>CM062346.1:613410-1213410 GCA_031216105.1 Dalbergia cultrata
TTCTCTCTCCCATTTTGTTGAACATTGAAATCGTGTTTCTTTTTAGCCATAGTCATTTCCTCCATACCCTACCCATCTTTACTTCACTACTTCTAACCTAGTTTTGTGACCCTTTTTCCGTCCTCTGAAGCTTCTCACTCTGTTGTTTCGTTGAAGAACTCACAAAAAAGTTTCATCTTTCGTTCCCTTTTCTTCATGTTATTCTCTGCATAAATTGTTCATCTTTTTTGGGGTACCCACGTGCAGATTCCGGGCCTCCGAGACTCTGATTTTGTCTTTTTGTGTTCCGTGGTATTAGACTCGCAGCTACGACTCGGTGATTTTATGGAGTTTTTGGTCTGCATCGTAGGTGTAGCGTTGAAAAAGCTATAAACAGAAAGTGGGGTGTCAATTTATAGTGATTATTTTGCGATCCAATTTCAAAGTTGCAATCTTTGTGGGGAATGATGTCCCAGCAACAAAACCCAACTGCGGTTTCGCGATCTCTGCTACAGGAAATGGGTTCTGAAAAAACGAACACAGAAGCAGATGTTAAACCCTTCTCCATAAGGTACTTGCATGCTTGAAAAAAAGTCACTAATAAAATATCAATGTTTTTTAAAGGAGAGAAAAGTTATGTAGTAATTTTATTTTGTTAATATTATGCCATTATTATTGCATGCTCTATATTTTGATTGGTTTATTGATTTGCAATATCTTGCCCTTCCATGGTTTGAAGTCCTTGTTGGTTGCAGGTTATTTGTCAACTTTCCAACTCCACTCAGGCTTCGAATTTTTCTCTGTTTAACTCTTTGCTTGTGGCTTTGACATTTCCTTGTTGTGAATCTTGTTAAACTTCGTACAGTTTGTTGTTTCTAAGTTTTATTTTTTATTTTTTGAGATTTGTTTTGAAGGCTAGTTCAAGCTGAGTCCTTTACTTATTTATTTATATACACAAAGGGGAAAGATTATATAAATAACAGGTAATATATTTTTGTTGCTGCAGACAGTATGCTCTTGCTTCCCGTCACACAAACATTCTTAATAGTTGGCCATTTCCTGAGAAGTACTTGCATATGTGTCTAAATCGTGGCATCAGAGATGTGTTGCCACCATTTGGACCCCAAACTTCACCTTCTGCATCTCTCAAAGGTTGTTCATACTCGATGCACTCGCAAGATGATAGCAAAGGTGCTGAGTTTTGCAAAACCGAAGCCAAGCACACACAAGATACCGAGAATGAGTGTGGCTTGTTCTCTGATGGAAGAGGAAGATACAAAGTCACCAACTGCTCATCGTCTCATGAAGAGGGGAAAAATCAACACAATTGCAGTGTTTCTGTCAATGTAGCAGGTGCATTTAGCCGTCCAAGTTCAACTGATGTTAGAAGTCCAACAACATTGGCATTGTCCAAGGCTGTGAAAGATAAACGCAGAAGGCGTAGAGGGAGATGTAAGAAGCGCTCAATGGTGGATATTCTAGCTGTAGCAAGGCAATGCACTCTAGAGGAGATCTATAAGATGAACAAGTTTTTTAATACTGATACTACTGTCATTGAAGGGTGTCAGCAAATGGGGCCTTTTGAGAATGTTTCTAAATCTCATGAGCTAAAGGGTGAGGAAGGTTCATATAGAAAAGGTGGAAGCGGTGATCATGAAGTAGCTAATAATTTTGGTATCACTGGAAAGGGGTCGTTATTTCTTAAGTTCAAGCTCAATGGATGTAATGTAAATCATAATTGCGGAACTTGAATTGATTCCGTTCAATAACAGCAACTTGTGGAAACGAAGTACTTCATTTTATGTTACTGTTATTCACTCAAATATTTTTTGACAATTTATTGTTAGAGAGAAGCATATAGGGTATATATACATGTGCATATATCTGCTTGTGCATTGTTACGTATTTTTATTCTTTCCGTGAAGACTAATTATGCTTCAAGAGAGAAATTATAGACTTGATTGCTATTTTAACCCCGGATTCTGTCTCTACAATTACCTGTATTAATCAATATCGGTGGGTAACTAGAATTATATATAACATATTGTTGCATAATTTAATAAACAGAAAGTATAGTATTTGGTGTATGAGATTAGAATTTCGAAGGCAAAAGAACAAGAAAAGCAAAGATTTAGGACTTCACCTGCTAGACTAGTGAAATTAAAACTTGGATTTAGAGTCCTTTCTGCAATGAAGAATTTAATGCTGACTTGAGCATTTGTGTATTTGTCATAAGGATGAAGGAATAAAATAATGTGTGCAAATCAATGTATAACTGCAAAAACAATATAAGTAACAGCTATAACTTCTCTCTCAATCATACATGTGATAGTAAAGTAAATAAGATTTTGCCACTGCAGGGAAATATTCCTAAACAGATGGCTGTGATTAGAATTCCAGAATTATCTAGTTGACAATATATATGCTAGATGTAAAAATGAGTAAATGGACGAAAGGTATACATACATGCATTACATTCGAGCAGAGTTGTATTCAAACTAAAAGCGTATGACTAAAATTTCTTGAGAAGATTATCTAGTATTCTGAATAGAATAAAATTAGCTGAAATGTTCATGTATTTAACTTTAACCGAAAGATTAAGTTTAGAGCAACAATATGAAGGTTAAACAGTGCAGAATGGAAGAAGAAACTTTAGGAGGGTAATTAATGAAAAACAGTAAAATTACAAAAAATATGCATGTATAAATCTGGATAGCAATGCCATTAACCAATGTCTGTAGTATGTAAGCTGATATATTCGTATCATTCACATAGCTTCGCAATAAACTTGCAAGCGAAATTACACATTGCCTTGTTGAAGTTGCAATTGTGGTCCATCAGTCTCCTGTGTTCCAGACAGCTAAAATATAAAACAAACTATACATTTTTAAACATAAAGTTTAAAAATAAATGAAAACTTCATCAAATATAGAGCAATTTAGATTATTCATTTACTTCATAATTCCCTGTAAAAAATAATCCAACAAACAGGGGGGAGACCAATAATGTGACACCTCTTCAACTTCAACCCTCCTTTCATTTTACAATTAATTTTTAACTTTGTCCGTAGTTTTTTTTTTTTCATATGCTTCGTCTCAGTTCTTTTGCATTAATACATCCAAATTATCGTTCTTGTGCATCAACCATTTCCGAATTTTAATTAAAACACGCAATGTCAATGTTACTTCACACAAAAAGTATCACCACAATTTTGCATGTTAATGCCTTTGGTTATTTTCTGGTCTGCAAAAATTACTGATAACTTTGTATGCCTGTAATTATTATCGATCTTACCAGTTTTTTTTTTTGTTTTTCGAAACAACAAGTTAAAACTATGACTTTAATTTCTATACATTATCAATATAAAATATTTTACATTATTAACTAATTACGTATTATCATATGTTTGTTTTTTGTTTCAATTATAATAAATGTTAATGCTTTTAATGATATGATAATATATAATTTAAAAATAATATATATTAATAATTTATCAAATTTTAATTTCCTTTTATGATTTCGTTGATTTTATGTAAAATACAGTAAAAATGCATCCTTACAATATATATATATATATATGGGTTAGGATCAAGTTACACCATTTATAACTTTTAATGAAATAATTTTTTTGTCAATCCAACCATTAAATTACAATTACTCATCATAAAGATCATTTGTGGCAAATTTCATAAAAATTGAACATCAATAGCAATGCAATCATGTAACTCTTATTTTTGTTCATTTTAAGTATATATATTATGTTGATTTTGATTCATATAAAAATTATGTCAAATAATTTTAGATTAATTTAAAATTTTACAGACTTAGTCTATATGATGTGAGTTTCTAATCCAATAATAAGTTTTCTAAAAATTTATATTAATAAAAAGTTATTTAACAGTGTAATATTTACTTAAAGTTACACTGACGTAAAGTTCATGTACAATTATTAAAAGATAAAGGTGTAATCACTTTGTAGATCGTTCTAATTTTATTAAATTTTCAATAAAGCTTCTACATATATTTATACTAAAAAAAAAATCAATTATAATAGTTGTGGGTGCCAGACCCATTACCCCACGTGGGACAAAACAAACGAAGCAATGCGATGCGAACTCTGTATGGAAGGAAAGATTTGTTAGTCTGAAATGAACAAAAGCAGTATCATGTTATGCAATGTAACATGTTGTTGTCTTTGTGTGTGTCAGTGAATGCGAATCTGATTGGTGGTAGAATCTGCTACACTCCCATATCGCTAGTCAAACGCCACCCTCATCACCTCCTCTCTCTGCCACCTTCTTCTTCTCTCCACGGCGGCGGGTCTGAGTCAATCATGGCCTCTAACTCACTCCGAGTCGCCGCGGCTCAGATGACATCCATCAACGACCTCGCTGCCAATTTCGCCACCTGCTCTCGTCTCGTCAAAGTATATTATTATCTTTGCCTTTTTCTTCCCCAAAGTTTCATTCTTTCACCTTTAATCTTACCTGGGTCCCCTTTTTTTTCTTACAATTTGTTTTATTTTCTTGTCCTCATTTGTTACTTGCTGTTATCTGCATGTTCCCTTTTCGTATCTGCGATTGCTGTCATCATTCATCATCTGCTGCCTTGAGAATCAGAAAACTCAGCCTTTAATTAAACTTTGGTCTATGAGTTGGTTGATACAGTATTGCTTTGATGTTTGATAGTAGTTATTTTTTGTGAGTTTGTCCCTTACTGAGGGAAACTATTGCAAAATGAGAACGAAACATGATGACAAAATCAGTAATTTGTGTCACTTTAAAAATTGGTTGGTTTTATTTGTATTATTATTATTATTGTACTGTCTTTTGAAGTCTTTTGTTGTGCAATTTGTCTACAAAGGAAGCAGCATCAGCTGGAGCTAAATTGCTTTGCTTTCCTGAAGCCTTCTCTTATGTTGGTGCCAAGGATGGGGACAGTGTCAATATTGCTGAACCTTTGGATGGACCACTTATGAAGAAATATTGCTCTTTGGCCAGGTCGTGACGTGATGCAATGGAACCCCTTTTGATCTCGCAGTTTGTGCAGAAATACCTGCCAACTGCTAAGACATCTTTAATCATGTAACTGAATTGGAACTTCTGATGCACTGCAGAGAGTCCAGCATTTGGTTGTCACTTGGAGGCTTTCAAGAAAGAGGATCTGATAGTGAACACTTGTGTAATACCCACGTTGTAGTGGATGACATGGGGGAAATTAGAAGCTCCTATAGAAAGATACACCTGTAAGATGATTAACTTGAAGTCGAAGTGAATTTAATTCCATCAACTATTGTTTTGTGCCAGTCTTTAGTATAATTGTCTTTCAAATATCTTACTGCTTTGAATTTAGTACTTGCACCACTGTGGGTGAGAAAGAGTGGTGTAGAAACGAAGACAATAAGAACAAGAACTAGAGAATGGGAAGAAACAGATATAACTCCTAGATATAACTTGTGCTGTATGGCCCTTATGAAATGAGAAATTTACTGCTTTTTGTTCGTCTTATTATGGTGGTATAAACAATTGATATTTTATTCATTTTATTTTATTTGAAGGTTTGATGTAGATGTCCCTGGTGGAAGGGTATATAAAGAAAGTATGTTTACTGAAGCAGGTACGATATTTCCTCTTTGCATGGACTATACATGGTACTGAGACAAGATGAATCATTATATTGTTAGTCCCCATTAGAACCAAATTTTCAAGGGATTGTTTGAAGTGCAAAGAAAGAACCTATCTGTCATTTTCCCCATCAACATATAAATTTCCTTGATGAATTGCATTTCAATATAACTTCTTTTTTTCCTTTTCCTATACGCATTGTCTTACTAGAGAATCAGTGGATCAGCTGGACTTTTTTCACATGCCTGAATCCACCTAGAGACAACAAGAACAGCAAGTACAGAATAAAGAAGATAATTATTAGTATTTGTCATTGAGATTCAGATAAACTTGCAATGATTCAGATATATTTCCTTTTACTGAAATTGCAGAGCTGCAGTTTTGTTTTTATTGTGGGTTTTGTGTGTGTGTGTGTGTGTGTGTGTGTTGTGTGGTTTTTTTTTTTTTTTTTGGGGTGGGGGGGAGCGGGCAGGGAGTGGTGGAGAAGATAACCACTTACAAGTTACAATATGAGGGATGATGTCTTCTATGTTGGTGATGTTTCCAGGCAAAGAAGTTGTTGCAGTAGACAGTCCTATTGGGCGTTTGGGCCTCAGTGTTTGCTATGACTTGAGATTTCCAGAGATTTACCAGTTGTTACGTTTCCAACATGGAGCACAGGTACTCGGGGTATCTCTATGTTTTGCTTAAAGAGGGGTATTTAGAGTCTAAAATTTTCTTGTGTTTGCAACATCCAGGTATTATTGGTACCTTCAGCATTCACTAAAGTGACTGGTGAAGCACATTGGGAGATTCTTCTTCGTGCTCGGGCAATTGAGAATCAATGCTATGTAAGAATTCATTTTTGCATCTAATAATACTACCCTTCGCTGTCTTCTCCCATGTATAATCACTGGACACATTAGTCTTTCACAGGTCCATCTTCTTGTCTATTCCTGCTAATTATCAATTATGAATAATTGTGGGATATTCAATTATCGATAATTTTTGAAGATATGGCTTTGTTTTTCATTTTTATGTATTCAAATGAATAGGAATGGTTATTAAGAATTCTGTATGTTGAAATATATTTAAACTATTTTCTTCTTTTCTGCTTATGTTTAGGAATGATTTGATGAATGAATTATCAGGTCATAGCTGCTGCACAAGCTGGTAAACATAATGATAAAAGAGAAAGCTATGGTGATACACTGATTATTGATCCATGGGGGACCATTGTTGGTCGTTTACCAGGTAAGAGATGATTTTTGAAGTTGGAAGTTCACTATCCTGTCCGTTCCTTATGCAATTTCTTTCTTCTGTTTCTTTCTTCTTTATTATTTCTTGTAGTCTCAGTTAGGGCTCCTTCCCATCTGCAGGGATTATGTCTAAATGTTCGTATAGAAGTTTACCATTTAGTACTTATTGTAAACATGAGAGAAAAGGTGAAAAACATAAATCAAGTCATTCAAAAATCAAAGCTGGTTCACCATGCAATCATGCATGGCGAGAACTTTACTCTTTTTTTTGTTTTTTGGTTAACAGTACTTTACTCTTTAATCGCATATCAGACAACGTAAAAGCTTTTACTGTCCTTCTTGGATGTTCCAGCTGATGAGTTTTTATATCAAAATTTGCTTTTTGCTCCATAATATATTGTTTTCCTTTTCTTATGCTTCAACTGATGCATTGCTTTCTGGAGTTTCTTATATTACCAATTTTTGTTTTTCTTAAGCCGTGGTTTACTGCTTTTTCCATGCTTGGTTTTATTTTTCGGTTTCAGATCGATTGTCTACAGGCATTGCAGTAGCTGATATTGATTTATCATTGGTTGATTCTGTAAGGGAGAAGATACCAATCGCTAAGGTAAATATTGTGATATATCTATCTGTGTCTGTGGGACTTGAACATTTAATTGTTTCTATGCGGTTACGGGTTCAGGTTTTGTTTTTGTCGGAGCAGTTCAGCTTTTCCAATTTGTATCTCCTAATGCATACATACATGTGTTCATTTTGGTTTCAGCAAAGGAAGCCGTTTGACTTCTGGAAAGCTGCATTACTATAGTTTGGGGGCTTTCTCCTGTTAATTGGAGGGTTATAGTCTATTGGCGCCATGCAAAGTCAGTGAGATTTAAAGTTGGGACCGACACCCATATTAGATTATCAGAACTATGGTATAAACAACTAAGAATTTTGGTCCATGCTTGCTGTATTTATTATAAGGATATAGGTTATTATACTTCATGATAAATTGATGATAAGGATTGTATCAAAGTCATTGTTCCGTGCTCTAAGTTATGGGTGTTACAAGTTATGCTGCAGGATCAAGTATGTTTTTCCATAAAATGAGGTTAGCCAATTGGTGCTTAATCTTGTAAGAGGGTATCATGCTGTCCTAAAATTTGGACGCCGAGAAAGGAGCAAAATTGTGAAAAAAATAATAGCCAAAATTTAACGGAGCATCGTTTAACTTTGGCTTGTAGTTACTTGTGAGATTATTTACTATTTAGAACTCTACAGCGAGGGAAAAGAAATTAGAAAATAAGAAGTAACACTAATGATGAATCAATATGCTTTCATGTTAGAAATTCTTGTAAATTGATACTTGAAGATCTTCCTATTTCTAGAGATTTTGTAGAAATTTATCAATAAAAGTGTTCAGTCTGGTTGACATGATTTGTTCTCGTCTTAGCAATATACTATAATTCGAGAGGCGGATCCATAATTTGAGATGTCAGTACCTTATTCACTTTTCCCCTTTCAGATATCTCAAGTTTTATTCATCAACCTCCTATGGTTTATTGCTGGATACTTTCTCAGGTAAAGATGAAAAAACAATCTGTAGGTAAAGATTTTATGTTGTCCAATGGGTTGTTAATATGTGGATCCATCCATATATTTTGAAGAAAAATATTAAAGAAAAGGAAACATCCACACCCGTGCTCCTCGGCTCCTTCCTTCCATTGGGTGGCTAACATGCTTGTTGTGAACTACCCGCCACTCCCTCCTCCTAACAGACCACCATCCCCACCATCCCCATCGGTCACCAGAGGTGTGCCATTGGCAACCTCCTAAAGCACTGATATATGTTGTCCGATCTTCATGTTAACCTCTTTGATTGCTCAATGCCATAAGTTTTGCTGGAAGCTCCTCCACAACTACGTTGCCGGGTGCTCCTTCCTTTGCCTGAAATGTGATTTTCCCTCGCTGCTACGACCCCGAGTATCTGTCGCAAGCTTTTGTGTGTTTTCCTGTTTTTCCTTGTTTAGGGTCTGTATATTTGAGGGTGTTTGCTATGTTTATACTTTCATGGTGAAAGGTTGCTAGGGGAGGATATGCGTTTTTGAAGATTGCCAGAATGTGACCAGAGAAGTGCTATGAGAGATAGTGGAAGGAAAGAAGGACCCCAAGTGTGTTTGCTATGCCTTTGCTATGTCTATCCTCTGGTGGCAAGGGGAGCTTGGGCTACTTGTGCAATTTTGAAGGTGGCCGAAATGTGATTGGAGAAGTCGCTAGAATGGCGGGCTGTAGTGAGATGAAGTGAAGGGAAGGAAGGAAGGAGAAGCGTGGGTGTCTGCACATGGGAGAAGTGTGGGTATATGTAAATTGAAAAATTCCTTTTATAATTTTTTTTCAAAATACCATTAAATGATCATCCACATGTCAACAACCAATTGGATAGTCAAACAAATCTGCAGCATCTTCACCCATAGTTATATGCATGTTAGAACCCTCCTTACTGCTGATATTGAACTTGATCTTTCTTCAATTCTGCTCTCAATGCAATTCTACACGCAATAAGCAAACCCAGTAGCTGTTCCACTTTACCTCTAGTCTTGGATGGTCATAACTTTTGTTGTCATAGAGACATTCACCATGAGTCCATGGTATATCTACTTGGTTCAAAACAAAAATCCATTCTTTGGAATGATCAATGATGCCATTTACTTCCAAGTCCTCGAACTATCAAAGAGACGCAGGTATATAAAGATTTTCACGTTCAGTGAAGACTTGTCTGATTCGCCGAGCATAATCGTAAAACAACTGTAAACTGCTTACATATTCCTTTAGAATGAATGAAAAGTCAAGCAGAGGTGGAAAAGAACAATGTTTTCTCAAGGGATAGAGGGATCAAAGGAAGTCCGCATTCTTTTACTTCTCTGTCCAATCTTACACCATATATTAAAATAAAAACGATGTGAAACTGATTATAAAAGAAGCAACATTTCGAAAAAGAAAAAAAAAAAAGCATTCACAGGTATAGCAACTATGAACAATGTAATAATTTGTCCTAACCAATGGAAACAAGCGTTGATAGTAATCAACTAAGCAAAAATTCATGCATAGAATCAGGACCCCCAAGGAGATCAAAGGGTTTTTTGCCGAGAGAGTCTTTCAAGATTGTTATTTGACCTTCCTTCAGAAGTATGTCTTCATCAAGTGCCTCTATCTTCTTCTTTAATACGTTGACCTCTGAGTTCAACAGCATATTCTGCTCATTATATTGCTTCACTTTCTCCCACATAAGGTCTCTCTCTTCTGACACTTTGGGTAATATTCCCCTCGTTATTGTTAATTCCTTCATAGCCTCTTGCAGATCACTTTGAAGGTGGTTTATACCCTCATCTTTCTTCAACATCTGTCACAACAGAACAAGAAAATTATTTCAATTTTCCCTCAGGGGCTGGGGCAACGCATTTTAGCAATAGCAATTAAAGAAACTACCAGGGCTAGTTACCAACAAGACAACTAATAACAACGCAGCACCCTAAGTAAATACACATTAGCTGAAATTCAAACAATGAATTTCAATACTAGTGACTTACCTGAAGTTCAAGGTCCTTCAACTTGTGGCTTACACTTGAAAGGTTGTCCAGCGCATTTTGCACTTCAGATCTAAGTATGTCATTTCCTCTTACTGCTGTAGCAAGTTCAGCTTGCATTTGCTCAACTTGGAGCTCTTTAGAGTGGAGCTTCTCTCTTAATAAGCTTGTTACCAAACATTCTGCTTTAAGCTCAGTTCTTATAATATCCTACACAGCAATGACGTGATCCATATAATAAGAATAGAGAAGTTAAGTATACAAATTCAAAATTTTAAAAAAGTTAAAAGAAATATACACAATGGTAAAAGTAAAGTCGACAATTTAAAGAAAAACTTCCAGAAGGACCTCACCTCAGATGACTGATCATTCAGTCTAGCTAATTTCTCAGCATCTATGCATTCTGACTTAGAAGTCAGTAGACTTGACTTCTCATTCAACAAAGAAGACATCATCTGCAAACTCCTTGTTAAACCCTCAACCCCACTTTTAAATCCCTGAATTTTGGTTTCAGATTCAACAACAAATTGCCCATCTAAACCGCTTCCAATCACTTCTCTATCCAGCTGGACATTTTGATGAAGATGGCTTCCTTTCCCTTTAATGAATTCCAGCATCTTAGAACACAAGTATGTGCTTTCATTTAGCATTATTAGGCCTTGATTCTGGAGGCAGCAGATGCGGGCCCACAGTTCTTTATCTAGTTTATAAGTGGCTGCAACAAATTCTTTGCCATCACCTTTCAATCGATTTAACAGAATTATATTTTCATGGCGAAGAGAATCCACCTCAAACTTGTATGATTCCAACTCCTTCCTCAAGGCCAATTCTATTCCTGTTAACCTCAGCTGCTCCATTTGCATTTTGGCAATGTGCTTATCAACACTCTCCTTACATTTGTTTGTCTGAAGGTCCTCGCTAAACCCATCTTGTAATCCTGTTATCGTCTTCTCTTGCTCATTGCACATTCTTAATAATCTTGTTAAGGACTTGTGTAACTCTTTGCACTCCTTATCCTTCTCTTCAAAATTTCTTCTGATACAATCCCTATTTTCTTCTGCTATCTTGTATTTCTCTTGTAGTTCTAAGAGATTTTGCTGCAAATCAAGAATCTCCTCTTTCATTTTCTCTGTCTTCTCAGTCAATCCCTTGAGTTGTTGGTCAGTATATGCCATCACACTTTTGCTCTCCATTTCCCTCTCACTAAAAGAGGAGACTTCCCTTTGAAGTGATACATTCTGCTCCGCAAGCTCTCTAACTCGTTCTCGGAGCCTTTGTTCTTCTAACTGGAACTTCTCAAGCTTGAATGACCAATCACTCGACCTCCGGTCCAATTCCTTCTCCATTGCAGATTGCATCTCATTCTTTTCTTTTTCTATTCGTTGAGTTCGAAACTCCTGTTCTGTCTTTACACGTCTAAGTTCTTCCCGAGCAGATGTTCTGTCAGAAATCCGTGACCTTAGATGGGTTGAAACTTCCAGAGCCAAGCTTATTTTCTCCTCTACCAGGTTTCGGATTGTCTGAATCAGTGTTGCCATATCATAACCACCATCAGGAAAAAAGTTTTCTTGTTCTAATTTCTTAGAAAGAAGAATGACTCTCTCCTCAGCTTCCTTTGATCTTCTCATTAGTTCCTCATCAACATCCTCTTCAGGTTCATCACAGCTTAAACCCTCAGAAATGCCATCCATGCCGTGATAACCATTTGTCATTTTGTATGGTTCATCTAGCGAATAACTTTTTGGTGGAGTATCATCAAAATCAGAGTCATATCGTCCATTCACAGATCTAGCATAGATATCTTCGATTGTGATTGGATTGTCAAGATCAAAATCCTTTGAACTTGTTTTGGAGAGATCACGAGACTGAGAAAGTCTCTCAATCACATTTTTTGCAATACTCCTTGGAGATTCATGTCCAAACCCATTTTCTGTCCACTCTCGTGATGAGAAACGAAGACGGGTAACTTTAGATTCTCTAAATGAGTGAGCCCTTGGTTTATCTTTGACTCCACTTGTTGGGGAATTAGGTGCGGTATGCTGAATTTTTGGAGGAAGCCTCACACCATAATTTCCATGTCCAGTATTATTTCTATGTGAATTGTTCCTGGTTCTACTGTCCTCAAGCTGCTGTTCCCCATCAATATAACGATCTACAATCTTACTTGAAATGTTGCTAGAACAAGTGGAAGAGTTCCCAGATCTTGAAGAACTATTAGATCCATGTCTGTCATATCCGTTGGAATTTTGGTTAGAAGACACTGCAAATTGTGTTGGCTTATCCCTCCTTTGCTTCTCAGAGTTAAGAGCCTGACAACTGAAAGATAGACAGAAAGTTCAACCAAAATAAATATGAGCATAATAAAACTAATAAAATGTATAGAATAAATTTCAGTTCAGTCAGCTTTAAAAGTTAGGTTATCAAGTCTCACCGATACGAATGTTCAAAGTGATGATACGGATCACTAGCAATGCTACTAGATGGGGATCTACTTGGATCTTGGAACTGGTAGGCAGCTGATGACAATGACCTGCTCCTTCTAAGAGATGGAGCTACAGAAGAACCCTGGCTATCAGAAACTTGCTTTCGAGATTTGGAGAACAAGCCCTTGGGGGTCTGGCAATAATTGTCAACTTTACCATGAGCATTCATTCCACTATCTGATGAATTCTCCCAGGACATTGGCTTATTTGCTGATTTTGGCGTAGCTGCATTGTTGCTTCCGCCGCTAGATGCGGAAGATTTGAAAAAGAATAGTTTCTTCATAAGTTGAACCTTTCCCTGTGACTGCTACCACAAACTCGTCAAAGTGGCCAGCTTTTTGAGGATTTGGTGCCCAAAGTTGAGAATAACTCAGGTCTCACTGAAACAGCAACCAAGAAGCAACACATAAATCCCAACAAGGTAAAATCAAATTATAAAAACCATTGTTGCAAATCCACCAATTGGTAAAAGAAAAACAGAGGCAGAAGGCAAAAGAATGAAGAGAGAAAGAAAAGCTAACGAGGAAGAAGTATAGCCGAACCATGTTGTGAAGCATTGATTATTTGATTTCAACAACAGTCACTACTTCAAAATAAGGAATAAACGGAGAACTTAAAAAATACAGAGAACAAATATGACATGGCTTTATTTTGACATCCATCCAACCAAATCAAGTAGCTGCAGTGAACAAAAAGACTACATTATCCCCACGGTAATCTGCTGCATCTAAAATCCCAGTTTCCAGGAATAATAAACATGCCTTGATTAATTCCACTAGCTACACTTACTTAGTCTATTGGAAGGACCAAAGGAAACGAGTTACCCACTTCCATCTGATCGAAGATTTCATCGACGCTGTAAAAGATCCATTTTCCAATCTTGAAGAAATTAAAACACCAGAAGCCACAAAATCCAAATCTGTTCTTTTAATTTACCGCATAATTAGAGCCTAAATTCATCCAATGTTCCTTTAATCTATTAACAGGAAAAAAAAAAGTGTAGAAGCTGGAGAATCAAGCAGCTCTATAAAAGCAAAATTACGTAACCCTATTTTTCAAGAAAAAGTTAGAAAACCGGGAATTCAGGGTACAGGTTTAAAGCTTATTGAGTGAGTGAACTTGCAAAAAAAGAAGAAAAAAAAAAAGAAAATCTAACCTTTTCCGATTCGATTTTCTCGCATAATTTTTCTTTGTCAACTTTCCCAGTAAACAAATAGACAAAAATCTTAAAAGAAAAAACAAGCATTGGCAAACAGAGATAAAAGGCAAAGAGAGAGTGACTCACAAGGTTTCAAACGGTCAAAGAAAAACCCAGTTCAAATTCCGCCACTGCACTTTCTCTACCACAAGAATATGAAGACGAAGAATCAAAGAAGTTGAAATTTAAATTCTCAGTAGGAAAAAGGATTAAATAAATAACAGGGATAAGCATTTGACTTGAATCAGGTAACTGAAACTATTTTCCGTTGCAATTTTTTGAAAATAAAATATAAAAAAGTTAGGATAAAAATCCAATGATTAATTGCTTACCATAAAGGAGGGACAGTAATTTGTAATGATTCAGTTTGACAGAGAAAAGGAAAAAAAAAAAATGAGAGCAGGGTTTGGAATTTGAAGAGTGTTCTGAGAAAATGAAAGGGGGTTTGGTTAATTGGTTTGATGTGGGCAATCTGGTCAAGGAATGGAATAATAATTTAAAAGATTTGCATGCCGCGCTGAATATGCGGTACTGGAGCGGGATGTTGTTGCAGTTGGATCAGGCGCACACTCACTATGGCATAAACATGATTAATTCTCATAACCTATATGTCCGGGCCCCACACCTACCCACTTTATGTTGAAAAAGGACGCTCTATTTTATTTCAGGATTTAATTTTCATGTATTAATAGAGTGAAAATTTATTTATACAGGAATTAAATTATGGTCTTGTTCGGTTAAAATTTTAAAAAAGTATTTCTTCAAACGCACAACCAGAAGTAGGACTAGAAATGAAAAAGTTTTATACGTTTGAATATGATTATCAAATACTTTTTATTACAAGAAAAAATTATTAAATTGTTTGGATAGAATAGAAAAAAAAAATACTTTTCTGGGTAAAATTATAATTAAGGATATGATTTATAATTTAAATAGGGCAAGTATGAAAGTTATTTAATGAAAAATTATTTTTTGTCTTTTCATAAAATTTGTAAAGATGGATTTGTGATTCAATTAATTTAAATAAATAACTAATAATATTTTTTCTCTTCTACTAGAAACATATCCTTACCTTTTTCTACTTCTTTTGAGTTGTGAGAAGCACAAAGAAAATGTAACTATGTTCTTAAAGTATTTAAAAAAAAAACCATTTTCCTCTTAGAATTTTATCTAAATTAGCTATATATATTATTTTATCAATTATGATAGTTAATTTTTTCACTTATTATTTGAAAAATTATGTAGACAAAACATTTTGATTGGATAACAATATATAAATATTTGGATTTAATTTGAATGTACTGATAGTGTAAATATTTTTTTCACAATTATCTAATTATATAATGATAAGTTAGCCAATATGGTTAACTTCTACTATACTATTTGAAAATTCATGTAAATGTCAACCAATTTGGATATACTAATGGTGTAAATAAGATTTTTTATTGAATAACAATATATCAAAATTAAACTCTAAATATTTTAAAAATTAAATTCTTTATTTTATAGTGATTTGTTGGGTTTAATTTTGATGCATCCAATTATAATCCTTTATTTACATGGTTTTTCAAGTTATGAGTGAAAGAGTGAATTATCATGATTGATGTAGTAATGCATGGTTGAATAATCATGTAAAAAAAATTACATGGTTAATGCATAGAAATGAATTTTAATTATTTAACAATAATTTGTAGTAATAGTAGTACAATTTAACTTTAATATACTTAATTGTACAAAATTTTTACACGTATATGTTTAAAAAAAATTATGTATCATCATATTAAAAAATATATTTAATTTAACTATTGACTATCTTAATATATAGTGTAAAATATTTTTACATCATCATTCAATTAAAATCTTTAATTTACATGACTTTTTAAATAGTGAGGTAAAAAAATTAACTTTCATAACTGAAGTGACAATACATGATTGATGACTGTATAAAAACTTTTACAATTTTAATGCATAAAAATTAAATCCTACTTTAAGAAGATATAATTTCTTAAGAATTTTATTAAATGCATTTATTAAGGATTCAAATAGAAATAAAAATATTATATAAAATGTATAGTTTTGAATTCAAATATATTAAATACTTTTAAAAAAATTGAATATAACATTTTTTATTAAATATAATATTTATTTTGTAAATCTTGAATAAATACTTTTAAGTCATTTATTCATAAAAAAAAATTAAATAGGGATTTAGATCATGTTTGGCAAATAATAGTTAATTTTGTAGGAATTATTTCTTTTTTAAAAAAATTGTATAATGATAAGCTATTTTCAACGTCAAATAAGTTAATCCAAATATACATTTAATTTTGATTCTTTATTGGTTTGATTTTTGTAATACAAATATCTAATTATACTTTTATTGAATCTTCATATTATTTAAAATATTTGAATATTATTATAATTATTTTAAAAGTCAAGTGTATAATTATTTAATAATTACACATTAACGATCTATAAAAAATAATCATTTTTTTATCAATAAATTGTTGAACGATTGATAAGCAGTTTAGTTCTATTATATGGATGATGACATAAGTTTGAATCCCAAGAAGTGCATTTGTTTGGAAGATAATTGTGAATACTTTATTTCCTAAAATTATAAAAACAATGTCTCCTACAATTATAACATATCGAGTACATCTAGATAATTACCGGCCTTGCCTTAAAATTTTTAATTAGATTATATGGTAATGTAATTCAGTTAATGATGTAAATATATGTCATTTAAAAATATTTTGAAAAAGTTTATTATTGAAATTGTAAAGTTTTAATTTGATGTCATTGCACTATAAATGCATACCATGTTATTTTTAGATAACTGAAATATATTTTAACTTACAACATTCGAAATTATTCTTCCTACATATTTTCACTAAATTTTATGATCTCACACAAATATCATAATTAACCCTTTACTAGCCACCTCTCATTTTTTAGTATGATCAATTGAATGTGTGACTCTCGACAAGAAGATGAGCAAACATGCCATTCTATGGCCTGAAACAGGTCTTAATAACAGATTTTTTTTTTTAAGAAAAAAAAAGAAGAAGAAAGAGATTGCTATGAACTCTGTTTTACTTTTGATAGCAAGATTGGAAAGATAAAATGAAGAAAATAATTGCAGAAATAAAGGTGACAGCCACCACTTTTATGGCTCTAGTCATGATTGTGGACATCATGCTGCACCTGCAAGACGAATGATTTTTTCTCTAATTATCATTAAGATAACAAAGCCACCAAATATAAAAGATAATGCCATGCATAATGATGTGTCGTAAAAGAGAAACACCACTGGTGAAATAGTGGATTGCATGGCATCCTAATAAATATTTGGCCCAACTTGCGTTTTGACCCAATGAGATCTTTCAATAACAAGCAACTTTCAAAAAAGAAAAATTATATATAAACTTATCGATTATTCATTTTAAGTTGCTCAAACTTAATGAGTGAGTAATTATTTACTTATTACATATAAATTCTTACTTCGTGTAATTTATTTTTTTTCACTCAAATCTTCTTGTCATTCATCTTTACATTTTTATAATAATATTTATCATTAATAAAAACGCCAAAACAATTTTTCCCATCCTAAAAATTTTCCTTTTTTTTGCCTTTGAAAAATTCTTAAGATCTTAACAATTTGATGGTATTTTTTGACGTGGAACAATTTGATGGTATTAAAATGATCAAATCATAAAAGAAAGCTCACGATGTATCATAATGAAGTGTAAGGAAGCACTGGCCATGATCGCTCTAGTGCAAGTGCTGGTAGCAGTATTGATGTTAGAGAAGAGCGAGGATTAATTCTGCCTTCTCACTTCTCGCATAGACATGGGCACATGGATGGCACAATAGCTCATGGAGATATCAGTGGGGCGAGGTAGTGCGGGATCACTTTGGGTGAAGACACGAATACAGGGATAGTTATGTTGTTTGATAAAGGGGACGGAGATATAAATACAGGGATAATTTATCCGTGTATGCTGTTTGGTAAAGGGAACGAAGTACGGAAATGAAAAATCAAAATTTTCTGTATTTTTGTTCCTCCAAAAAGTGAGGACAGTGGGGACAAGATATAAAGACACAAATTTCCAGTGGTAGTCAAGCCACCTATCAACCACGTACATCATTGCCATTAGGTCAGCAGGCAACGCCGATCAACGGCCGGCGGCGGTGGTCAACAGCTGGTCAACGAAAAATCAATGTCTGTTCCCATCTCTACAACCAAATATGATAAAAAGATAATATTTTTTATATCTCTGTTTCTACTATTTCTGTATTTTTATCCCCGTCCCTCGTCCCCCTTATGAATGTGTTTTCTCTTCAATGTAATAATGAGTGAATTATGAATTTTTTTTCAAAAATCACTAGTATGTCAATCTTTTGTTTTAATTAACCTGATTCAAGTCAAGTAATTTATGATGGGATAAAATTCTTTTGACGTTTATTTTTTATTTGTATTCACAATATTTGAATCTTACATTTTTTTCAACAAAAATGGTGAATCACTTAAATAAATCAAATGACAATAAAAACTAGTGAACTTAATTATAATTTATCTATAAATTTTAGCCCTTTTAGAGTGAAAATAAACCGACATAGCTCTTTTTCATAAGTAATGGGTGATTAGTTTTATAGTTTGTCACCATATGTCTGCTACTCTTTTTTAATTTTTCATTTTTGTTAGAGACACTATACATATGTATGATATGGCTGAAACATAGAAGGGATTAAAATAATAATTAAAAGTGAATAGACATTTAGCTTTCATCAAATTATTTCAATTAAAACAGCAAGAGTAAAACTTTATTTTGGTCTCTAAAATTATATGTGCACTTCACAATAATTTTAAAATTAAGAAAATATTAATTTAGTCCATAAAATTATAAAAGGTAATTCAAATTAGTGCTTTTAATAATTTTAATGAATCCATATGAACCCTCTTATAGGGACCAATTTAAATAATTTTTTTATAATTTTAGGGATTAAATTAATATTTTCTTAACTTTAGATATTAATATAAAATGTGTATATAATTTTAGAGACCAAAACAAACGTTTAATCAAAATAGTAACAAATTTTGATATTGGGGGAGGGAGGGGGAATACATAGGCTACTGTGTTTATTTATTTATTATTTTTTTGAGGGTGTCCCAAGGATGGTTCTAGAGAGCTTTGGGTCGTCTGAGTGTAATTTGCCTTACACTAGGATGCTTGAGGCCCATAAACTAGCTCCTAGTTTCAGTTTTTGAAAGCTTGATTTTGTGCCTAGAATATGTAATAGGGCTGGTGACCACTTAGCCCAACTAGCCAAAGATGGGTGTGATTAGATTTGGGCCACTTATTGTCCCTTGAGCTTATGGTACATTTTGTATGATAATTCTTGTGCTTAATGAATTTCTTTCCATAAAGAAAAGTGATATATTATAAGGGAGGTGCCTCGTTGGAGAGTAAAATTAGGAATAAAGTTTATATATGAGTTTCATGTATAAATAACACATATATCTCATTTAGATAAGTTTTATCTTCATTTTTATTCCTCAACCAAATACACCCTAAGTGTAAAATTTATAGTATCATTCAATCAAAATTTATCATTGATATTACATTTCAAATAGTGGATGAAAAAATCAATTACTATTAGCTTGTAAATACTTTTTAAAATAATTAAATATAGATATGTGATTAATCTTACACCCCATTAAAATTAAAATTAAAATATATGATACAAAGTAATAAATTACAAGGAGAGCGCGTAACCCTACTAGATAAGATGATTTGGCACTGTACAATCCAATTTGATTCGATTTAGCTCTTAATGTAAGAGTTTATGGATCAATAAATTATGTTGCGAGAAAAAAACCTACACGCCTATATATGTCAGGTACAGGAGAGTTTGCTACTCCTAATCAGACATCACATTAATGGAATAGTGAGTCATTAAGATAGCGTTTGGCAAGGGGGACAGGAACAGAAATACAAGGACAGTAAAGATGGAAACATAAAAAATATTGTCTCTGTATCATGTTTGGTTATAAAGACGGGGACACACATTGACTTTCCATTGATCGGCGTTGACCATCCCCGGCCGGCCGTTGATCATCACCGAAGACTGTTGACTAGCATTTACCGTCCGTTGACCAACATTGATCGGCGGCAACCGGTGATTGATCGGTGGCCTGACCCTCACTGGAAATTTGTGTCTCTGTGTCTTATCCCTGTTTTCTGGAGGGATAGAAATACAAGAAATTTTTGTCTCTCGGATAAAAAAATTTTCGGTCCCCACACCCCATCTCCCTTACCAAATAACATATAGGGACAGTTTGTTCCTGTATTTGTGTCCCTGTCCCCTTTACCAAATGCTACCTAAAGTTGCGTTTGGTGAGGGGGACGAGGACACAAATATAGGGACAATGAAAACGGAGATATAAAAAATATTATCTCTGTATCATATTTGGTTGTAGAGATGAGGACAGATGTTGATTTTCTGTTGACCGGCGTTGACCACCACTGGTCGGTCATTGACTGGCAGCATCCAGTGGTTGATCGATAGCCTGACTACCACTTGAAATTTGTGTCCCCGTGTCCTGTCCTCACTTTTTGGAGGGAGGGAAATACAAAAAAAAATTTTCTCTGAAATTTTCCATCCCCCGTATCTTGTACCCCATCCCTCTTATCAAACAGCATACCGGACAGATTACCCCTGTATTTGTGTCCTTGTCCCCCTTACCAAACACTACCTAAGAGTACTAAAAGTAGAGTAATGATCTCGTCCAATGTATAAATACATACTAATTCAGTTATATCCATCGTAGACCTTAGTTATCTTGAGTCCTTATAACCCCCCAACATACTCACTTTTGAGCTAATGAGCTCAAACCGAATAATACATAGTAAATTTCAAACCTACAATGAATCACATAGCAATGATATGGGGCATATTCTCCATAAAAATATCAGATTATCCACTCACTCGTTTTTATTTTTATAAAATCTAAATACTCACTAATTAATAACAACCCAAACTCGGAAAATTCTTACAAATATGGCACAACTGTTTTGAATTTTTTTTTGAAAAACAAAATAGTGATTTATTAGGTTTGAATAAAAAAAACTATCATTTTACGTACATTGGTTCTCTTGTTTTTCTAACAATCCAATAGAGTTATTCAAATGCAGAGCTAGCAAGAAGTTATTGTTATATTCTGAGATATTGATTTTGAAGACTATATGCATTGAGTAAACGACTCTATTCTATTATTTATTTATGTTTTTTATTTCATTTTTTCAACAATTCCATGGTACATCTCATTCTGCGCTTTTATTGTTATTACTATTTTTCGGAAATTTATTTTCGCTACATCACATTTTGTCCCTTTTATTTCTTTATCGGATACAATACCGGCCTAGTATAATTCAAGGTTTTGGTACAATGCCATGATAGAACTTCTATTCGTCTGAGAATAAATGCTTAAGGATTGATTATTGGCGAGTGGGGAGATGGTCTCCTGTCAGGAAAGAGTGGATAAGGGAGAGAGCCTCACTGGGCTTGTTGAGTGGTACCAAGTGACCTGCTCCTCTCACTGTCACATATGTCACCCCTTCATATTCCACTATCCTTCCACCAACCTGCATTGTTTTTTGTCATCCCTTATTCTCTATGAAAAACAAAATATATACAAATACAAGGAATAGATGAGAAATCTTGGCAAATTAAAGGGTTAATGGGGTGGCGGGTGAACCTGATTATCATGGTACCAAGGCTGCCAGCTAGACTTGAGAGGTAATCCCAGAGCCTCAACGCAGTATCGTGTCCCGATCACTGGTATTCTGCCATCTGTGTCTCCACTGTCCCATGAACATATTAATTAATACATATCACCTCATTAATGTCAGTCATCATATATGAATGACACTGCATTCAACCGATTGCGCGTGAGTGGGAGTGATCCTTCCACTAAAAGCAAGGTGAGAAATGTTATTTTGATTCATATTGTATGAAATATTGTGTCGATATATTTATATTTATTATTGAATAGAATATGGGACCCAAACTAAGTTTGATCCACCTTTAATTTAATTATCGATATAAGTGTATTTACAAGGTATTTCACAAAATGTGAATCAAAATAATATTATTCTAGCAAGAAATAGGCTAGGACATACTTTATGGCTTGGAATTCTACATATATTGAAATGAGAATTTAAATGAAAATAATTCGATAGAAAAGTTTTCTTTCTTCAAACTAGTAATAGCTTCTCTAATAAAATAGAAAAACAGAAAGGAAAAAAATGTACAAAAAAGATAGATGACTTGAATCGGCGGTATACAATACTAACTTCTTACTATAACATGTACAAACTATAAAGCATATATACTAAAAAAATACCTATAAATCCATATCTTAAGCCCACCCTTGATGAGTTTGGTGTAGATAGGCAGGATTGAAAAAACAGAGAAGTTGTAAGTCCTCAATATGGAATTACTGAGAAATGAGACAGACAGAAATCAGTATTCCATATTCACCACAAAAAGAAAAAAAAGAACAATGAAGGGAACAAATTCTAGTACTTACTTGCAAACTTTCCATGCCACATTAGTCTTTCCTCCTTTAATGTTTGCATGAAAAGATGACTGAACATCTAGTCTATTAAAGTATTCTTCTGCATATGTTGAATAACACGGGTCATAGCCCCCAAAAATTCTCATCTTTGCCCTATAATTATTTCTCATCTGCAAGAAGAATAGTTTCCTTCAATACTTGATCAATTCAAACCACTTGATATCAAACAAGTTGTTATAACTTAAAACTAACATGTAGATTTGTTACATTAATTTATCTACCTTTGCGAGAGATTCCGCCGGGCCATTATTCTTACTATCATGAGCTACTGAGGATGTGCTATTTTGACGACATGCCGGGGCATAAATGTTGTAAATGTCAATTTCTGAGTAATCTTGGAAGACTTCGTTCATGGCCTGATTGCATTCATTAGACCATTCAATTTGTTTAAAATCGCATAGTTGTTTTGCTTTGTCGTATTGCTGATCTGATATAACTGCATGGCTCCATGCATATTCTAGTAGGCCTTTATTGTCATAGTAATCATCAGTTTCTGGATTGCCTACCTGGAAATTTAAATATAAATTCACAATTACAAAGCTAGCCAAATCCTTTGGGGGTCCATATTTTCCTTTTTTTTTTTTTTGGATCCTTTTCTTTGATTTTGATTAGGGAGGATTTACTTACGATAAAACCTTTGAGATTAATAAAAGGGTATTTGTTTCTATCTAGTTTGTTTCGATCAAAGACCAGCTCTGCAAGCTGAGGGATATAGTGGCCTGGAAAATAGGGTCAATGAAAATGTGGTTGTGTTAGCAGTGTGATAGAGAGAGATCATAATTAAGTTTAAAAAGTTAGCACTAACCAGCGTAGCTTTCTCCTGCTATAAAAAAGTCCCGAGATTTAAACTGTGGGAATAGTTGTAGCCAATTCACCAAAAAATTGTAGGCATCCTCAGCTAGTTCAAGTAACATGTCAAATATGATGAGTTTAATTAATCAGTAAAACTGGATGGACTTTTCTCCTATAAATTAAGGAGACTCACCTACAAAGTTATCCTCCAGTGTGGTGAGATCAGAAGATGTGTTAGTGTAAGAAAAACCAACTCCAACAGGGGACTCTACAAATAACAAATTTGCTTCTGCAAGGGTTTGAAATTTTTGCAAGTTAGCAGAAACAATACTCTCTCTACCACCCCCATCCTTCCCCTTTATTTTTGTATCACACAAATAACCCAATAAGTAAAGGATATAGCATAAGATAGTCAAAACATCTAATACACAATCAAAAGGTGGAAATTAAGGAAACAAAAACCTTGATTCCATGAGTAAGTGTTGAAATGTAGACCATCCCCATTTTGGTTGATTGTAAGAGGCCCTATCTCAACAACTGCCCCATACCCAATAGAGGAGCATCCGGGTCCTTGAGATGCAAACAGATGAGATTAAATGGTATCAATCAGTATAAATGGATTAGATGAAGAGAAGGAAAACTATATAACACGATGGTGATTGACAATTTGACATATACCTAACAAGCTTGATAACACTTAACAGTATTATGCTTTTACGAATGAATGAATAAGTAATCACAAAGACCTACCTCCATTGAGCCAGAGAAGGAGGGGCTTCTTGGACGGTTCAGATTGAGCTTCAAAGAACCAATAGAAAAGGGCCCTCCCATGGTCTTCATTGACAGTGATATAACCTGAAAAGTGTGAGACTGACGGGCTTGAAGGCTGGCCAGGAAGATTGACTACTCTATCAGATTCATATGTTTTTGCATTTACTTCTGATGATACTTTACTGAAGGGTGTACTCAACAGAAATAAACAAAGGATCTGGAGACACATAATAACACTCTTGTTCTCTGCAGCTAAATTCGACATTTTTGGGCCCAAACATTAATTACATTTACTACTCTTATAGTGCCAACAAGTGGCTTAGCTTGGCCGTGTGAAATGTCAGAAATGCCAATGTACACTCAGAGCCAGCCTTAGCCACACAAAAAGCCCACTATGTAGGTTGCTCTGACCACAATAGGCACTGCCGAATGAATGAATGATGCATGCCACTTTTCTTGTATCAAAACGGCTATCAATCATTGACCATAGTGGTGGCCCTTATCTAGATCAGGTCATTGCATTGCATCTTGGGACAGATTGATTCACTTGTTTCTATGTAAGCCCAAAGGCTATTTATTGGGACACAGGAGCCATCCCCCCACCACTAGATGTGCATTTCTGTTTCACTTTCCTTTTTATTATGTGCAGCACTAACGGAATGAGCTAGAGATTTTAAGATTGCTTTGTTGGGCAGCCTTTGAAGTAATTGGGATTCCAGTAAGTTCAAAAACAGGTACTTGGAAACTTAAGACATGACACGTACATGAGAGCACTCAGAGATAATTTGCCAGTTGCACAGTGCTCCAAAACGAATGGAGAATTATCTTAAGCAGTGTAAATTCTAAAATAAAGCAAAAAAAAGTAAGCAACTGCCACGAAAGAATTTTCTTTTAAGTAGACACTATCTTAAGTTTATTTGACATTAAATATTTTTATGGTTGTGTAATTTATATTCATATTAGAAATATATATATGTAAATTAATGAATAGTTTCTATAACCAGTACTTTTGCCTGCGTTGGAATTTCTAACTAAGCAGAAGATATATTGAACATTTTTTTGGTCCTGGCAATCCATCGCAAAGCCTGCAAATAAAGCAGGCCGAAACCAACTGTCTAGGAAGGCCCAAACAAACACGTAACCTGTTAGGCAAAGAAACGATACAGCCCTAAGCTTGTGTGTCCTTTTTTTTTTTTTCTTTGCTGGTCTCCCTGAGCATGTGTTGTATTGTGCTACGGTTTTTTTTTTTATGTTTTTGGTGCTGGAGCTTAGGGACCGTGTTTTTTTTTCTCATTTGTTTTTGTATTATTACTCTCTGACTTTGTCAGGGCCATTTTTCTACTTGGACATGTACATTTAGATTGGTTACGGTAAAAATCTTAACATTCACCAAAAGAAGCTCCATGTTGACAATGCTGTTAAAGTTTCAAAAAGTGTCAGTTGGGAGTCATAAAATTTGTGATTAAAATTAGAAAATGATTTAATTTGGTTTGATTTGAATTGTATGAAATGGGATTGAATTGATTTGGAAATCAATTCTTATGCTTGAAGTATAATAAATTGTATTCGAAATGATTAATATAAGAAATAAATTGATTTAATTTGTTTTTAAATTTTAAAATGGAATCAATTTTACTCTATCAAATCCTATCAAAAGCAAATGAGAAATCCCATGAATTTGAAAATGAAACGATTTTTTTTGAAAAAATCCAAAGACAAATCAAATCATTTTCAATTTTTCTATGATTCTAAACACACTTTCAATTTTGCTTTCTTTGGGAGTATTTTTGTGCTTTTTTTTAAATCAAATCCTAGAATTTAATTCTGTTAATTTTGAAAGATTTTAATTTTTCTAGGATTTGATAAGAAATGAATTGATTTTAGGTTTAAATATTAAAAAAAACTTATTTTATCTTTCTAAATGTCTAAAATCCAAAAAGATTATAAATAAGATATGATATAATATAATGAAGGTTAATAAATAAAAATAAAACCAAATTAAAACATATCCCATTTTATTAAATCATAAATATAATTCTAAGTTCTAAATATAATATATAAAATTTACAATTTATTTCAAATCTCATTTTATATGCCTTGTGTGAAAGTTCAGTGCCTCACTTAGGCTTTTCCTTTGATCCCATTGTAGGAAAAACTTTGCAGCTAGGTTGCTCAAAGAAGTTCTGGTGGGTGAACACAAAGTTGACGTTCGGGGCCTTCAGAGTTTAGGCGGAGTTGTATCTAGGAACTCGGAATTCTCCTTGGATTTTTTTTTGCATGTATCTTGATCATTTCCAGAAGTGCTGCTTGCATTTTTTTTTTCTTTATTTATTGGAGAGGATTTCAATTTAAACTGTGAATCTGTTATCTGCAGGCTCTCTTGGTGCAGATTTTTCACTCTAAGTAAAGACGTGTACTGTTTTCCAAACAGTTAGATATCTGAGTGAAAAACATTTGGAATTTTAGTGTAACCAGAAATTTTATGCTTGTTTCTGATACTGCTTAATTAGGGTAGTAGTGATGCAGTGAATGTCAGAACCGCCTGTGAGGTTGAAACTTGGATTCTTTATTAACATGAAATTCACTCCTCAGCCACCGTTCGAATACACAATTCTTGTGCATTGACAGAAGAGTTCACTTTTACTTAATGCAAATTGTTGCTATCTGATTGTGATGCAGGAATACCACTATGGCTTTGCTAATGATCTTTCTCCGCATTCTAATATTGCAAATTTTAGCGACTTGTTTGTCTATCGGGTTGGTGGAGCAGAATCTGCTACTGATCCAACAAGAGTTGTTCCTGTGAACATAAACCGTGATTTACTCCACTCAGTCCTTGCTGTCTCACTTGCCAAGGAACCTGATGAGATAATTTCAAGGTAACTATTATATCTTGGGCAGTTAAATTTTTATAATTCAAATCTCGGTGATCCGTTAAATGCCAGTAACCCCTTACCTAAGGAATCAAATGCTGTAAAGTCCTAGTCCCTAAATACTAAATGAGATAAAAAGGTAAGTAAGTCAGTATCTTGGAATTTTAAAAAGTAAATCATTATTACTTTATATAGTATGTACGACAATATTTAGGAGGATTTAGTAGGAAGATAAATCATTTTCGCACTCAGAATGTTATGTTTCCGCTTGTTACTTGAAATATATATACCTCCAACTGCTTCACTCATGCCTTTTTTATTGCAGCAAAGTTGCTGGCTTTATCTATGTAACAAATATTGACATTAACAGGTTTGTATCAATATATTCCGCTACCCATTTCATTATACTGTTTGTGAAGAATGTTTGCATTTCTAACTTAATTTGTACATTGCAGAAAGAGGATATAACTTACCTTGCACCATTTATTGGACTTCCAAGCTAAGCGAGTATTCAATAATGGGATCCTTGGCATGGCATGAACCACTGAAGCGTGGAACTGATGGAAATACCGGTGCTTAAATTTGGCCATGGGCAAGGTTGGTCTTGGCTCTTGCCCTTGATGTTGCTGGGTCACTGTTTTGTTTCTCATTCTAGGAGGAGGTGGGTTAAGTAGCTTAATTAGTGTGTTTCTCATATAATACTACTGATTTGTTGCTACTCATGCAGTGAGACTTTTATCTTTTGAGAAGTGTTACGTGTACAACGTAAACATATAATATTTTTACACTATATATAAGAAGACAAATAAAATTGTGAGACACATGATAAAAAATAAATAAATGCACACAATATTTTTTGTCTTTTTATGCATAATGTAAATATGTTATAAGTTTGTGTTATGTAAAAATAACATTTTTTTTCTTCTTGTACATGATACAAATATGTTGACACAGCATTTTTCTTATCTCTTTTAGCATTTTGGGATAGTTGCCGTACTTTTTTGCAAAAAAAAACTTACAAAATATTAGTTAAGGATAAGGACCATAAAATTTTGTAATTATTTTTAATTACGTGGCCATATCTCCTCTCACACATTCACTGGTGGAGCTTCTCTTAATTCAAAATTTTATTCATTATGCCTCAAGTTATAATTTACACAACATGAAAGAACTATTTAATATATGAGAGTGAAATTTTAAATTAGAGAAATCTAGCATTTCTCATATATATATATATGCTATGTCTAGTAAATATACTTAATGGTAAATATGTTTTTCTACCAACAAAGCCTGACACAACTGATAAAGTGGCTAGGTCCTTTAAGCATGTGTTAGGGGTTTGATTTCTATCGTATGTGTAGAAAGGGACTTTGTTAGGAGAGACAAAACTCACTTCAGTAATCTCCACACCTCGAAGGAATTAGTCTCTGACTGCCGGCCGGGGGACACCCTTGAGTAATAAAAAAAAAAAGGCAAGTATACATTTAATGAAAGGCAAGGAATTAGTCTCCAACTAAAAAACTCTTTATTCTTGTAATTAAAAAAAAAAAGGCAAGTATTGTCATTTAATGAAAATAACCAAGAAAAAATTCTTATAGTTCCGTTATTTCCATAAACTTAACAATGTGTTTAATGTGCAAGTAAAAATGAGAGAGATTTTTTTATGAATGATACTCATGCGTAATTTTATAAAGAATTGATTAATAAAATTATACAATAAGTTTATTCATAAAAATTTTTTATTCATTTTTATCCTCATATTCCTAATACACTCTAAAGAAAAAAAATGTTAAAAACTTAAAAGCTTAAATTCTGATTTATTAGTTGATAGTTTAAGGTCATTTAAAGAGGAGAGAGTAACATTATAAATATTTTTCAAGCCTTTCTCTTTAAAATTATTTTGTCATGTAAATGATTTTCTTTGAATTTCACAAAGAGTAATTAAGTAAACAAGTGGTTAATTGAGATAACGAGATAAACAAATTCTGTCTATTAGATCTTATGACCAAAATCAAGACTTAAAATTATGTGAAATTTTAAGTGATAACGTGACTTTTAATTTTAACCATATATTTATGTATGTTTAATAACTAAGATTTACTCCTTTAATCTCTTGTATAAAAAATAAAAACACTCTAATATACATAAAATCTATATACATGTTCTATATTTAATTTTAATTTAATAACTTAATTATATATATAACACACAAAGAATTTTTATTGCAAGTTTTGGATGGTTTATAATACTATGAAGTTTACTTTTTATAGACAAAGGAAGACCACCAATGACACTTCTGATGCTATTATTTTTTATGACACATATTCAAATCTATGACAATGTCGAGTCACAAGTCATAATGACTATGGTGCTACGTGACTTGTAAGGTGCTAAGATTAGCTATAACTACAATAATACCTACTTTGTAACAATCTTATTAACTAGGACACTTAGGACAATAATAGTTACTGTTACACAGGAAAATAATAGTTACAATCACATGACACATTTATGACAAGACAAGCTACTCAACACACTTATCATAAAGTAACAAGTATATATATATAGTTTTTGATCCCACAAAATTTTCGTACTCACATTCTTGTCTTATTGAATACAAATTGGGCTTTCAAATCGAAAACTCCTTATTAAAAAGTGCATACTCAAATAAACCGGTTCGGTTTGCATAACTCAGCAGGTCAGCCTATTTGTGTTTCACCTAAAAAACAATTTGGGCTGGGCCTACTATCCACAGTTTCAGATTTTTACTGGGCCTATTAGATCCAAGTGATAGTGGTAGGTAACACTCTAATCTCCACAGCTTGTACAAGTAGTCTACTTTCCACCAAAAATATATGTTGACCTTTTATTTCTCCTATTATTAATTATATAAAATTAATCTACTTATCCCTATAATTTTAGCAAACTTTCAATTATGTTATTATTATTTGAAATCTTGTCATAAAATCTTATAGATAATGAAAATTTGTAATCAAAGTCCTATAATGAATACAAATTTAGAATCAAGTTTCTATACCCAATTACTATTACAATTATATCATATTAAAATAACATTCTATGATTTCTTCTTATGTAAGTGCACATGCAACAAATGAACTAACAAGAGTTTCATATTCATACTTTTTTGTGATTTAATCAAACTCATTTATTGTTTAATAACAAAATGATAAAAGTTTGTGATAATAAATTTCAGAGATAATTTGACAATATTATTGGTTTTTGAATCTCTAAGAGATTCAAGACAACATATATGAAACTGGCAATCGATGAAATTAAGAAATATAAATTTCCAACAAACCTTACAATTTTTCTAATGTATATTTGGTTCAATAATTTGATTATGGAATTTTATTCATTAACATTCTGTTTGGATTGATGAAATATGGTAGAATGGAAAGGAACGAAAAGAAATTTTAGGAAGCTCCATTGTTTGAGTATATTCTATACTATTAATAAAAGAGATTGGGATGAGTAATCACCTTTTGATATCTCTTTATTCTATTGAAGGTTTTTTTTTTTAAAGTTCATATATAAATAAATAAATAGGTTAATTACCAACAATCTCATTTACTTCCATGGCCTTATATACATATACAACCAATATTTTTTTAATGTAATAAAAGGAATATATAAATTTAAAAAATTATTAACTTTTATTAAATATAATATTAAATAATTTTATATTTATAATATTTAAAAATTAATCTCTAAAATAATAAAGTGACTTCACTATGCAAGTTAAGTTACAGGTAAAAATAAAGGGAATGGCTTTAAATCGGGGGAATAGCATGGAGATATGGATTGAAATTGATCATTTAATATCATTTTCCAAAGTTACTATTTTATCCTTTAAATGAAAAAGAAAAACTCATGATGTATTTACTACTTAGTTATTATAGAAATAAAAGCTTATAATTATAAAAATTTTATTCCATTCTATTAAAATATTCGAATAACAGGATAAAATATTTCTTCATTTCATCATTAAAATATTCAAATAATAAAGTGAAATAATAATATTATTTTTCTCCACTCTACTTTTCTTCGTTTTATTTCACTTCATTACATGTACTATTAACCCAAATATAGACTAAGAGAACTTGACTATAAAATTTTAAATTATAGATATTTGAAAATTTAGTGGAATTATAAGGTTAATTAAACCCATTAGTTAGTGAATTAATTAACTAATTAATTGATTATGTAAAGAAGAAACTAAATTTGTTTCGTTTTGTTGTTCACTTGCAAGTGCAATACCAATCCAATCAAGGATTCCATCGCTCGCTTCCTTCCTCAGTACTCGTTCCTTGTTCCCAATGGAGATGGATTCCCTTCCCAACGGCAACAACACCACCGCCGGAACACCCGCGGCCACCGCCGCCTCCGGCGGTGCCAGTCCCGTGACTCCTCCTTCGTCTCACGCTCCCCAACTGACGGAGTCCCTGAAGCTGGAGCACCAGTTCCTGAGGGTCCCTTTCGAGCACTACAAGAAGACCATCCGCGCCAACCACCGCGCCGCCGAGAAGGAGATGTCTGCCGTTATCTGCGGCGTCACGGACGCCGCCTCCGCCGACCTCTCCCCCGATGACGCCGTCAACCACCTCAGCTCCCTCGTTTCCCGCCTCCAAGGCCTCAAGAGGAAGGTCACTCTCTAACCCTAAATTCCTGGTTTCGATTCTGAGTTTGCATGATTTAGCTCTGATTTGAGTTTTGGAGTCTCGATTTGTTCAGTTTTGATTGCAGTGCCAAATGGTTATGCTGTGTGATAAATGAACGTTCAATCTACGTGTTGTGAATTGAAATTCAGTGAATAATTTGATGCATCACGAAATTCGCCTACTTTGTTTTATGTGGTTACTGCGAGTAGTTTATGATTTTTAGCTTGCTTCTTTGCTTTGTGCTGGATTCTGCTCTGCATTCCCTATCTCAGTTTTTCTTCCAAATGATCTCGGTTGTTTTCGTTGTTAACTTAGAATTACCCAACTTTGTATAGCAAGCATATGCAGGAACTTCTCCGTTCATTAGAGTCATCTCAGGAGGCAACCTCACCACCAAAATGTTGGATTGGATAGGGAAATGGAACCCCAGTATAGTTCAATGAAAGCACATGATGTTTATGGTTAACCAATTCGATTTACTGAAATATAGTTTTCAAACATAAATTTATCATACAACAAAAGATATGTTTTTGTTCCAACGCAACTAAATATATTTAAGATCATGCAGTCTTTAAAAAGCTGTAGAGAGACTCCATCCAATTATATTGGCATTTTTTCTCTTGACTTTCCTACATATCCCCATGAAACTTACATTATGATTCTTGTTATATTTCTTTTTAATTATATAATAGTATTTTATTAACAGTTTTGTGTTCTTATTATATTATAATTAAACTATAGGTTACATATCATTTACGTTGCACTTGTTCTTTGTTCCAGAATTAGGAAATTATGTTTTGTTAATCATTATTACTTTAAAAACGTAGGGTATTAAAACATCATGCTGCAATTCAAGATTTCATGAGCTTTTATTTTACATTTTCTAATGTATGCCAAACAGTTTGTGGCCCAGACTTATAGTCTTACTATTAAATTGAATAATGGTTTTACTGTTCGAGTTATAATGAGAACATTTATGATTTTATGGCTATAGTGTTCTATCATGATCAATTCATTCTATATATAAATCTAGTGCATTCCTATCTGGAGTACGAGGACATATATGAAATGACTATGCTTTGTGATAAATAAATGCGCAATCTACATGGTGTGAATTGAAATTCAGTAAATAATTTGATGCAGCATGAAATTCCCCAACTGTGTTTTGTGGTTACTGTGAGCAGTGTTATCAAATCGTGCGATTCGGTATCGTGAATCGTGCAACTCGATGCAATTCATATGGATAGTGATTCAAATTGTGTGCTTGAATCGGAAATGTGATGAAATTGCATGATGCAACTTCAGAATCGTACAAGTCATCTATGAATCACGAATCACAGTTTCTCAGAGATTCTGAAGCTGGCCGTGAGAGGTGCTGTTTTGCTGGTCATAAACTGGGTTGTCTGGACCTGCACAACCAGAGCAGTGAAATCCTTTTTTTAATTTATTAAAAAAAAAAAAATGCAGAACAGTGTGTTGAAGCACCTCTGAGTCTCTGACCACTAAAACACATAGGACCTAATATTATAATAGATAATACTAAAAGTCTAAGAGTTTGGAGCTAGCATTTTGAAAAACCCCGCTTCATGGTTTTGGTTCTTGGGTCTCTTGCGAAATAGAGAATCCCATACACACATATTGAGTTTGAGTTGTAATTTTCGTCTCTTTTTGAGACTTTTTGTTGGGTACTCTCTTTTTGAGACTTTACAGGTGGTGATTTTTTGTTTTCTGCAATTATGACTTTGAGCGATGATGATTTTATGTTATTAATTTTGTCAAGTTTATGTCCAGAATATTACTTTATGTATGGTATACCATATATAAAGTCATTTTACACTGTGTCTCTGAGTCTTACAATTTGATATGATTTACAATTCACGATTCAAAATTGACCTTGCTGATTCACATTATGAATTGCGATTCAATAACCATGACTGTGAGTAGTTTATGATTTTTAGCTTGCTTTCTTGCTTTAACTGAATTCTGTTCTGCATTCCCTGTCTCAAATTTTCTTCCAAATGATTTTGGTTGTATTCGTTGTTAACGGTTGCATAATTGGAAAATTACATCCCCCTTTTTATTAAGTTTCTGATAATCATTATTTATGAAATATGTTAAGTTGGAGGAAGGAAGTCGAGCAGAGCATTTGCAAGCACAGAAGTGTCGCGTACGCCTTGATCACTTAGAATCTGCTGATGCGGAAAATCTGTCAGAATGGAATAACACTCGCTTGAAACGGATTCTTGTTGATTACATGCTGAGGATGTCTTATTATGACACTGCAGTCAAACTTGCTGAATGCAGCAACATACAGGTAATCTTACCAGTTTTCAGCTGTAATGAATATGATAGGAGGACATAACGAGCTTAAAATGGATTTATACAAGGAGCTGTCTCTATAACCAGGAAAGAGGAGTTCAATCTGTCACGTGTTTTGAATCAAATATCCATTAAAACAGCCAAGTTATCTTTTTGGGCTGCAGATTTAGTTCACTTGTGAACTGAATGTGTTGGTCATCTGTAAATATGCTGCTCCTTCTGGTTCTTCTCCATGTAATGTGTTGCAATCTCCATTTTCTGTCACTTCAGTTCTAGTTTCTAAGTTCTAACCGTAATCTTATTCATCTTTGTGCTTCAGGATCTTGTTGATATTGATGTATTCCAAGAAGCAAAAAAGGTTATTGATGCTTTGCAAAATAAGGATGTTGCACCTGCCCTAGCATGGTGTGCTGATAATAAATCAAGGCTGAAGAAGTCCAAGGTTTATACTGCTCATTGAGCTTATTAGTTGTTGCTGCACCCTATGTATAGCTTAGACTTTTGGATTTATTTGTTTTCTAAGGGGAATATGCATTTCTTTGAAGCATAGTTGTCAAATGGCAGTGCAATGGCGCCTTGGAGTGGTGTATTTTGGCCCCTCCACCATGGAAAGTTTTATTCGTTATGGCAGCCACAGTGGTCTTAAATGGCAGATTTTTGGTCTGCCGCTATCCGCCGTTGACAACTATGCTTTTAAGACATTGAGATTAGAGAATCATCTAAGCCATAATGAACTGTAGAAGGTATTCATCCAAATAGAAAGACGCCTACAACATGTGGCTATTGGATGAATATAAAAATTAGTTCTAAGTCTGATTTAAAAGTGGGATTAAAAAAGACAACTAATGTTGAGCCCCGTCTTATGTGGTGGTACTTCTTCGAAACAAATGCATAATTAATGTATTGCAGCATATTTACTGTTATTGATTATTAGTGTTTTAATGACAACAGAGCAAATTGGAGTTCCAGTTGAGACTTCAAGAGTTCATAGAATTGGTAAGAGCTGAGAACAATATGCGAGCTATTACATATGCTAGGAAATATCTTGCACCATGGGGAGCCACCAACATGAAAGAATTGCAGCGAGTTGTTGCAACACTAGCTTTTAAAAGAGATACTGAATGTGCCACATACAAGGTGAGACTGCTTCATGGTTGAGTGTTGTGAATTAATGATAAGGAATATATCTGACTAGTTGGGGAGGTTAAAATTCAATAATGTTTAGTTTACTGGTGGAATTAGTTTTATTATATTTCTAACGCTAAGATTGTTAGGATTGTATTTATACCAATAGTAGTTAGAATCATGACTACCAGTCTGAATTGTCCAATTTCACACAATTCATTACGCCAGTCATTTGTATGATTTGGTGCATTGCATATGAATTTGAACCATGCATGTATTACATATTCACATCATTTGCATGAATCAGTCCAACTCTGTCATTGATCTACAGATGATTATGCAACAGGGTATCAGCCTGCATGTTTATTTGTCTTTGATCACTTCTTATTGAAGAAAATCCTCTTGCACCATTCTAATTCTATGAACAACAGCTTGATGTTGGACAAACAGGGCATTTTGATACTTTTTTTCTTTGCCAGACTATTTGCTGGATATTGCATTATTGTCTATTATTTGGGAGCTGCCACTTTGGCACTTGAGATAGTTGCAGTTTTCTTTTGCCTAACAGGTCTTATTTGAAGCTAAGCAATGGGACTATCTAGTGGACCAATTCAAGCAGGAGTTCTGCAAGTTATATGGCATGACTTTAGAGCCTCTGCTCAATATCTATCTGCAAGCTGGCCTCTCTGCTCTCAAGACTCCGTATCCATTAACAACTAGTAAAATCTATTTAGTTGATTACCTTCTTTAACCACTTTACTTTTGTTGGCTTAAGGTGGATTTCTTATTTTCTATTATAAAATATAGGAAAAAAAATAGTTGGGCGTATGTTTCTTCTCTTCAACCATATACTATCATTTGTGTTAGAACTGAGTCGTCCTCTAGTAGAAATAGCAAGCTTTATTGATAACAATCCTGGTAAATCACCAAGGATTCAGAGAGAATATACAAGAACCCTAAGAGGGAGAGTTTCCCCCAATTTCAGATCTAGTTACAAAATGAATTCACACACTTACAATGCTTATTCTTCCCTATTTATACATTTCCTAACTCACTTACCTGCTGCAGGGGAAGTTCCTGGGCCCATACTTGGCCCATTAGCGCTCCCTTTATTTATCCTTTCGTGGACTTTCCCAAACTTAGCATCCCTAACTTTTGCAAGCACAGTTTTCTTAAGCAAAAGCTCCAATGCTGTGTGGACATCCTTGCTTGCAAGGAAACTGAACACCCCCAACCATGGGGAAAAAAAAGGCAAAAAAAAAAAAAACGAACCTGTCAGCAGTCTCAAATTTTCCTTAACCTGTTACCTGTTGTGGGAGACTGAGAGTTGATCGAAATAATGGGTTCTTTTTTATTTTGAATTCATTTTACTTAAATTCCCCCATAGTTAAGACACTAAGAGGATTCCTTGTATGATATTTCATATTTGTCATTGATAATCTACCATCTTGAACCTTTATCCAGCAATTCATGGCAGTCATAGTTTATCTTGTGGTACGGTGCAGAAATAATTTTTTTCATAGGTGTGAGGATAACTAGGAAAATGTATTTAACTGGTAAGTTTCACAGATCTGTTATTACCATTCCCATAAGATGCCCACCCTCGTGCTTCTCTTGTTAACTCTTGTTATGGAAGATGTCAGTAGTCATAGTAATTACACTAATGCCTCTCTATTTATTTATTTATTTTTTGGGGTCTGAACTAAAGCCTATTCATTAATTCGCATGGACGGTTCTCATTTCAACTGTGTTCGAGTGTATCCACTGTCGGAGCTTACTCTTTTGCGATATGTCCCTTAACTTGATAAAGATATTGTTACGAGGATGATTGCACAAAAGAGGACCCTCTATCACAGGAAGCTTTCCGCACACTAGCTTCGCAATTGCCATATTCGAAGCAGCATCATTCAAAGCTTGTTTGCTACATTACTAAGGAGCTAATGGACACTGAGAACCCCCCTCAAGTCTTGCCCAACGGATATGTTTATAGCACTAAGGTCCCTTATATTCTAAATGTTACGTGTGATAAGCATAGCATATGAGCCTATTTATTTATTTATTTTCTGTTTTTCAGGCTCTTGAAGAGATGGCTAAGAAGAATAATGGTAGAATCATCTGCCCAAGGACGGGTTTAGTTTGCAACTACACAGAGCTGGTCAAGGCATATATTTCATAAATTTACATAATTAAGTTTCATTAATGATTTAAATTACTCTCATGGACCAAGCATCAAGTAGTCCATACGTGTTGTGTTCCGGTGTTAAACATGTACATATGTAAGATGTCTATTCAAGTGTCACCGGGAAACCTTGGATTGTGCATATTTAACTCAGTCTTCTTCGATATTTGGTGTTTTGCTTTGTAACCCACTTCTGACATCTCTGTTCAATCGTTTGTTTTGAACTTTCTTCATGGAGGTGATTTAAACCTTGCAAAAGAAATTCTCTTAAAAAAATTGAATACCTATTTATTTTTAGTTGCTGCTAGAATAAGGGGGTAACAACTAACAAATCTAAAACCAAATGGCAATAATGGGATCAATAGGTTAATTTTTAGAATCAAAGAAAGCGATTTACTGTAACTTGCAAATATGTTGAATGGTATGTCTTGTTTAACAACTAAGTACTCCTTGTGTTAAGAGGACCTTAACTTGTGTGATCTCGTCCTACCACTAACTAAACAAAGTGGTTAACTAATATTTACTATAACAAAAATGAAAGAAAAAGAAAACTAAAATGGCATGAAACTCTTTCAATCTAAAGTTTAAGTTTTTAAGCAAGTAAGCTGTTTCAATTTCATGTAGATTGAAAAAAAGAGTACTTTAATCCATACTCACTTGGGGTTTAAGATTTGTATATTATACTATTAAGCCCATTTTCTGTAAATGCATAGCATAAACGATGGGATATTAAACCGCGAGATTTGTCATAATTGGTAGTTAACTAAACTCTTTATGGAGCGTTTATTTCGGGATATATTTAATTATTCTCAAAAATAGATAGTTGGGAATGATGTGTTTCTATGTCTGTTACAAGTTTTACAAAAACAATTTCAAGTATTAATTGTTCTATAGAAAAATATTTTCTTATGATTTAGTGAAATTTCATTATCAAGTTGAAGGGTGGATAAAAAAATTCCCATAACTTGTTAATCACAATTATTAAATAATCCCTTAATTATTTGAATTTTTTCTCTTTATAATTGTGTTAAGGATATTTTGAAAATTATGACCTATGTTCTCGGTAATATAGATTATAAAACAAACAAATTTTAAATTTATTCACAAGAATCTTAACAAATAATCCCAGGAATGTTTACTACTAAACAAACAATTTTTTAAAGATACCCGAGAATAATATTTCCAGGAATCGCATTCCCAGGAATCTAATTTCAAACCTTGAAATAAACTCCCCTTAAGTATTTAATTAGAGGTTCAATTTTTAGTAGTATTTTCCCTTAGGGGTGCTCACCTTCAAGAAATTAATCATTACTTTTGACAGTAGATATCTTAGGGGAAAACAAAGATTGGACATTAGTTTTGAGATATAATCATAAAGATGAAATATAATTAATAAAAGAATAAAAAAATTAGGTTGCTTCTAAATGTTAATAAACTCGCCTTGGGGGCCTTTTGATTCGAGTTATTTTCAATGAAAAATATTATTTTGATTAATATTTTATGAGATGCCATACAGACACACTCACATTCACCATTATATGGGGAGTGAGACTCAAACTGAGTGGGGTTCACACCCAATCCAATAATAGATGTGAGTGTGTTGACATGATATTCAATAAAGTGTGAGTCAAAATAACATAGTAATTTACATTCATCTCGTCTAAGGTTTTTTAGTGTAGTTATTCTTAGTTCCCCTCTATTTTGCAAACTTATTACTAATCTCTCATTGAGTGTATTAAAATTATACTGACCTTACCTTTAATTATTAATTCATTAATTTAAGTGATTAAAAAGATAACACGTGCCATATACATTATTATTAATGAAAAAATTATAATATATTTGACATGTATATTAACTAAAATATCTTTTTTTTTAATTATAAGTTATAGTTATAAGTTGTTTTTTCATCTAATAAAAATAAGTAGATTATTAAACAAAAGTGTTAAATATTGCTAAAACATTATAATTTCATCATTAGTAATTATGTATATAACATAGTTTTCAAAATTGGACCGATAATTGACTCGGCCAAGGCACTATGTCGGTTATTAATTCAATTAGTGAATCACAAGTTAAACCAAATTTAATTAAATTAATATATAAAAATATAATTTAATATAATTAAATATGTTATACATATTAAATTAAACGAGATAAAATAACAAATAAATTCTGAATGGGTTGCATGACTGGTTCGACTCTAGATACATAGGATTAAATTGTGAAAATGTTAATATTAATAAGCCACCATTAGCATTTATGCATAATATTAATATTTAGTACATGGGCCATGGTAATTAACAAGATGCAGATCAAGAAACTTTAATTTAATCTACGTGGTGAAAATGGGGTGTGTTCGATCACAGTTATCGTTTCGCCATTGTGCCTTTAGATCCCAGTTCTGGTTATCCCAACTGTGATACACACCATCCACTGTCACTGACCAATAGACTTTTGGATGGCCTCCATCTACGGCAGGATCATACTGATAAAAAATTGCACACAAAAATGACCAATACACTAAACCGGTTTGGCGTTCAAGGTTGGCATATCTCATGAAAAATACTCCTGGTGGCTCCAAAAGCATCGGTTTTGGTTCCAGGTTGTAATATAAGTACACTGCCGATGGTTCTCCACGGGGCATGTCATTTTGAAAGGTGAGCAGCACAGAGTTGTCGTTTGTCTCATTTGAGTTCATGGATGAAAGGTGGTTGGCTGGTGGAATTGGAGGCCTTGCTAGAGATTCAACAAAACTATTGAAACAGGCTACTACAAGAACAAGAAGCAAGAGCGATACAAGGAATGATGATGATGTAGACATTTTTCTTGAATGTCACATTAACAGTGTGTCATATATACTGCAACTTGATAGCCACATATATAGAAGGATTTTTTGTTTTTCTGATTAAATATTTATAGAAGGGTTTTTTCCTAAAAAAGTGAAATTCCTTATTTTATTCTCTACAGTGAGAGATTCCAAATCCATTATATTTACATTAATATCCAATTATATATTATTATATGTGTCAATGAAAATATGCCAATTTGAGTGCAACAATGCTCAAGATATGCACCCATAGATCAAATATATAATTTATTTTAATTTTTATTTTTCAATTAATCCTTTAGAGAAAAACTATAATCAAACACTCGAACACTTAAGCACTCCAACTCACACAATAACAAGAAGGGGCACTGCATAATAATCAATGAATTAATCAAAGGTTAGACTGTCATTAATTGACATTGACTTTGCATTTTTCTTGTTTATATTGATGCGGATGGCACTATTAATGATATTTATATATATATATATATATATTGTCAAGTTTCATTTGGATTTTTTTACCTTGAAATTGCTGAAAAGGGAAGCAAATTATTTGTCATTATTTAATGAATATATATTGTTGAATACATTGAATGGTGTACCAAAAAAATATATATACATTGAATGGGAATTTATTTTTCATTATTTCAAACAAAATATTTTGCGTAGACTCCTTATGTTTTTATTGGACGAGAAACCTATGATCTCTTTCCTTCTTGGATCAATTAAAAGTTTTGGGGAATCTTATAATTCTATTTTATTCACATTCATTACTATTAGAAAATTTTTCCTTTTTATTGATATTTTCTCTCTCCCCCAACCACGTGACAATTGCATGCAAAAATTTCACTGTAAAGAAATGGGTGGTTTTTGGTCTTGTCCACCCTCAAACACCTTAAAAATATAAAAAATATTATTTTAACACTAAAAAATGGATATCCAATTGGGTCACTAACTTTATTATTATTGGATATAATAGGAGTCTCAACTTTCTCTACTCATCAATCACATCCAATGATGATAAATTGAGTATCTCAATTAAAAACTCACTTTTAAGTATTAAAATAGCAGTGCTGAATAAAATATTCCACAATTTCTCTTTATGCTTATTGTCGTGTACATAGCTAACCACCCTTCTACATTGTTGGGGGTTAGCCAACCACAATTTCACACGAAACGACACACTAATTATGCTAAGTTAAAACTGGGAGAAAATAAATCGGATTGGATTTTCTTTTTATGCTGAAATAAGCTTAGATTTAAGTAGATTTAACTTGTTTTCAAAACTATACATTTTGAATTTGGTCTATTTGCCTGAATTTTATTTTGTTTTGGTGGTCTAGGCTAACCTTTTTGAAGTTTTCACTTGCTCTAAAAACTACAATTTGTTTGGAAGCACTTTTGTTCTTAAATTTTTTAAAATTATTTTAGAAAGTAGGTTTAAGTTCATTTTTATTAAAAAAAAACAGAATAATCTGTTTAATAATTTAACTTCAATAATAGTTTTATAATAGTGAAAAACAGAAAATCTATTTAGATAATTTTTTTAACAAATAAATTTTAAAATTAATAAAACAAAAAACTGTTTAGTGAATTGCATGACTACAAATGACAAATTTTAACTATTATACTTTATAGATAATATTTTTTGTACATACTTAATAAATAAAATCTTAGTATAACTTACCATTTTAGAAATAATCTTAATATAATTTGATGTTAATTTACATTTATGAATCCATTTATAAGCTATACACAATTTTTTTGTAGCCACATCCAATTTACAATTTAGTCACGATGTCTTACCATTTCCCTTGCAGCTTCATCAGTCAATCTTGTTGTGTTGTCTCTATTGGAATTCATATCTAAATTTTTGATTTAGATGGATTGATCATATTATTTTATGGTGTGCTTGTGGTATTTTAAATTATTAATTTTAAATTGGCTTCCATTTGACTGAGAAGGTAATCATGCATTGCTACTAACGGGCTGGTAAATTTGATGCTGGTGAATAGCATGTCAAACAGATGCTGGTAAATCTCAGATGTTTTCCTTTTTCTGTTTTAAAAACTTGTGTTTACTTTTTCTATTTTTAAAATCAAGAGGAAGAAAAATAGCATGTTAAACAGATTTTTTATTTTTTAAAAGTAGAAAACTGTTTGGGAAAACAGCTTCCAAACAGCCCCTATTTTTCTGTCAACTTAAAAACTTACTTAGTAAGACCCTTATTGTTTTTCCGTTAACAATAAGGCTTTTAAATGGGCTAACAATCAATCACAGCCCTAAATAGGCCAATAGGCCTCTACATAAGTTAATAGGCCAATAGGCCTCTGCATAAGTTAATAGGCCTTAAACCTTTATCTAACAATACATAGTTACAAGTTAAATCAGACCCAAAAAATAATCAAGTTAAAGTGTAACTATCATTGAACTTATAAGACTATCATGTACTTGAAGAAAGATCTGCACCAAAATAACAATAATAATAAAAACAAAGATCCGCAACATACTCAGCAACCCAACTGTATATTTCTTCTGAAAATTCGCCAATCATCAAACTTCAGTATTGATTATTAGTGAATACTTATACCATATACACAATACGAGAGAGCACGTCACATATCCCTCATTGCAGTATCAAATAAGCCGGAAACATCTTATGTTCATAACAAAAACCTGTGAAACTCCGCTCCACAATACAGCAATATCAACAAGCAAGACTGGTCTTAATAGGTGAGGTTAGATGGATCAAGCAATATCAAAGTTTCCTACTGTAATATATCTATAGACTAATTAGAATCTAAATCTTTGCTCAATGGTTTTTAGCCTATAGTTTTCTTTAACTATTCGGTTGCATTTTATTTAATTTGCTCTCCTTATTTAGTGTTAGAAATAAAAAAATATTTAATATCCCGCTCTTTTTTTGCTTCTCGTCTAAAACCCACAATTTCAACATTGGAGTTTTTACATATCTTCTCCACACATGACCAAATTACCTAAGGCAGATATTCAACTATCTTTTCTATAATAGATGCCATCTTAACATTCTCTTTAACACATTCATCTCTAATCTATTCAACTCAAAAATAGAACCAAAAAATTTGAGACTGAATTGTGTAACAACCACAACAAGAAGCTAATTTCAGGTCAGTCTAATCTTCACGTTGTGTTAGTCTACTTCTAGTGCAAGAATAACCTATCTGATGTGGAACTTTTTCAGCTATCCTGAGGCTGTAGCCATGGACAGACTCCTAAGTCAAGGAAAAACAGTAGTTCTCCAACCAGGCAGAAGCAGATTTGAGAATTCGAAGCTCACCGCCTAGGAGATCTCGACCCATGAGTCTTCTAACAGAAACTCTTTCACACGAGGGAGAATTGGAAGACTCCAATGACTGCACACAAAGGCAGAAAGCACATTTTATGTCAGAAGAGTAAGAGTAAGATCTTTGAAGTAACATATCGAATGTACAACTTTATACTAATACTTTCAACTACATTAGCAATCTGAAGAGGTGAATGCCAACCCAAATACACTTGTTTCAACTTGCTACCAATTTGGTTGCCACCTTGTTAGGAGGCTTAACCAATCATACAAATATATAGGATAAGATAAAGTCCACAATTCTTTACCATAATAGCTGCACTGCGCTCCTCAATTAATAGGGCGATTAATGATGATAACATCAGGTGTGCTTGTATCTCTTTATTGACATCCGGTAAAGGGCGCCTAGCCAGCCTACCATCAGTTTGTGCAGCTTCCACAACCAACTCATTGAGTTCTGATATTTGATCAATATAAATTCCAAAAGTGGATACCGTATGGTAGAGCTTATTTAGCTGGTGTAGCCATTTCTTGGGTGGAAAGAAATGCAACCATTGCAGCATTACCCAAAAAAATAAAAAGAAAGATTTTATGCGCACCGTGAGGATTGGTACAAGAAAGAACACGAGCAAACGCACGAAGTGATTGTGGAAGACCCTTCCCTTTTCCTCTAGCTGACCTCACCTCCCTATGTGATCACAGGTCCATCAGATACCCAAGTACTGACAAGTATATAAGCAATATTTTAGAGTAACACCACATCAGAAGCTCTGTATTATCAAATATCACAGATATGGGTAAGGTTTACAATCATTTAACACACACATTCACGTGCGAGATGTGCATAAAGCCCAAGGCAAGACCAACTAGTTAGCAAAAGATATCTCATGCCAAATATATGTAATAGTGAAAAGTGCGATAAAGAGAAACACTGAAAACAGAACAAAAGTAACATTGTAATCTAACTATTGAAGATCACTAGGTGGGTCATTGTATGTGTCAAATAGTCCAATATTGGGTTGCAAAGGGAAGAGAGAAGCAAACAAAATGCATCAGTTTTTTGAAAGCTTCCACTGCTGCCAAGAGCATTAACTGCTATTTGGATTCAAAAACTGAAAGCATTTTATTAAGTTGGTCAAAAGTCCCCTTTGCCATTTTAGAATTTAGAGTAATTTTCATTCCGATAAATCGAAGAATCAGTATGAAAAATAAGACTACAATATCTAGATAATTCCGCAGGACAAGAAGAAATTGAGTATCAGTGCGAACTTGATTGTGAAGAAATTCATAGGATGCTTCAACTGCTTCACATCTTTGGTTTGAGGCACAAAGTATTGCTGCAAGACTTCCAACTTCATATCATGCAGCGGGTCATGCTTAGGTATATCTAACTGGATATGAACCTGAGGATGACCAGCATTATCAATCAAGGATAGCAGTTGCAACCATAGCAATAATAGCGCAAAAAACCAGAGGGAGAAAACATCATCCTACATCGTATACTACATGAAATTCAATTAAAAGGAATACCTCATCATAGATGTTGTATGGAACTGTAAAACCAAAGTCCAACATCAATGTAGAATTTGAAAACTTTCCATATCTTATTAGTACCTAAAGCAAAAAAAATGTAAGAAAACCCAGTTACCTGCAGGTGATAAATTTTACAAATTGATAACCAAAATATGGAAAGAAATTGAAATATGTGATTACTCAAATTAGTAAATTACTTATGAATCTAATCTTGAATTTTTCACCCCATACCAAACACACCGTAAATCTTCTTTCCATGGAAAAGTTCACGATTGATAGAGCAGAGCACAAAACTCAGTACAGTGCTTGCAGTTTAATCAATCAAGAAACAGAATGAAACAGTCCTGAGTTTCTAAGGAATGGTATTACTGGCTAATTTGATGAGAAAAAGAAAGGGAAAAAAGACAAAGTTAACAAGAGGTTGTTTAATCCTAGAAGTTAAAGTTTCCATTAAAGTTCAAGCTTTCAGAATAAAATGAAAAAATGAAAAGTTAAAAGCATATTTTAGAAACTATTAGCACACAAGAGACAGGAAAAAAGAGAATATATATAGTTTTCAATAAAATAGTATATGACCTGCTCACCAGGAGTATAGTCACGATCGGCAAAAACCTGCACATATTTCCAAAAACTAAATTAAAAATGAAGGTAAGAATATCTTCAATACATATATATAATGGTTTAGAATCGTAATCAGCTTGGCCACTAGTACTTAACCAAATTTTTACTATGTATAGCATTGTACTGTTACTGCACAAAAACAGTTGTGCGTAACATTCAGGATGATTGAATATGACAAATGAATTACTAATGCCCATGGCCGTAACAATGAAATTTGATTTTCATGTATCAGAAAAATCTCTAACCATTTTAATTAGACTCATTAGATAAAAGGCAGAAAAATGAAGGGGAGAGAGAGAACTTCTGAGCATTGTTTGTCATCATCACTCATTACAATTGCTTCCGAAACCCCATCATGGTTTAAGAAATCTGCAAATGGAATCTGTAAAATAATCTGAGAAAATCAATTATGATTTGAACATAAAAATAAAATAAGTTTCTTTACAGTAGCAATACCAGAGATAAACCCTTTGTGCCTCCCCATGCTCGAGAACCAACTGGGGATTTGATATTGAAGTTATTAAAAAGTACTACGAAATTGAACCAAAAAATGATAATAAATATAATAAATGACAGATTATCAGCCCCTTTCAAAATCAGCATGAGTAAAGAAACACCACAGAAAAACATACGGATATAGCAAAGCCAGGGCATAGAAGATAAAAAGAATATCAACTAGGGAGGCTGCAAGAACTTGATCAGATAAAATAAGATATGTGTTGGTATTATTGGGGTTCTCAACCAATATGGCTGAAGAACCTAAAACAATGTACAATTGGGAAGTATATTTGAGAGATCTTCCCAGTTCTCTCCTAACAACTGAATCTTCCAAAACCGACAATTCTTCCTCCTTAGCTAATTATAACAACCTGACTAACTACTTTTCCTGCCCTCCTGCTGTAGCATACTACTGTTACTCCTATTACAAATACAGAGGCCCATGTTTAAGACTTCAGGCCCAACCCCGTCTCAATCTCTCTTCTTCACATAGACTCTTTGAAGGATGTGACCTCTATCAGAAGCTCAGAATCCCCATAGGGCATCCCTAAAAAGGAATTCAATAAGGAATCTCAAAAGCAGAGCTCCAAGAGGAAGCCATATAGACTAAATCAATGTCCTAGAAAGAGAACATACTTACTGGGAAATTACGAATTTTCAAGTGCTTGCTTACCTAAGGTGCATGCATACATGAAATCTTTGTAAGTAACATCCCCAAAACTTTGATGGAAACATTTCAAAACCTGAATTAGCAGGACAAAGTTGGTCACAACAAGTCTCCAACGACTATAGCATTCAACAAACTACCTTTAAGCTCGCGAACAATAAAATATATAAATAAAACTTAAAACATTGCAGATTAAGATACAAAATAACTCACTCAATAGATCCAAGAAGAAGCAGAGAGAACATAAGATAAAATGCACTTTGATTGAATGTTCATTAGTGAATAAGACTTATATCTTTGCCTTATTTATCCCACATGCTCAGCTAATTACAACTTGTGGAGTGCTTTATTTTAATTGATATGCAGTCTAGTCCACAATCTAAATGCAGTTCAAATATGCTATGTAGCCAAGGGTAAACAATAGTATGCTGACTCTTGTTTAATTAAACTGTACCTAGCCAGAGAATCAGTTATATTTTCCGCTGAAGCTCTGCTCTTTCGTTAATGTCAAATAAATCCAGATTTAGCAGACAGCTTAGTTTATTTAATTTTACACGTGTTTCATTGAGAGTTGAGACACTCAATACTCTGACTCAGTTACTTACCTATTGCAGGGTAAACAGCACTCAGTTCTTCATTTTGATAGAAAAAATCTCCATGTTTTTTATGTATGGAAGTATTCACTTCCCCATGACTCCTCATACTCCATGTCTCCAAGACAAGCTATTCTAGTAAGAGTTTTGTAGATTCTAATAAATTTTGTACTAAGGTTTTGCATTCTGTGTTATTTTTCCTCAAACAGAAAATGACTTGCTTTACCACGAGATAGAATGAAAATTCATACATAAATTGACTAAAAAACAACTTAGATGTCAAAAAATAAGGAAGCATGCAAAGTACTCACAGGGCTGATTGTCAAAAAGTCCTTTTCTATTTGAGACTTTTGGTTAATAGTTTCCTGATAAACTGAGCTTTGATGAATCATCTCCAACTCACTTTCATTCCAAAAAATCTAAAGATTGAAAAATTAACCACAATAAACATTATAGTTTATAAAATAGCTTATAGCATGCAGTAGTAAAAAAAGAAATTACTTATAGAAATACAAAAATGAACATTTTTACCACTACTCAAAATACAAAAGAGAAAGAAAACTTGCCGTATTATGCAGCTCCGCTTGCCACGGAAGACAGCTGATATAAGGATTCCACTCAGAGTCCTAGCATACAATGCAAGATATTACAGACATACAAACTTAGTCTCTTCTAGTTTCTACAAAGAGCAAAGTTCAAAGCTAAACATAGGTGTCACTAGCAAATATGTTGAGTGATAGGCCAGCTCTATTTCATTCATTTTCTTGATGTCTTTATTGTTTTATGTTTTGTACACTTCTTAACTCTTTGGATATTTTTTCTCTTCGTCTTAATAAATTTCTTCTATGAAAAAATATAGCTAAATTATAGCCATGTAGAATGATAATTTGTTTCAGAAGAGCGCAACAACTCCTAAATTTCAGATGAAACTTTCATAGGAAGTTATGAACATGGTAACAGGGCTACCTGACCCAGTTTCTGCTCAATTAGAAGGACAACAGCAAGTTTTGCAATATTTCCAACTTCATCACCCATCAAATATCTGATTTCAGCAGGGAGATTGACTGCAGTTATTTGCTGCAAAACCAGTTACAATTACCATCAAGAGTATGTTGTCATCGTGATCTAGAAAAGTTGTGCTATAAACTCAAGATCGAGTAAAGCTTAAAAGGGGAAGCTTACTACACTGTAAGGAACCTTTAAAATGCAAGCACCAGTTTGTATTGTCCTAGAAGCGAACAGAGACCTAGACACAAGCCACATATTACGAGGTGATGAAACAAGCATTAATATATAACATGCATCGGAATAATGCTCCAGCCTTCAGTATTCCATTCTATGTTATGAAGAATCTTATCTTCAAACAACTGACCCCAAATTCACGGATTAATATTTCTTAAACAAATACCAAAGCTTATTATTATCCGAAAGTAAAACAAGGCCATTTGCAGCAATGGTATTCCTATGATTTTGAGCTTCATTACACACTTGCACACTAAAATTAACGCCTTCCTTAGAACTGCAAAGAAGATGATAACAGTTCAAACAATGAGCACGCTTAGTTCTTACAAGTTACAACATCAGTCCCTTAACCTGAAGTGAAACACCAATATTCAGATTCAGAAAGCCATGACCAATCAATGAGAATGAACTTCATGTTGCTCGCATCCCTATCCAATGGAATCAAAATCGACAGAGAAACAAACTGGGTACCTGCCATATGAAGATTCCCCAATTGAAAGCGATGAAGAAATTCTAGAATCAGCTTTCCTCTCCAACCACGGCAAAAACCCATTACACCCTTCAACCAGTTGCCCAGAAACCTAGTACAAAAATGGTGTTTGGATGGTGGGAAAACGAATAAGAAGAATATAAGCACACTAAAAAAAAAAAGTTGATTTTTATGAGAAAAATGTAGGAGGGGGTTAAATGGGTGAAGTGTTTTTGAACATTACCTGGGGTTGGGCCAAAGAAGAGAACTTGAGGGGAATGGAAGAAGGGTGAATAAGACAACGAAATTGATGGGTGTTGAGAAGAGTATGCAGAGACCACCGAAAGCTTGCAGTGAGAGTTCGAAATGGCATTGCAGAACTTCGGTGCTTTGGAAACGGCGTCGTTTACCGAGTGCGCGAGCTACTCGGATGGGATGGATACAACAATGGCGGCCAAGTGCTACAAGCTTTGGGGAAAATGCCTCGTTCCGTTTGTCCAGACTGACCTCTCTATTGATTCATTGTTGATTCTTGATGGCAATAGATTATAAGTTAGTATAAAATAAATTTTACGGGAAATTACCCCTTCACCTCAGGTCATGTGTAATTTACTCCCTGATTTTTCAAAATATGCAACGCGACCCCTTGAACTTTTCATAATGTACGAAAAACCCCCTATTGTTCAAAATGTGCAAAAAACCCCATAAACTTTTCAAATTGTGCAAAAAAATCCTGGTGTGGTGTTGCACACACTAAAAAAGTTATGAGGGTTAATTGCACATATTATTCACGAACAAGGTGTCGAATTGCACAAATTAGAAACTTCAAAGGAGTTAAGTGCACATAATCTTATCTTTATAGTTGGCAAAATTATATTAAGGGGTATTTTGCACAGTTTCAAAAGTTTAGGGGGTCGCGATACACATTTTGAAAAATCAGGGGGTAAATTGCACATGACCTAAAATTCAGAGGGTAAAATGCATTTATCCCTAAATTTTATAAATAGAGAAAAAGTGGGGGCAAATTTTATTAAATTTCAAAGGAGATTGATGTAAATTACTAAAATAAATGTTAAGTTAGATTCAAGTTTATAGTGAATTCGACACACAATACAATTTTAATGATTACTTTTATAATATTTATTTAATGCATAACAGACTTATTGTAGCAAGCAAGCAGGCCGGACAGGCATTTCTAGGCTACACAGTCTCGCTGCAACAAATCAGCAGCCCTGATGTCAGAACAGTTCAAAATGACATAATTTCATTCAATAAGTCCCAACTTCCTTTTCCAAAATCGGGCTCCACATCTCAGAACCTGAATATTACCCCTTATCATATGTGTTTCATGTCTTTTAGTTGGATCCAGTATGCCTCCCCAACATCCTTCTACTTCGCGTCATTGTCGCAGCAGCGGTTCTTTTACTTCAGAGTTCTGGAGCAGGCCCTGGCTACACTATCTGATGTGCTAGCTAGACAGATAGAGGCCAGATTGCAGTCACCCCCAATCTCGCCTCTAGTTAGAGACCCCGACGATTCAGTTTCAGAACGCCTCAGGAGGATGGATCCACCCACCTTCCAAGAGCGTCTCACCACAGAGGACCCTAAGCTTTTCTTAGAGAGATAGAGAAGATCATAAGGGTTATTCATTGTTCATCAGAGAAAGCAACTGAGTTGGCTAGCTTCCAGCTAGGAGGCCAGGTAGGCATCTGGTATGATGAGTTTCTACAAGGGTATAGTGACTCAGAGCCGCCTACGTGGGAGGAATTTAGGGTAGCTTTTCTCAGGAGGTTTTTATCAAAGAGCTAGCGTGCTCAGATGGTAGAGGAGTTTCTGAGGCTCCACATGACCCTAGGGATGACAGTAGCAGAGTATGATAAGAAAATTAAAGTGCTCCTGTAGATGTGCAAATAGTTTCATAGTCATGCATTATTTTCATATTATGTATTTAATTTCAAAGCTAGAAACATTCATGTATATATTTATAAATTTCAAGTATGGGTTTAAAATTTGTAGACTGTGATTGGGGTTTATGTAATGAGCCAAGTATGAACTTATGATTTAGCTTTTAAGCGTTAAATAGATTTTCCAATTGATTAAGATGTTTTCAGAGTTATATATATATATATATATATAGAAAATGATAATGTCTCAAATACTTCAGCTTTCATGAATTTAAATATTGTGTTTAATTATAGAAAATGATAATGATTTAGTAGAAAATCATATTTTAAGTATGAAATTATACTATTTTACGCTTTCAGAAAGATACATCACCCAGTAGGCTTACGTGGGGATAAGATTCCTCACGTGCCGATCACACTTCCAAGTCGGGTCATGACACTAAAAAATACATCTAAGGACAAGTTAGTCCTTAGATTTTAAAAGTTTCAAATTAGTCCCTCATATTTAAAAAAAATAGAGAAATTGGTCTTTCCATACGTTATGTACAGTTAAAAAATGGACAAATTGGTCCCTTTATACACTGTAATGAGAAACAATTTGTCCCTTTTTTTGAAATATGAGTGACCAATTTAGGATTTTGAAAATTTGAGGAACTAATTTATCCCCTTAATGCATTTCTGAGGGAACAATTTGGATATTTTGTGAAAAAAAAAACTATTGCTGTGAAACTGGTGGAATAATATTTTTTGGGTAATCATAGAATAAATCTATATATGTATGAACAAAATAATTTAGTTTAATTTTGATATAAAATACTTTTACAATTTCATCCAATCAAACCATTTCATATATGACTTTTTAAATTGTTGATAAGTCAACAATTATAACTGATATATTGAAATACTATATAAAAAATTCTACATTATTTTGGTATCAAAATTAAATCCAAAATAATTAAATGCTATTAATTAATAAAATTTTACTAGAGTAATAAATTAGAGAAAATAACTATTAACTAGTAAAATGTTATTTAAGGACTTGATGAGAATTGATTTAATTTTGAAATTTAAATACAAATCAATTTGATTCAATTTCTATTTTAATCATCTTAAATATTGTCAATTGGATTTTGGATATAAGGATTGACTTCTAAATCAGCATCTTATTTAAGTTAATTATTTTAAACATAATATTTAACTTATAAATCAAATAAACAATGAATTTAATTCCCTGTTATTATGGAACTGCTCTAAAATTTCAAAGGTGACAATGATTCACAATTACAATTAACAAGAGTCAAGGCTAATCACCATCATATGATGAATTATTTTTGCCAAAACCAGTTTTTAAATATGGACAATTGTACATTACTATTTCAAGAGTGAAGTAAGTGATTAGAATATATTGATTTTGGATGAAAATGAAAATTCATCCAACACAATAAAAAAAATTGTTTATTAGTAAGTGCTTGAAGAGAACTACCATTTTGGCTCTTAAAAAATTATGTTGCTAACAAATAGCTCTAAAAAACATTATATTTAACGAAGACCCTCTAAAGATTCATTTTGTTTGACAAATTGATTTAAACATCAACTGACTTATATTTTCGTCAATAAAAATGATTATGTTTTGTGTTTTCTGCCAAGTTGGCACTTTAGAATCATTACTTTAATCCCAAATGACCATATTTGTCAAAATAACCATTTTTATGCTAAGGCAACAATGCATAGTCACCGCATAATTGCTCAAAATATTATACTTTTGATAAAATAGCATTGCATATAATTATTTTTGTTAAAAATGAAAAATGAAGATCACATAATGTTTTGGTGAATTTGTCAAATGATATGATATTTCGAGGACTAAAATGATAGGTTCCTTAAGATGAATCATTATAATATATAAATGGAATTTTTTCTTTGGTATGCTGAAATTAATTATTTTAAAATTGTTGATATTTTCTTTTACTTTAATGTAATTTTTCAAGGAAAGACCAAGACTTTAATGCAGATTTGAAGTTGATCCTTTCTTTCTTTAATTACTTTTATTATTATATTGCAATATTATTAACATCTTTAATATTTGTATATAATGCCTTTATGATGTGATCATTTGATGAATTAAAATTAAAATTTATTTAATTTTATATATTCCTATTTATTGTCTCGTGCATCACAGGTGTTATAATACTAGGATTTTTTTTAAATTTTTTTATTATGTGCAGTGGTAGAAGTTGTTAAATTTAATCATGGTGTCTAAAGTTATTAAAACTAGTCGTTGGACCCATGCGATGCACGGGGGATAATAAAAAATAGTTTGTTAATCATTATAAAAAATAAATGATAATTTATTTAAATATATCTTACTGAAAATTGAGTATATAAATTTATCTTAAAAGTAAGTTAATATTTAAATAATTAAATAAGTGGACAAAATATAAGTATGTCATTATATTTTATATCTTATTTTGAATATCATGTTTATAAGGTTGAAAAAATCTCGATAGATGACCTACAACCAACAATAAAAAGCCTATTTTATGAAAATTGTACACATTTCAAAAGTTAAAATTGTTGAATAAAGAAAGAGAATAAATGAATACTTTTACTATATCATGAGCCATTTATAGAGAGGACAGTGAGTATCCATGAGAAAAAGGACATATCCCCATCTCATCCTCATCCCCATCTCTCTTATGGGTCCGTATTTCCCATTTGCTATAGGAATTTTAAATCTCATGATATTCAGGGGTTTATTAACAAATTTCAAAAAGAGAAAAACTTTTAAAATATTTTATAATTTAAAAAATAAATATCCATAATAACAAATAATATTAATGAAACATAATCTAAATTAAAATTAAAATGCATATATAATGCAAATACAATAAAAATAATTAAAAAAATGAAGGTGTGCTATCCTGTCATTCTCCCGTTTAATAAACAGGGACTTAGCACTATCGATCGTCCCTATGAAGACAAAATATGTCTCAACTCCCTTTCCTATTATGGGTAATTCCTGCATGTACCCACTTTCAATTTTTTTTATCATTCCTAGCCGTTTATATCTTTTCAATAAATTAAAATATTTAATTTATAAAAATATAAAATGTATTTTCAAATTAAAAAATAATGAATAAATTTATTTTATACAATTTCAATTACACGTCTTTTCCTTATACATCATTTTCATAAATCAAAATATCAATTTTAAAATATATGTTATAATTAATTTGTAATAATTAGTAAAAAATATATAATTCTAATTTTTACAATATCAATTATTAGAGTAGTATATCAATTATAATATTATTTTGAATAAAAAAGTAATATAATTATTTAATTTTTAAAATTAATAAATATTTAGTATCATTATCAAATAAATGTAAATTGTGGAATTAATTTTTTAAAAATATTTTAGTGTTGAAAAATTAAAGGTGTTTTTTTTCAAAAAAATTAGTATGAAAAAATTATGGAATTAATAGATTGGAATATGCAAGTTGTAAAAAATTAAATAGAATATAGTTATATAGGCAAATAGATAATTTTTTTATTATGATTTTCAAAAGTGCTAAATTTGAATTTAGAAAATTTTTCCCTAATCTCATTCTCATTTATAATTTTGCCTCCATTCTCATCCACATCCCTGTTATGGGTCTCCATTTCTCATTCTACGTGAAAATTTGAATCCCTATTGATATTTATAGATTTATTAAAAAAATTTAAAAATACTTTGAACTTTAAAATATAAATATCCATAATAACAAATACTACTAATGCAACATAAATATTACTTTTTTAACATAATTATATATTGAATTATATATTACTTTTTCCAATATAAAGGTATTATTGGAAAAAAATAATTGATAATTAGAAGGTAAATTAAATTAAAAAACTTACTTTAAGTTTTAAGATTATGAAATGATGGGGTATAATTTTTCTATGAATAGCGCATGGAAAATATTTTATGTAATGAGTTTTAAATATTAGTATTATATCAATTTTTATCATATTTGATTAAAAATAAATGATCATATTCGTATTATAGTGAGTCTTAAATATTTGATTAAGAATAAGTTTGGTAGAAATTGAATTTTGAATTATTATCATATCAAAATCAATCAATTAGTAATTCGTTAAGAAATTAACCTGCCCGTTTTCTTTAAAAAATATACTAATTTTAAAGCTTATTTATTTTGAAAATATTTCCTTCATAATTTTTTATATTACCTTTCATAATGTAAAGCTATTAATGATTCTTAATTTAATTATAAGTCATAATTATATTGACATTAGTTCTTTCTTAGTGCAAATTGTAATTTTTAATGATTGTAATATTTGATTCTTTAATAATTGTAATATTTGATTTTATTTCATATAAAAATAATTAATAAGTAAATTATAAATTAAGTTTAAAAAAAATCTTTAGACATAAAGATTGGGAAATGTGGGGCCTAAATCATTATATGAATGACACTTGAAGCTTAAATCACCATATGAATTACATGTGTAATAGTTTTCATAAAATGAGTCTAAAATATTAGTATAGTAGATTTATAATCCATAATAATAATAATATAATTTTCGTGTAATATATAATATTGTGTATATTTTTTAATTGATATATATCATTGTATAAATGAATGTCTCACTCCAAAAAAAAGTAAAAAACTAGGTTTGTTATTTTTATAGATATGTAAGTCACAGAGGACGCCTTATATTTTTAGAGGTGGCTCTTTCATCAATATTTTAATCACCCCAATAAATTTATATTTAATCTATTTTTCAATGATTCTTAATTCGATAGTTGTTTTCCATTCTTAATGATTCTTAATTTCAATTATAAATCGTAATTTTAATGATTTGCAATCCCATGAATATATCTTAATGATTCTAATTTTATTGATTCACATAATCTTTAATGATAGTAGATTTGATTGTATTAATAATTAATAATTTAATTATAAATTAAGTAAAAAAAATCTATAGACATAAATGTTTAGAAAAGTGGGCCCTAAATCACTATATGAATGACACGTGTACCCTAAAGCTCTATATGAAAGACACTTATAATACTTTTCATGAAATAACTCTCAAATATTATAATAATAGATATATGTGTGAATTTAAAAAAAAGACCCAAAAGATAGTTATCAAACATAAGGTTTTTCTTTTGGGCAACAATCATCTTTATATAATATATAATAGTATAGATTTATGATAGTTTAGTTATTTAAGGAGAACAAAAACATACTAATTCGCAAGAGCAGCGCTAGACAGTGCAAATGGGCTGCTAAACTTTTATTGATAGACCAACACGGCAACACAATGATTGTTTATCGAAAGAGTGCGAAGCACAACTCTATAAGTGGTGATAAATTTATGAGAGATGCAAGTGAGATAAGTCACTAGATCCATACACTTTTGGGCCAATTCTAAGGGTTTTCCTTCTCATAATGTTTAAGTAAATTTTAATATCCTCTTTTCCATTTTGTTTGATTTTTTATGACAACTGAACTTTAAACAATTAGCTTAGATAAAATACATTAGTAATAGAGTTAATTTTTGTGTACCGGACATATATTGTCACGTTAGTAAAGTTGTTTATATCCATTACTGATAAAGCTATTTAAATAATCAAATTTAATTAGATACAAATTTTATATTTTATGTGTATCAAAATTAAACTTTTATTATTAATATTAATAACTAATAAAGATGATAGAATTTTTTAGATATCCAACTTTCCTTTTTACATGATTTTTCGACAACCCTTGCAACGATGCTATAAAATTACCAAAAACAAAAATATAAATTAACAAAGGCTTTAATTCTAATTCTTTTTTAATATTTCAAAAATTATGTTGAGCACAGTGAAATTTAAATATAGGATCTCATATATACTATTTAAACTCCTTACCATTAGACCAATTTTAATGGCTTTAATTATGATAATTTGACAATGTATAATCACCATTGCTACATGTTATTTATTATTAATTTTTTTTGTCCACATTGGAAAAAGGGGAATGTCTATTACCACTCCTTATTGTCTAATGTCACTCTCTAATAAATGAGATTTTATTTAATTGTCCTAAAATGTTCTATATTACTTTGTTATTATTTCCTTTTGTTTTTGTCATCTTTAATTTTATTAAAGTTCTTTCATTTTTCCTTGACTACGTTTAATGCTTTGATTCACTTGGTTATTGCATTATGTGATTTTGTATTCTTATATGATCAGTCTAATTCATGGTTTTATTTTTCTTGTCTTTTTTTAGTTTAGGTGAAGAAAATGATTTAACAAAATCGTGAAATTATGAAAAGATTTGGTTTAAAAAAAGATTATAAGAGGCTAGATTAACCTAATATTTTTAAGTTTAATGATTTTTTTTTTATTTTGGACTCATTTTTAGATTGATCAAGTATATTAAATTTATATTTTCATATAAATAATAAAAACATGTAGCAAACCAATTTTGTTAATCTTAATATCTCATACATTGTCAAAACATCTTAAATGTTATGTTAAAATATGTCATTAAACATCAATGTAAAATTTTTATCACAAACATATAATAATCATCAGGTAAACAACAAATTTAATGTATTACATTACCTTGCTTTTTAAAAACCAATTTGGGTAAATAAATCCCCTTTACTATATAACGATTCTTTTTGTATTTATCTATTTATTGCAAAAAGAATTTGATAATGATTTTATACGAATTTTATTGAGTGATAATTAATGTGATTTTAAAATGTTTAATATGGGTTATATTTTTATTTTTATATGGTCACTTAATATTATAAGTATATATATCTTAATCAATTCATTTAATATAACTATTTAGATATCAACATTAAATTACTTTGAAATTTTGATAATGTAATAATTATCTACCTCTCCACAGAACATAATAATAAGTATGTCAGGTAAAAATAATAAAAAAATGTGAATAAACAAGTCGTGGCATACAATATTCATAATACCCAATAACAAATTTTCATCTTGTGTTTATGTAATTTAATCTAGTATTAACTAAAATTAATATGTTAAGGTTTGCTGTGTTGATCTCTCAACTTTTATTTTTTGATTTTTATTCTTAAAAGCCAAGGAAACATATATAATATATTACTTAATTATTTTCTTCAACTAAATAAAAAAGGACAAAGGAAAATAAAACCATGAATTAGCCTTGTTGCATAAAAATTAAAAGTCACAAAATTCAATATGCAAATAGAACAAAACATTAAATTCAGTGAAAAAAAATTCAAAGAACTAATAAAACAAAAGATGATAAAAACAAAAGAAATAACAATAAAATAATAAATATTATTTCAGAACAATTAAATAAAATTCATTTAAGAAAGAGTGACATTAGAAAATGAATAAGAGTAGAAGTAGGCTAGGTTGCTCATCATGGGGCTTTTGACCTAGGCTACAATTGGCCTAGTTAGGTTAGGTATGTTGAGTGTATAAACTAGGCTAAGGCTTTTTTAAAAGGTCTTTTTAGCTAATCAAGTTATGTTTTGAGTTATAAAAATAACCTATTAAATCTAATAGGCTGACCTATTTATATTATTATTATTTAAATATATTTAAATATATAATGATAATAAAAATATTTTAATCAATTTAAAAATATTTTTTTTAATTAACTTAAGTGTTTTAACCTATTTTAAAATATATTTTTTGATATATTTAATATATATATATATATAAAAATAACTATTTTAATATTTAAAAATATTTATAATTAAATAGACTTTCAAATTATATCATAATTTTAAAAAAGTTAGGATAAGACCATATAATAAAAACCTATATAAAGTAATAAACTGAGACTGAAACTTCATTTTGAAAATAGAGACTCGGTCTAATAAAAGTTAAAATGTAGCCCCACTTGGCCTAAATAATGAGGGGTGGCCCTGGAAAAAGAAAATTAATTTTTCAAATGAAAGCGATAATACGACAAAGAGCGATTAAAATTCGACGACAAAGTCCAGTGTGAACGGAAGAAAAGAATCGGAGCAAAAGTCATCACTTTTAATCCAACGGTTCCGGTTCAAAGATAACGAGTTAACGGTGGATGACACTCCACGATGGGAAAGTGGGACACGTGGCAGCGTGTTAGTTGATGCGTCACGTCGGTGGAATAGAATATATATATTTTTTGATAAGTGTGGAATAGAATATATAGTGGCGAAGATAAGCTTCCGTTATCACAAAGTCAATAAAATCAGCACAAAAAAGCAAACCCTAGTTTCCTCTCTCTAGAATTATCATATCGTATTAGATAGAGAGAGAAAGGAAGAGAGAGAGTCAGATTCCATTTTTCCTCTTTCTCGGCAATTTCGTTTCCTGGAAGTTGCATTGCAGAGAGGCCTTGACCCAACCCATAACCCATAACCCTTTTGCCCCTTTTCCTTGCACTACCTTGTTTCTTTTCTATATCTCTTATCAGGTATCTTCCTCCCTTAGGTTTCGGCTTCATCGCTGTCTTCGGCTTCATCGCTACCCTTTTATCTTCTTTGATTAAGATCTAATTTTTGTCTAATTTCTATAATTTCTATTTCCTGTGGTTGGTTTCTCCGCGGCCTGCGATTCTGGGTATTTATTTTGACGACGCTTCTTCGCACTTCCACTTTACTTTTCGCATCTTTTTTTGTTTCGTTGCCTCCTTTTTTGGATTATTGTCTTAGATCTGATTATCCCTTATATTCGTGGGTTGGTGTTTTTGTTGGCACACGACGTCGTATACTGAAACACTTTTGCCGGGTTTGTTCCTTTTGTTTCGATGATGTTTTTTGGGGTTTCTTCTTGATTTGATGAGAACTTTTTGATGCCCTTGGGAGAGATCGTTTTCCCCAACGTTTGGTTGACTTTGTTTTGCTGAATTCTGGCTTTTGTTGACCGCTTTGCGGTGGGTTTGGTGTTGGTAATCAGATCAATAGTTCACTCATATTGGTGTTGTGCTTACTCTGCATGTGTGAATTATTGTTGAAGTAATAGTAAGGACTGATCTAGGAGTTTTTGTTATTATGTGGGCCAGTTAGGTTTGGATCTGATATTATTTTTAAGGGGGAAATTGGAGGGTTATGGTCTATTCAATTTCACTGCGACGTTTGATTTTGATATTGACAGTTTCATTACCTTAAGCGTGTTTCTGATATTAGGGATTGATCTTGTGTGTTGCAGGTTCCAGCTTCTTCTGTCATGCTTTTGTATTCGAAGTGAGGCTAAGGATAGAATTAGTTTTACTTGGATATGCGAAGCTTTTTGGAACATAGAGATATGTCTACCAATGCTTAATTCAGTGCCGAATTTTTTAGCCAACTTCAATATAATATTGAGGATTTGCTATTGAATAATCAGTAACTGAAGTTTGAAAGAAGGGTTTTGACTTGAGATATTTTAGCGAACTTTGGAATCATGCCTGTTTCAGGACATGAAGAGGTGTTTATTTCCTTTCTGATTTACAGCTAACTACGATTAGAGAACCATGCCAATTTGTTCTTTTTTGGATATTGATTACTTGATCTTCTATTGACAGACTGGGGTAAAATCCTTTGCTGGGCAATTTAGTGGTTTAACTGCAGGTGTACCAATCAAGAAAAGGTGGTGGTTTTCTTTGAATCAGCCTTCTTCGCCTCTGACTGAAGAACCATGTTCAATCACTGAAGAAACTGAGTTACAACGAAAAGAAAATTCAAGCGCTTCTCAAGGATCAACTATATCAAATGCTAGTGTTGCAGGTGCACCGATCAAGAAAAGATGGTTCCAACCTCCAGAAGAAAGTGATGTCCTGCAAAAGGAACATCCAAGCACATCGCAGGCTTCAACTCTTTCTACCAGCACTTCTGGATTATCTGATAACAATGGAAACCCTGTATTTGATGAAAGGAAAGCAAGTGCTGATGTTACTGATGGTAAGATGGTCCTTAGGCCCAAACTTGAGGAACCACATCTTGCAACTCAATCAAGTACTTTGGATGTTATGGATAGCAAAGAGAAGACAATAATTAGTGAAGGCTATGATAAAGATGTCATGGATACCAAAGAGAAGGTGATACCCACTGAAGGCTGTGATAAAAATCTGGGAACCCAAATGAATAAGGTGAGTCCTGAACTATTGTTGGCTGCGAAGCAAAGTCTTGCACTTAAAGAGACGGCGATACCCAATGACGACTATGATAAAAATCTGGGAACGCAAATGATTAAGGAGAATCCTGAACTATTGTTGGCTGCAAAGCAAAGTCTTGCACTTAGCATAGGAGCAGATATGAGCAAACAAAGTGCCCAAGGGACATGTAAACAAGAGAGTGCTGTAGTTCCAGAAAGTACTTGTTTATCTTTAAGCTTAAAGGAACACACGTTTCCTGCTGTTACAGGTACTGAAATTGATAAGAGCCAGAGAATACAGAAAGCGGAGCCTGTTTCGTTGGAGTTATCTTTAAGCAAGGAAGAATGCACCACTCAAACTTTAAATAGTGATGCTAAAACTAAGAGTGACACAGCTCATGTTCATTCTAACAGGGCAAACTGGGATCTGAATACTACAATGGATGCATGGGAGGAATCTGGGACCGATGCAGCTTCAGTTAAAACGTCTCTTGCTGTGGTGAAAACTACTGGTAGTGTGCTTGCTGAAAAACAGCTCATCTGCTCAACTGGATTGGTGCTACCAACAGATTTTGAGTCTGTAAAGAAAACAATTGGAGACAGTCAGAGCAAGTCTTTCAGTGTTTCGTCTGGAAATAATGGACAACAGTATAAATGTGTTGACTCTCGGAATCTGTGTCTAACACCTGATCTTAAAAAATATGCTGAGGAGCTGTCGAGGTTATCTGTTACACTAAATTCTAGCAATGCTATTCCAACTGCTAGCTTGACAAGTGTGGTAGCTTCTGCTGGTGATGTGAGTGCTTCTAGTTTTAGGTCTGTGAAATCAGAACCATTTGATGAGAATTTGAAAAGGGATTTGAAGGAGTCTAATGCCTGTACAGTGGGTTCAGTAGATAGTGTTGCTGTTAAACAAGAATTTGTTCAGCATTCTGGTTTTGAGTCTTCTAATTCGTCAACTATTAGCAATCTAAAGTTAGTTGATCCTAAGGTCATTAAATCTGAACCAAGTCATGAGGGTAACCAGGAAAAACCCAAGACACCAGGGAGTAAAACAGATCAGTTGGCTAAAGAGTTGCCACAAGGATCAGATAATTGTTCTTTTGCCATGGCAGATCCAGTCACTTTGGAGGCAACACAAGTTTCTGTAGAGGCAGCTCGTCCTCTCGGGAAATCTGTGTGTTTGTCAGAGTTGACTACCCATGAAAATATAGTAAGCCAGCTTGAAAATTCTTCTCATACAGCAGCAGCCAATGTTGAGAAAGTATCTCCTGGAGCTTGTTCAAGTGCTGAGCTGGTTCCTGTAGAAACTGTTGCAATACCTATGGTTGATGATGGTACAGAACTGAGTGATCCTAGCATGAAGGATTCTTCAATCAAGACCAAGGAAGGAAATGCTGATGACTTTGATGGTTGCAGTTTGAAACTCATGAATGAGCCTCCAGCTGGTCCACGAGACAGCGGTGAAGGCTGTGTAAGTGAGGATGAAAAGATAACCTTATCAGCTGATATGTTGGAGGAAGATTCATATGGTTCTGATTACGAATCTGATGAAAATCGTGCTGTAACTGTTCCTATGGATACTGAGCGATATGCTGAAGATGATGATTATGAAGATGGAGAGGTTCGCGAACCTCTGGAGCATTCCACAGCAGACGACCCCATATGTGAGGTAAGAGAAGTAGAACATCATCCTGACTCTATTAATTTTGAAAATAAACAGATGGAGAAAGCAGTGGTGATTGGTGATTGTCCCACTTCATCCAATGCAATGGAAAATGACATTAAGCCAGTAATCCATGGTGAAATAAATAGTGGTGAAGATGGTGTAGACATTGAAATGCATGAGAGGCCTGGTACTGTCATTGATAAAACTGTGTGCCTGCAAGAGTCAGTGGATGATGAAAAGCCTAATATTGCGTATGATGGGAAGCAAGTAGTTAACCTTTTGCAAAAGAAACCATTTGATGTTTTGGAAAGAAAAACTGTATCTATAACTATGGAGACAGAATTATCCTCCAATCAAGGCACTAATACAGGTCATGAGTTAGATGCTCAGTGTGCTGATGAGGTTGTTAAGACAGCTGACACTGTTAGAGAAACTGAGTTAGATTTGCCAAAGATGGAAGCGTCTGCAAATACTGATGAGGCAATAAAAGATGTTAGCAGTGGTGGTAATCAAGGAAGAATCATAGATTTGTCCCGAGCTGCTAGTTCTTCGTCCCCTGGTAAAACTAGGTCTATTCCAGGAAGGTCACTGCCATCACGGGCAGGAAGAGATATGTTATCTGACACTCTTGATGTTGACAATATATACAGAGGAAGGTATACATTTTAGTATTATTCTGCATATCTTTTATTTACTGAGATTTATCTTTTCCTTGAGCCTTTTTTCCTGCTTCCTGTTTTGATTTTCAGAGACGAAGTTTACATTGATGGTCCTCGCAAATTTTCAAGAGAAAGACATCAAGACATGTCCCCCAGAAATTCTAGATTGAATTTTGTGCGTGGTAGAGGAAGGGTTAATAATCGGTTGGATACACGTCGTGTTGAATGGGACTCTGACCGTGAATATTCTGGTGAGTTCTACAATGGTCCAAGTCAATTCCGTGGCCCCAGGCCTAAATATGCATCTGGTATTGATAATGATATGGAATACAATAATGTTGCACCTGATGGCTCATATGTTGGTCATGGTCGGATAGGCAGAAAACCCTTGAATGATGGCTCATATATTGCGCCAAGGAGACGATCACCAGGAGGAAGAGATGGCATTCAAATGGGTCATAGAATTCCAAGAACCATTAGTCCAAGTAGGTGTATTGGAGGTGATGGTTCAGAGATGGTTGGCATGAGGCATGGCGAGAAATTTAGGGTTTTTCCTGAGGATACTATTGATAATATGTTCACACGTCCCCAGCCATTTGAGGGGCCGAATGGTCGGTTTGGAAGAGGGAGTAGGAACTTTTCTTCCATGCAGAGAAGGGTTCCTCCCCGAATTCGTTCCAAGTCCCCTATTAGATCAAGGAGTCGCTCACCTGGTCAATGGTCCTCTCCAAGGAGGAGGTCTCCTAGAAGAAGATCCCCAGATGGTTTTGGTGGACATCCAGAATTGAGCCATAGGAGATCACCATTGTTTAGGGCTGACAGAATGAGATCCCCTGATCGCCCTGTTTTCCCTGGGGAGAGAGTGATGAGGAGGCATGGCTCGCCTTCATATATGTCGCGACCTTCTAATGATATTAGGGACATTGATTCTGCAAGAGACCATGGTCATCCAAGGTCTGTTATTTCCAATAGGAGTCCATCTGACCGAATTTTAATTAGAAGCCGGAGATTTGATGTTGGGGATCCTCGGGATCGCACAGACAATGATGATGACTACTTTGGGGGGCCTATGCATTCTGGAAGGATAATTGATCTTGGCAATGAAGGAAATGGTGAGGAAAGGAGAAGGTTTGGTGAGAGACGAGGACCTGTTCGTTCTTTCAGGCCTCCTTACAATGGCAATGTTAGTGAGAATTTTCACCTTAATGCAGAGGAGGGTCCTAGACATTATAGATTCTGTTCAGATGATTCAGATTTTCATGGAAGAGGCAGCAACATGAGGGAAAGGGACTATGACAGGCGGATCAAGGGCAGGCCAGGAAATGTGCCACCTAGAAGAACAAGAAATATGGATGAGCAAGAAGAGAATTTCAGGCACGGTGGACAGGTTTGGAGTGATGACGGTTTTGACGATATTTCTCGAGTGAAGAGGAAAAGATTTCGATTCTCCCCCACCGACTAATTTTATTTATAATCACAGAAGTGACCTGTTGAATGCTGGATTGGATGATAATGGAAGTTGTATTGCAGGTTCTCCACCTACAGAATTAGATTATTAGACTATAATAGATAGTAATCCTTTCTTAGTTTTTCCCTTGCTTCCTTGGCTTTAGCTCGAGCCAGTTGAAACGGCTGAAGTGAAGCAATGGTTGTAAAAGCATGTAGTGGCCAGAATTTAGAGGAAGGAGTTGTGAAATGAAGATTGCTGCACAAATAAAAAATAGTTGGGACTTCATTGCCGGGACCACCCCACACTTGAAATATAACTGTTGCATAAACTGAACCAATAACAAATGACTAAGTGAGGGTGAGTCGTGTGCATGGGAGTAAAATACAAGGGATTTTTAATAATTTCTTTCGTGCTTCCCGTCGACTAATGGTTGGTAAGACTAAATGGTCTTAGTCAGCAGAATGGTGCGTATGACATATGCTAGTTAACGCGTTACAAATGCTGAAAGAACTACAAATCTTGAGCTGTTCGTTTTGGTAGGTCAACGATAGTGATTGTTCATTTGTAATTTAATAGGGGAGGTGCTAAGTTTATTAAGATATTGGATGTTGGTTAAACATACGCCCTAATTTTTCACGCGCCGTCCATGAAACATACTTAGTGCTACGTGGTTTCCAAGTTATCAATTTTTAGGAAGACTATAATGAAGTTGAAGGCAACTATTTTCGTCAAGCATTTTTTGCTACTTTGAATAGATCCCTATCGTGTGGTGTGTGTATATGCGTGGGGTTTGCGATAAGGTTGCCGGCGACGTCACGTACAAATTTGGAATTGTCTTTACATTAAAGAAATGCTATATTCTTATTATTCTTGAGCATGGTCACGCTGCAATCGAATTATGACTTGGTTGGCGGTGTTTACGACCATTTGTTGTTAGTCACGCCACGCTAATTCATCAGATTGCATCTCAGACTCTGGATCAATGCCCATGTTACCGTAATGAAACGCAACCTCCTTTTAGCGTTACAATATGTCTTCTTTTGCAAGGTCGCGCTGTGTACTACGTGGCCCGTGGCATAGACATGTATAAATAAATACATTAGCGTCAGCGCCCTCATGGCTCAAAACAAATTCAGGAAGGAAAAGATGCTCATGAAGGCAAATAGGCAATGCGCTACCAAACAGCAATATTAGATTTAGCTCTTCTTTGTCTGTGGAGCCACGCAGGTGTTGTTATATTGATCTGAAAATAACTTACTTTGAGATAGCTGCCTCTCATTACGAGACTCTCATTTATCTAAAATTAGAGTGTCTGCAGGAAAATAAAATAAAATAAGCCTAGTCATAATTAAATAATACAAAGTTTAAATAAATAAATTAACATAATGTAAATACAAATATGCATAACTCTATTGTATTAATAACCAAGAATTTTTCCCGTAAAAAAGAAGAAGGGATTAACAAAGGCTTTTTAACACCCCTACTACTCTTGCATTTGCTTAGTCTTTATTTCATTTTTAGGCTATATTTAAAAGGATATTAAGAGAGAATGGCTAGACTTATTTTGTATTAAAAGAGGATTAAGGTAGTCTTGTCTTATTATTCAAGACATTTATTTTCGTCTCTCTCAATTAATGGAATCTTTTGGTTAAATTTTCTTTCATTTCTTCCTTAAACAATCAACAAGAGAACAGCATATATGGTGGTTCAATCAGCATTCTTTGTCTCAGTTTACTAGTCACTGTCTTCCATTATATTAAATCCACCAAACATACCCTTTAGCCTAATATGATGTCTTAATAACCCAAATAATATTTAATATATAATTAAATTGAACAACAAATGTACACCACACACCTTATCATCATTAGATATAATATGTGATCCTCACCCATTCCACTCATTAATCAAATTCAATAATAATAAAATATATAATACGTATTTATTATACAATTTAGTTATACATTTAACAACATTCTAATAATCCATCCCGAAAACGTGGTCAAACAAGGCATTGTGTGTTGGTCAATGATGAATAGGTTCCCTCTTCTTTCCACGTGTCGCTTGATGGTTTGTCCACGAAGCACTTGCCTTTTTGAAGGGCACCGCATAACAAAACCAACAGCAAAGAACAAGCAACCTCAGCTGCTCCGGTAGTCATAGAAGAGAAGGAAGAAAAGAGGAACCCAAACAAACAAACGAACGTAGAGCAACGATGAGGGGTTTTTGGCGAGTCGCCGCGCGAGCACGACTTCCATTCCAAACACCCAAATCAGAGGGTGGCATAACTCGCGGCTTGCGCGCAACGGCGTCGTTTCTCCCTCACAACCACAACCACAACCGCAATGCTTCCTCTTTCTCTTCCTCCGCCTCCTTTCCGTTCTCACCCTCGAGATCTTCCCCCTTCTTCGGACTCGGAGGTTATATTCTTCTCTCAATTCATTTTTTTTCCCTCATTCATTAGGATTATGAGAAGTGCTTGTTTGGGCCCAAATCATTCAAAGTAAGTTTGTGTGTTTGGGAATTGGAACAGGGCAAAGGAGGAGCATGTTCATCCAAACGCAGCCCACCCCGAATCCTTCGTCTCTGATGTTCTATCCCGGGAAGCCCGTCATGGAAGTTGGCAGCGCCGACTTCCCCAACGCACGTTCCGCCATGAATTCTCCTCTCGCTAAATCACTCTTCGGAATTGATGGTCCTTTCTCCCTTTTCCTACTACTGTCATTTTTCTCTTTTGCCATTTCCCATATGTTCTCCATATTTGGTGTTATTTCATATCATATCATATACTTTAAGTATTATTTGTTTATTTATTTAGCCATGTGGAACATGATGATGCAGGTATTACTCGGGTTTTCTTTGGGTCGGATTTTGTTACTGTGACTAAATCGGAGGATTCTTCTTGGGAATTCCTGAAGCCTGAAGTCTTTGCGGCCATCATGGACTTCTATTCTTCTGGGCAGCCGCTGTTCTTGGACTCTAAAGCTGCAGCCGCCTTGGATACAGCAATTCATGATGTAAATACGCAGCATCCTAGCCCTTTTTTAATTAATCCAAATGCGTGTATTGCTTTTTGTATGCATGGTTACACGGATCTTGTGTCGTGCTTTTTCTCTTTTATGAAATGTTGATTTCTTTTGGGGTTGAGGTTTCTGTGGTTGTTTCAAGGTACAAGTTAGAGGCACCTTTGGTTTTATGATTCAAGCCTTACCTTTATCTCAATTGTGAACCATGCCTTGCTCGGGGTAAATGCCAAAGTTTTGTGAAACAGTTTTACAAGTTAGCGAAATTCTCAAGTTAGAGTGTATTCTTGATGTAATTCTGTGACCAAGCCCTTTGTCTCATTGGCTTTGTTTCAATCTAACGTGTTTTTCCTGTCTGCTATGTATTGGACACTAATAAGATTAGCTGATCAAATTAATTCATGAAACACTTATCCAAGTTAGCATAACTTGACTGGCACATCTGGTGCCCGTAGGTGAGGCTGTCATTTGCCCTAGTCTTAATTTCTTCTATGCCAACTGGAAGAAAACCTATGCTAAGTGTTTCATGCTCATCTCAGCTACTTTACTTATTTTATTTGAAGTCATGTTGCTTTCTGCCCCATCCCCCACCTCAAACAATGTTGGCACTCCCTTGTGCCTTAGAAATCTGTTCTGATAGATTTCTCCTAAACACTTTCTAGATTTGTATCCAAGTGCCCTAGAGTAAGAAATTTGTTTTACTCCTGGGGTGCATGAGAATATTTCCTCAACTATGTTTGAGAGGGCAAAACTAAATGGTAATTATGGATGTTGTCCATACAGGATGATTCTGAAACTGTTGCGATGATCAAGGAACTGTTGGAGACTCGTATTCGACCGGCCGTGCAAGATGATGGTGGGGACATTGAATATCGAGGTTTTGATCTGTAAGTTCTTTATAATTTTTGGTTCTTTTGGTTTTAAAGCATGTTCATGGGTCTTTAGGATAATATGGGTACATTATAGAACTAAAGTTTTTACTGAGTTATTTTTCATATTGTGGTTTTCTCTAGGGATACTGGAATAGTTAAACTTAGAATGCAAGGAGCATGTAGTGGCTGCCCAAGTTCATCAGTGACTCTGAAATCAGGCATCGAAAATATGCTGATGCATTATGTACCAGAGGTAACAAGCTTGGTGATATCTTGTTGTGATGAAATTGATGCATTTATTGTTTGCATATGGATTTTAATGTAATAGAGTTGAGCAAAATCTTGAAGATTCTCTTCAGCATTGAGGCCATTTTATTTGAGTTAATTTTGTGCGTTTATGGATTTATGAAAGAACACTATGGTGTCATCTAATCCATATAGCCGACCCCACCTATCAGGACAAGGATTTGTTGTTGCCATTGTTGTAATTTTATATTCTTAGCTTAGAAACCAGAATTTGTACCTGGCCCATCTAGTGAAAACAAAGGTTTTGTTGTTGTATGCTTAGAAACCAGAATTTATGTGCCAAGTACACCGCTTAATTTCTTCGATGTGATTGTCACGTCCAAGCTATGGAATTTGGATTGCAGATAACTACTTTGAAGATCATGTGTATCAAATTTTATGCCAATAATGTGTCACTGAGTATTGTATTTTCTAGTATACAGAAATTTGTATAGAATATTGGATGTTTATTTAAAGCGACATTAATTGAATGAATTCCATTGACGATTTTTTTTAATGCTGCTTGCTACATTTACAGGTCAAAGGTGTTGAACAAGAATTGGATGCCGACGATGAGGAAGCAGCATTAAGTGGACAAATGGAGTAGGTGAACCCTTTAGTTTTTCTCTAATTGCTGCCTGCAGTTTCATAGATTGCTCATTCAACAGTGACTTCGGAGTACAACAGCTGTACAATATGGAAACAGAGGTGCTAGTGTAGACAAAAAATAATTAAGTTTCGGATGGGTTGTACAATCAATCGTTCCAAGTTAATTGGATCTCTCACACGACATAATATGAAGGTAGAAGTTTATAACACTTATCATTGACAGAAAGACGGCATACTGTGCCCATTCGACCTTCTTTGCTATGATTATTGGTCTTTCCTTTAAATTATGGTCCCTGGAAAAGTACAAGGCATTGGTTGCCTATGTTTTCAGACACACTTTGTATTGATATCATCATTTTGTTACTCGGGATTCCCTCTCATTGAATAGTGTTCAAATGGATGTATGGAGTTGAGAACAGGGAAAAAGTGGGTCGTTGTTTCATCTTGTCGCCAAGGTACTCTAGCATTGGCCACATATACTCTAGGCTGCATAAGAAGGTTGTATAAATTGCATATCAGGGACAGTCATGTAATAAGGAATCTCTTGACCCTTTTTTCTTTTCAGTTATCGTTGACGATTCTTGAACCCCATATTGGTTGCATATGTACCATATGCAGGTACAAACGCAATTTAAGCGAAGTATGTTTTTCGTATTGAATCCATGGTGCAAGGGTTTGGTTTGCAAATAGTTATATGAACTCTGTCTCCTTTATTCTCATATATGCTCAAAACAAACTTCAGTTATTAAGTAAAGCTATAAGAGTCTGCATGGCAGTAGTGAGACTGATCTCAATAGATATACTTTAGTAACTTGAGAAGTTTTCGATTATATATATCGTTGAAACTATGTTATACGCAGTTTACAACGGTTTTCTTTGGTACAACAATTGATGTGTATGGGAGATAGGTGTAAGCCTTAGGCCCTGCAAATGATCGTAAACTTTTTCGTCGATCCAAAACCAGTATACCAATCAATGAAATTGAATAAAAATGCAGATTAATTCCCATCCCTATACTTTTTATGTATATCATCGTCATCAAGTAATTAAACTTGTGGCTAGTTCGTATAATTTGACTAGTTCAGCAAATGGTTAAAGCGATTTGGCCAGCTAGCTACTCGAGTCCCATTTCTTTGTAACAATGTTTATTACTATAAGTAGCCTGCAGTTCAGGCCATGGTTTGTTAATACACAATTTGTTAATATTAATATATAGAGTTAACCTTCAAGTTAGTTCTTAAACTAAAATAGTGCCCAAGAAAGAAAAGGAAAAGAGGTCGATGTCCATGACACTTATTATTGTACTGTTCAATGCGTTATTTTCTTAGTTAACTTGTCTATTTAAAGTTAATTGTGACATATGTTGAGATGGCAGTAACAGTATAACACTTGTCCACATGAAAACTTTGAATAACATTGTTTGGGTTGGCTGATTGGACGACGTCGTTGCTCATCTTCTTCTTTAATTCAAAAACCTAGTTCTCAAATCTTAAATTTATATTCAACGTATGGTTTATATGTGATAATGTATCAATTAATTAAAATGTAATTTCAAATTATTAGCATATATTGAAATTTAATTATAAATAGAAATATACTATCATGCATAAACATAACATTGAATATTGACACTTGTCCATTATAAGAAAAGAGGTATATTATTTTTATTTATTTTTAAGGACATCGACTCATTTCTCATCATGAAGTGTGGATTCCATTTAAATAGAGTCTATATTCTATTCAATAATAAATTAAAAGTAAGTCGACAGTGTCAAATAAGTACATATCCTCTTTTATCCTTAAATAATTATCAAGTTTTAAATGCGCATTAAAATTAAGAAAATGATTAAAAAAATATTAAAGTTATAAAAGGTTAAAATAATTTATTGGATTACTTTTATTTCTTTGTAATATTTCAATTTTCTCTCTTATACTCCATTGTATCTCTCTCCACTTTCAATAGAAACTAATTGGAATATTATAAAAGTAATAATTAATACTATTCAAATTTTTAAAATAAACAATTATTCAAGAACAAAAGAAGTAACATCTTTCATTCATAAAAAAAATTAGGGTCTATTTGATTTCAATTTTCAGATTCTAGTTTTCATTTTTAATTTTTCAATTTTTCAGATTTTGTGAAGGAAATAGTGAAAATTCTAAAAATTATAGACTTGTTTGGTTCGAGTTTTTCAGTTTTCATTTTTAGTTTTCCAGTTTTTCAGAATTTGTAAAGGAAAAATTGAAAATTATGAAAACTAGGCTTGTTTACTTTCAGTTTACAACTTTAGGTTTTCATTTTCAGTTTTTTAATTTTCTAAAATTTGTGAAGGAAAAACTGAAAAAATTGAAAATTGGAATCCTAATAAAGTACAGTTTTTTCTCCATAAATTTTGAAAAACTGAAAAACTGAAAATGAAAATTAAAAACTAGAAATTTAAATTAAATAGACCACAAATTTCAGTTTTTATTTTTTATTTCTATTTTTTAATTTTTCCTTTATAAATTTCTAAAAAATTAAAAATAAAAACTCAAAAGTGAAACCAATCATATCCTAATTGCCGCATATGCAAAAATTTACCAAAATAATGTTGCAGGCTGTACCGCCAAACACTGCCAAGTCTAAGGGCCCCACCTTTTCACAGTCCCTTCCCTTATTATTAATTGATCGATCCTGAGACCATAGGAGTAAGGGGCTAAGGGCTATGCTATGCTATTGACATTGTATCCCCACCCAAACACATATTGTCACAAAATTTTCTTTTCCTAATCTCTCTCCGTGCTGTGTTCCGGCGTTTTCGCCCGATAACCCCTTTTAACATTTTATCGAAAAGTCCTCGCCTTTCTTAACTTTTTCACATTTTTCATTAATCTCCCTCATCCCCCCCTCTGTTAATAATTCATAAATATCTCTGCAATTTGTTTTTTCTTTTTCCTTTGATTTTTCTTTTTTCTTAAATTCTTTTTTTCCTTCTTCTCCCAAATTTTGGTTTTTTCTGGTTCCTCTGACGCGTATCTGATCCCCTGATTTCCGTTCTCAGCTTTCCCAAGGTTTGTGATGGTACGATTTGTTGTGAATTGATTAGGGTTTTTGACTTCTTCTTTTTTTCCGGTTCGACTTGTGTAAATTAATTCGTGAGCTTTGTTTTTTTTCTTGGTCAATCAGCGTGTTTTGAGTGATGGCGAACGAAGGAAGTAGGACTGAAACCTTGGCTCCTGCGGAGTCCCATCTGTTCGAGGTAATATATGAAGCATGCTTTTGTCTCGTTTAGAAACATTAGGTGTTGCCAAGTTTCATGCTAAAGTTTTTTAATCAAGCACTTTTTCTTATTATAATGAGTAATGCAATGCTAATTAATCAGAGCTACTGTAAACATTACTTCTTTTTTGTTAATAAATAAATTCTGATTCATATGTTACTGAGATCTTCAATTTACTATGTTGATCGTCTTCAATGGTTGGGTTGATAATGTGCGTTTTCTGGAGAAGTTCGAGGCTGTTCTATAACGCTCTTGTCTTTTAGGAAAAGTGAAAGTCGGGGATCCTCTCTCTGTGCTATTATATATTATTATTACGTTTTAATTGTTTCCATATGGTGCGGTGATGTATTCTTTGATCAGTTTTTGCTCTGCATCTTGACTACTATGCTTTAAGTACATATCCCACGTCTCTTTCTTTTGTAGAATCGGCATGTTGATCCAAGCCAGCATCAGCAATATTCATACGCTCCCACTACAACCGGGTCGGAAGGTGTTTCATGGACTGCTCATAGCTCCACAGCAAATGGAAGTTATCCTAATCCAACCTACCAGTATGATCAGCATCAGCAACCGCCTGGACAAAGCATTCAAGATGGTCAAAATTTACCATCAGTTGCTGGTAATTCATCAAATTTGGGAACAGCTAATGTACCACAAGATTACAATGCATACGCATCATACCGAAGTTCTTCTAATCCATATGGTTATGGCAGCGTGGGATACTCGGGCTACTATAACAGCTATCAGCAGCAACCTAATCATACATATCCACAGCCTGTAGGAGCATATCAAAACACAGGTGCTCCTTATCAGCCTATTTCCTCCTTTCAGAATACTGGGTCTTATGCTGGATCCGCAAGCTATTCAAGCACTTACTACAATCCTGGTGATTATCAGACAAATGGTGGTTACCAAAACAGTGGTGGATATGGAAACCAAGCAACATCCTGGAACAACGGCAGTTATTCAAGTTATTCTTCTCATTCGTATACAAACTACGCACCAGATTCTACTGGCTCTTATAGTTCTGGTACTGCAGCCACGTCAGTGCAGTATCAGCAACAATACAAGCAGTGGGCAGACTATTACAACCAAATGGAAGTCAGCTGTGCACCAGGGACAGAAAACTTATCTGTCCCAAGTTCATCTTCTTTGGGCTGCCCAATTCCTGCAGTAACTAGTAGTTATGCCACTCCAAATAGCCAGCCTCCACCATCATATGCACCATATTGGAGGCAAGAATCAAGCTCTTCTGCCATGCCTTCTTTTCAGGTTTGATGATTATCTTCAGACAATAGTGTGGGGAAAACAATACTAGTTAGAATAGTTGAATTGAATGAACGATAGATTATGTTTATACATGTTGAATTGCTTTGGTTGTGGTTTTGTCTTTGTATTCTGATATCTGCGTTGCACAATTGATTCTCACTGGTATTCTATTTCATTTGATCCCATTCTAATCAAATTTCTGTATATTGGATATCCAATCTTGTTTGGCTTCAGTCCCACAAGATTCTTGCATTTGATTGGTTAGTAATTTTGATGTTTTGCTGGCTTAACTAACTTATTAACTTTTTGTTCATTTGTTTTGGTGGTCAGCCTGCTGCAGTAAATAGTGGTGATCATGATGGTTACTGGCAACCTGGGGGCCAAAGTTCTCAAATTCACCACACTAATCCTATTCAACCAAACTATCAAAGTCCTTTGGATTTAAAATCTTCTTATGATAAATTTCAGGATCAACAGATGACCACATCTTCTCAAGGGACCAACTTACACCTTCCTCCACCTCCTCCTCCTCCTGCTCCTAAACCAGTGAACCAGACACCCATGCAAAGTGCTCCATCTTTGGATATGAAACGGGTAAGCAAATTGCAGATTCCAACAAATCCTCGAATTGCTTCAAATTTGACATTTGGACAGCCCAAAGCCGAAAAAGATAGCTCTACAACCAGTCCAGCACTAAAACCGGCTTACATTGCTGTTTCACTGCCAAAGCCAACTGAGAAAGTATCATCTAATGATGCTGCTAATTCCATACTTAAGGTGAGACTTCAGCAATAATATTCACTGATTTTTAATTCTTTTTTTACTTTGTAAAATGCATCCTAGAGCGTTCTACCCTGCCAATTTATTTATGTAATTTTCATCTTTTTACTCTTGAAAGGAGTGTGAAGATCCAGAAAAGGTGCTTGAACATAACATCTTATTACATGTTGATAGAAACTAATTATTTGAATTTCATTGAAGCTTGAGTAGATTCTTTGATAAAAATGAAATATTACTTAGGGTGAAGGGAAGATAATTACTAAAGGTTTGAACTTCTCATTAACTCATGAAGAGAACACAAACAACAAAAGGACAAAAATACATCTATGAAGCAAATCTAGCCAATCTGTCATCATATCTAGGAGGGCAAGAAACCCCTTGAGAAGACCCTTGTTTTGGTTGATATGCTTGCTAACTTCATCTTGTTTTGCAAAGCTAGTCATAGCTAAGTTCCTATTTATGAATTAACAGTATTGTCTTTTTTAGGAATTGATTTAATGCCTGTTTGTTTCATAGAAAAAGTTTGCGTTGCTACCACCTGTAATGATGACGACTTCATGTATTAATGTTTAAGTACTTATCAAACTATTCTTGCTTGCAGCCTGGTATGTTTCCCAAGTCTTTGCGAGGCTATTGTGAAAGAGCTTTGGCTCGTTGTAAAGATGACAAGCAAATGGCAGCATGTCAGGCTGTCATGAAGGAGGCGAGTTTTACTTTTAATCTTTTATATTGGAGTTTGGAAGAAGAATATATTGATATATTATTCCTTTTATCCAATTATCTGTTCTTACTATTCTTCAATTCATGCTTTGGCTAGATTTTATTCCGTTCCACCCTTACCTACCATTTTTTTGCATTATGATAAATGATGATATTGAATCATGTTACCCGATGCTCTTGAAAACTAATTCCTGCTAAAGTATATTGAGGAAGAAGTTAGCATATGTAACATATAGAACTAGTGGCAAAAGATAGCTTATATGTAGTAGGACATGTTGCTACAATGAAACAGAAAGCTCCATGTTTCTTCACCATATCGTAAACTATCATATGTTAATTTCCCTCCAAAGGACAGCACCCAACTGCACGCAAAGGATGGAGAGAGAGTTGTCTACTCTAGGATGCTATTGAGTCTTTATATTCTTTATATTCTTTATTTCTCTCTTTCTCCTTCCTATATGTGTTCCTCTCCCCTAATGTGCATGATTCTTAATGATGATGATAGATAACATTACAGATAACAATATATGTAGAGCAAATTGCTAGCTGAAAATGTGAATCTTGAAAGAAAGCTTGTACTAGTTGGTCTCTCTACTGTCTCTTCCATTCTGCCTTTGGAAAAGTGGTACTCTGAAACCCAGCTATAACTCCCTTGGTTGCTATCATAATTCTGTTTTAGATAAAATGGCTAAAACATTAAAAAAATTATGTTACCCTATAACCAATAAATATATATATATGTGACCTGCCAAAAGCTCAGTTTGAATTATTCTCACTGCTCCATTGATCAGGTGCATTAGTGTTTCGACAAAGTGCAATAATATCAGTAATGGAAGACATACTATCAGCAAACAGCCATATAATTACTTTTTGATATTGTCCTTGAAAATTGTATAAGCAGAAATCTTGGTGTATATCTTTCTATACTTTTCTTACATTAAGATGATTGAATTTGGAGAAAATCATTGGCATATTTTTCAATGTCTGTTCATAAATTCTTGTCATCATTCAACCTGTGTAAGCACTAGCTAGCTTACTTCGCATGGATTAAGTTGTTGTGGAGAACTTGCATTTGATTTTATGCACTTTCTACTTGTGCTTTGTATTGACCATTATCGGTATCAATCTCAAGAGTTGTTTGGCAGTTTGGTTTAGTAATCTTATCAGGCTCCTTAACCTTCTTTTCAGGTGATCACTAAGGCTACAGCTGATGGTACACTGTACACACGAAATTGGGATATGGAACCTCTTTTCCCGATGCCAGATGCAGATGTCGTCAATAAAGAGTATGCTGTCTCCTGTTTTCCTCTTGTTTTTGTATGCAGACTTGTGATTCTCATGTACTTGTGTTTAAACTTGGGTGCTTCTTGTTTTCACTAATTTTTCAAGGTTTGAACAGTGTTTCTTTAGCTGGAGTATATACAAACTATGCATTAGGAGCTATGTGTTTTTTAATGTTAATCAATCTGAAGGTAGTTATTGGTTCAATTCTGAATGTAATGGGAGATCACCTGTGTTTCTGTTGTGGTAAACTAGACTGTATATATACAGTTTATCCTTCCCTTAAAGTATAATATTTTGAATCTTAGTGCCATGAAAAGCCATATTATACTAGACTGTATTTTGAATCTTGCTTAAAAGTGGGGCAAGTATCTGCCTCACCCAGATTTGATACTAATGCGAATATCTAAATGGTTATCATGCAAGTATTTGCTAAAAATCTATATCTTTTATAATATTTATGGTTATGAGTGTTATTGTTTGTTGCAGTAATTCACCATCTTCAACCCATGATTCTTCATTGCCAAAGTATAAAAGAAGTCCTAGACGATCTAAAAGTAGGTGGGAACCATTGCCAGAGGAGAAGCCGGTTGATAATCCAGTGTTAATCAGTAATGATACCATGAAATACAGTGGTTGGTTACCCAATGAAAAGGACAGAAAGGTATTTATAGACTTAATAAGTAATTTATGGGTTTTTGAAGGTTTGCTCTTGTATTATTCTTGTCGCTTATTTCTGTTAGTCTTATCACTTGTAGTCATTTTTCATTCTCAAATAGAATCACTTTGAGAATTAGTAGTATATATCTCAATAAGTTACACAGATTATGGCTTCATTTACCTAAATAAATGACATGCAGATTGTAGTCGAGAACAAAGAGAGCAAGGAAGATGGTTTGGGGAATGCTAAATTTTCTCCGTTCTTTCAAAGAACATCAAATAAGACACCCCAAAGGGTATTTAAGAAGCCGCGCCTGCAGCGCCTTGCTGATGCTTCGGAAAATGGTGATAATTCTAGTGATAGTGATAAAGAACAAAGCTTGACAGCATATTATTCTGCAGCAATGGCTTTCAATGATTCACCTGAGGAAAGGAAGAGACGTGAAAATCGTTCTAAGCGTTTTGACTTAGGGCAAGGGCATCGCTCAGAAAATAATCACTTCAGGAAAAGAAATGCCGGAGCTGGAAACTTGTACAATAGAAGGGCTAGTGCATTGGTGTTGAGCAAAAGCTTTGAAGAGGGTGTCAGCAAAGCTGTTGAGGATATTGATTGGGATGCTCTTACTGTAAAGGGTACTTGCCAAGAAATTGAAAAGCGTTACCTGCGCTTAACTTCTGCACCTGATCCTGCCACTGTAATTACCTTGTCTCATGAATCTAAATGCCATGCTGCTACTTTGATTTGTCTTGCCTACTGCTCTTTAACCACTAATCTTCTTAAAATGTTATTGAACACACAGGTAAGACCTGAAGAGGTTCTTGAGAAGGCATTACTGATGGTTCAAAATTCCCAAAAGAATTACCTTTATAAGTGTGACCAGTTAAAGTCAATTCGTCAAGACCTTACTGTGCAACGAATACGTAATCAACTAACTGTCAAGGTAGTATTGAGTCTAGATATTTGTTGATGGTTCACATTTCTTTGGCTGTCCTACTAGTCAATTGTTTGTAAACCTTTCTAAATTTTAATTTCCTTGTCAGTCACAATTAGATATTATTACTAACAGCAGTTCATGCCATTATTCTCTTTTTATTAATTTCAACTGTTTATTCTTGATACCTCACATTTCCACCTTTACTGCTCTGGCTAACTCTAAGTGGCGTTTCAGGTGTATGAAACACATGCCCGGTTGACACTGGAATTCGGAGACCTTCCTGAGTATAATCAGGTTAGTAGTGAATTATAAATTTTAGATTGGGGAACATAATATAGCCCTTTTGAGGTAGCATTTCTCATGTTTTGGAAATGGGGGTGATTTATTATAGAAGTTGTGGAATTTTGTATCTTGAAGCAAAGTCCCTATTAATTACTAAGAAACGAGCAAAGACCAGTTGACATTGTGAAATACTCTTTCATTTGTTGAATTTAAAACAATTATCATTTTGGATTTTATTCCTTGAATGTATGAATCTGGATGTTCTTCCTTTAGTTTATGACTCTGGATGTTATTCAGCTTGTTGTTGAAGATTAGGGTACTGAGGCTAACAGTATTTGTGTGATTTCAGTGCCAATCTCAGTTGAAAACTCTGTATGCTGAAGGGATTGAAGGGTCCTATATGGAATTTGCTGCTTACAATTTGCTTTGTGTCATAATGCATTCAAATAATAACAGAGATCTCCTATCATCAATGTCAAGGTTAGCCCCATGCATCATATTTTTTTTGCAGGTTGTTATTGTCGTAGAATACCTCAGGCTCTGATGTTGTCAATGCTAGGTTATCTGACGAAGCAAAGAAGGACGAAACTGTAAAACATGCCCTTGCCGTTCGCACAGCTGTAACTTCTGGAAATTATGTTACTTTTTTTAGACTATACAAAGCAGCACCAAACTTGAATACCTGCCTTATGGGTGAGTAATTTCGATTGACTTTTATTTATTTATTTTTTTATGTGTAGCTTGTTAGACTATACAAAGCTGCTCCAAGCTTGAATACCTGAAATGACCTTTTCCCCCTTCAAAAATTCTGCAGATCTTTATGTTGAAAAGATGCGTTATAAAGCTGTGAGCTGCATGTGCCGGTCATATCGCCCAACTGTACCTGTTTCATACATTTCTCAGGTTCTTGGATTCTCAAATGTTGTGGCCACAAATGGTGGAAGCGATGAGAAAGACACAGATGCTTTGGAAGAGTGTTTAGAATGGTTGAAGGCTCATGGTGCCAGCATAATTACTGACAACAACGGAGAAATGGTGGTTGATGCTAAAGTATGTTTGATATATTCTCGTTCCTTTATATTTGCCGTTCTCTATGTCACTCTGCTAATCATGTCAAGAATTTCATTGCCATCCTGTTATACTTAGCAATTCAAGCCTAGAGCACTTGATTTGATGAAATCATCGGTCATCTTTTGGAACATTAGCAGTTTTGGACCTTTTGGTCCCTTGAATCACTGCTTTTCCTTATCCCAATTGGGATATATTGAGAATTGGCTTGGAATTGCTCTATGGTCTGGCTAACCGTTATTTAGAATTTCTTCCTTGTCAGTCAACTCTTAAAAGTGTGTTGCCTTAACCTGATCAAGTTGATAAAACAACACTAGCTATTAGGCCATCTGACTGTTGGTATTTTGATAGATAGATAGATAACGGCATGCAGTCTGATTGCCCATTGATTCTTTGAGGAATGTTTAATTTGCAGGCTTCATCATCTAGTCTGTTTGTGCCAGAGCCAGAGGATGCTGTGGCCCATGGCGATGCCAATCTTGCTGTTAATGATTTTTTGGCACGGGCACCATTATAGCTAAGTTGATCTATTTTTTGAATTACTATAGTGAGATCATTCAGGAAATTAGTCAGAAGATGTTGCGGCCCTTGATGTACTTATTGTATGGGTAGATTATATTTGCTAGCAAGCTAGACAAAGGGCTGTGTAAAGTGCAATACACGATATGGAAAAAAGGGTATACAAACTGCCTAAGGAACGATCCAATGAAAATGGCATCATTATAAACATGTTAGGAGCGGTTACCATTCTTTGCAGGCGAAGGACATGACTGTAGATGTGTTTTGTAATCTAGAGCATAAGTAATAAAAGCACCTTGAGTTTCATTTTCATTCGATCTTTGCTTAATTTCACATGGGCATGCCATGATACGCTTTTATCACAAAAGTAGAATTCATTTCAATTGACCCATTACATTACATGACACTATCAAAAAATATGAACCAATAATTCAATAAAAGAAAGCTATAATATATATATATATATATATATATATACACACACAATTTTTTGGCACTTAAAACGGTGCTACTAGTGACCGGGGATAATATTAAATTGTCGAGTTAACTCTTAAATTCTTACAAGGTTTTATCGCAAAAATGAATTGAGTCTAATAACATTGTAAGATGAAAATGAGTTCATATAAATTTTTGAGTTTGACTACAAGCTAAGCCAAGAAGAATAAAATTTGAAACAATTATCTATTGCCGATAATTAAATATTGAAAAAGGCTACTTTGCCGTAGTACAAGCTTACACAAGACGAAAATGAGTATCAAAATGAGTTCTTCTAAATTCTAAGTTTGATAATCTTAAATGGATGCACACCTATTTACTTTTACATAGTACAAGATTAGACAAGAAGAACAAAATTTGATTAATTAAATTTTGAAAAAACTGCTACTTTTCCATGGTACAAGCTTACACAAGAAGAATAAGATTGGAAAAAATTATCTATTGATGATAATTAAATTTTGTAAAAAATGCTATTAGTGAACAGAAGCATACGTATTTACTTTTCCATAGTGCAAGCTTACACAATAAGAATAAAATTCATGCTCAACAATATATTGACAATAATTAAACTAGCACCCGTAACCCCAAAAAAACAAAAAAGGAATAATTATTCATTGTGGTTGAAATTCACTTGTTAGTAGGAGAAGAATCAGGCCAAACACTGATCTTCTCCTTCTCATACTTGACATAGAGAGCAGCAACAGCAGCCACGAAGTACATCTGAATCAACACAATTGCAGGAGTGTGGTAGTTGATCACTCCCTTCCCAGTCGCAAGCTCCACCAGCACCAGCGCCGTTAACCCTAGAATTGCGATTCGACCGTTCAACCTCTCGCTGTACGCGCTGAACCCGAAGTCCACCTTCAACCCGCCGGAGGCCGGTTCTTTGAGTGGCACCGGCGGCAGGTACACTCCCGAACCGGACGACGACGAGGAGCCGCCCTTCTTGGACTTGCGGCCCTTTCGGATCTCCGCTTTCTTCCCCGTGCCGCTCTTGTAACGGACTCGGAATTGGTTCATGCGGTTCTCGAATTCCTCGTCGGAGGGTGCTGCGGGCGAGTCGGATTCGGGTTCGGGTGGGTCGGAATCGGATTGGGCGCGGACGCTGAAGAAATGGAAGTGGGTGTTGTGGTTGGGTAGAGTGTGAGGTTTGGGTGAGAATTTGGAAGAAGAAAGAGGGAATAGGTTTGGAAGAAGCTGCAGAGACAGTGATGATGATGATGGTATGTTCGCCATTCTCTCTCTTCTCTTTGCTCTTTCCTTCCCTCTCTCTGTGTTTTGGATAACTGTTTTCTCGCACCTTTCCTTTCCCTTTTCGTTTCTCTCTCTCTCTCTACGCTTCAACCTCACAACAAATATATTATATAAAAAGGAAAACATATTATACAAAATTCTAATATTTATTTCAGTCCCTTTCTTTTTATTTATAAATTATTTTAATCTCTAATTTTAAAATAATGAAATTAATTCTTAATATTATAATAATACCTTAAAATATTATATATCATTTAAAATAAAATAAAATTTAAAATAATTAATTTTTATATCTGAAATTATAAAAAAGAAATTATTTAAACAAGCTCAACCATCAACCTGTCCTCCAACACAAAACCGAAGCTATTGGACAATATAAAGTCTGGCTTTTCTTTTGATTAAAAATGCGTGGCAAACTGGTAGGAGGTCCATGCAGGTATATTCTGTCTTGTCTTCTTTCCCTCGATTTTTTATTTTTTTAATTTTCAGTTTTGTATGGACGTTCTCTTTTCTTTTTGTGTTTAGTCTGCAATGGTTTACTCACGTCTTCATTGGATTCATAAAAAAAGATTTATTTATTCTTAATGTGACCGGTGATCATTTTGTTGTTCACCAAAAATATACTTTGTAGATGTTAATTGCAGTTTTGTCACATGCAGACATGTAAATAATTTTGATTTAAATGCCCTTGTTTTTAAGAATGTAGATAATTATCGTCTCAAAAATGTATACAAAAGAGGTAATAATAATAAGAAATTACATTAGTCTTTTTTTAAAGAAAACAATATCAGAATCTAACATAAGTCACCTAAGTAAAAGCTAGAGAATGACTATTGCTATATCCTTGTGTCTATTGTCACATTCTCTTAGTGGTTTTTATTTTAATATTCCTAAAATATCATTATTCAATAGTTATTTAATTTTTTTTATCTCTTGTTACATTAATTCAATTTGATACTATATTTCTTATATTCTAAATTTTATTCACAAATTTTACGTTTACTGTGCATGGTTTTTTTTTTTTCAAATAAGAAGTACGTGTAATAAATTCAAAGATATCTACACTTTCATCAAATTTTTAATTAGGTTTATATGATTTAAAAAATTTTAATTGAGTCTTTACATTATAAAACTCATAATTAAATCTCCAAGTAATCTTCATAATAAAAATTTAAATTTTTAATGCGTTTGATTGGAAGAGTGCAAGTCCTAACAATAGTCGATTAGACTTTTAGATGTTTGTTGTAATTAATTTTTTTGCTATAGGCTGGTTTAGGGGCTTGATTATTAATGTTTTTACAAATAAAATGTAGTGACTTGATTAAAAAAAACTTAAACTATAAAAACCTAATTAACAAATAAAAAAAGCTATGATAACACTTTTATTGATTTTAATTTTTGTCTCTGTGCTATTGGAAAAGTGTACGTTCGGTTAAAACTACAAATTTTGATGAGTACAAGTTTAAGATATAAATGCATTTTTATAGATATGATATTTAAAGCTTTTTTAAAGTAATTCATATACAATTTGAAAAATAATAATAAGCCATATCTTGTAATTAGAGGACTGAAATCTATGATCACCATTCATATCTATTTTTCATCTGAGCTTAATTTTAAAAATTAATATTGATTATTTTCTTCATTAATTTATCAGTGTATTTGGGTATGTCTAGATTTGTTGGAACAAGTTAATTGAAAAGTAATTCTAAAATATCAATGGAAATATTGTTATGATTTTTTTAGAAGTTTTAAAAAGGTTAATTATAATTAATTAAGTGTATGACAATAGATAAAAGATTAAAATAAATACTAAAGCAGGACATTTTAGGAATAGTAAAACAAAAACTACTAAAAAGGTATAATAATAGACACAAGAGTGTGACAATAGTCACTCAATGTATTGACATAATTAATATTGTGGCGCAAATACTATAAACTAGAAAATTGTCAGTAATTAAAAAATCGAGCGAAAGGGGGAATCAAATTAACTTTGAGCTACTCCACTGTTGCTATCCTTGATAGCAGTGTATCATTGCAGGACCCCAAAAGAGGTATCAAGACGCATCAAATCAAATATTTAATGAAAACTTTACTTATACACCATAACGAATGTTTCATGTTCGTGATTATGAGAGAAAATTTAGAGAGTAATTAACCATATGAACATCGCATTATATATTTTTGAACCAGGATGCCACTTCGTACTAAGAACAGATTACAAAAGTATAATAAACAAATAGAATAGAGAAAAGGATACAGAAATTGAAGCTCAGTAATTAAGTAACCAACCAAACTTGTGATCGATCATAGTCTTAATGAAAATCTAATTAACATAACACGATCAAATCACCTCCTCTTGTTCTTGCTTCCCCCCAACAAGGACAAGTAGAAGAGGAACCTGAAAAAGAAACCCCAAGCGACGGTGATCAGCAAGCAGTTCCACTTGCTCAAATCCGTGACCCCATTCTGCTGCAATATATCAGCGCCAGTGGTCAAGCATGTTGAGCTAGTGATCTTCGTTCCCAGAGTGTTACTCATGCTATCCAACAGCTTCAGCTTCAACGCATTAGGCACCGACCCAAGCGGGGTGTTGTCAAAGATCTGCACACCCCTCACAAAGCACTTCACAGGGTCATCAAACTCGTTCTGCAGAACGGCCTCATAAGGGTACTTCACCAAAGACAAGTAATGGAACCAAATCCAGTAGCTCGGGATCCTGTCCCTGTTGATGAAGAACCCACTGAACAGCAAGAAGTAAGCAAGAATCGCAACCACGATAGTGTAACCCAGCATCACATGAGGCACCACACCGGAAAGGAAAGTGACAAACGAGTTCCCGGCCCAAAATGAAGCAAATATAATGAGAAAATAGAACAAAAAGCCCGATATCCCACCGTCCAGGCCCACGGCCCAAAACGTGGTGGCGGCAAAAGCGAGCGACAGGAACACCAAAGCAGGCAAGGCGACAAGGGCGTGGGAAACAAGGTACGAGGATCTTCGGTAAGCGTTGTAAGCGGTTTCGCGCATGAAGATGTAGCGTTCTTGAAGGAACACAGGGAGCGCGTCGGCGGTGGTGTAAAAAGTTGTGGACATAGCGAACGCGAAGAAGCCGAGCCTCTCTTGCACGCCTTTGGGTGAGTCGTCGAGCTGCCAGTACATGGTTGCAAGGATGAAGCCGGTGACCATGACCGCGCCCAATCGGATCCCAAACAACTCAGGCATTCTACGCGAGTTCAAGAAGGAGCGTTTGGACAGCGTGGCCATCTCCATCCAGAAAGGGTTCGCGAAGGTTGGAACCATTGAGGAAGGGTTCGGGTTGGTGTTGGTTGCGCCAGAGACTAGTTTCCCGCGCGAAATTGATGCGCTGATTGCTTCCTTCAACGACATGCCGTTTTGGTCGCTAACTACCGACGGTGCTGATGCGGGTGAGGCCGCAGTATTGTGCTTCATGGACTGCCACGATTTGTTGAACTCCACGAGGCTTTTGGTTCCGCCTGGGGAACCTTCTAGATCGCGGATTAGGTCCAATGCGAACTCGGTGCGGTTGTCTGCCTCCGGTATTGGGTGCCCGAACTCCGCGAAGAATGAAGGCAACTGCGCAGGGGAACCGCTGTAAACGGTTTGGCCGCGGGAGAGGAAGATCATGCGGTCCAGGAGCCCTAGGATCCTGTAGCTTGGTTGATGGATGGACATGATCACGATGCTCCCGCTCTGCGCGATTCTCTGCAGCACTTTCACTACCATGAAGGCGCTCGTGGAGTCAAGTCCTGAGGTTGGCTCGTCAAGGAAGAGGATGATAGGATCGTGGATTATGTCGATTCCGATCGACACTCTCCTCCGCTCTCCGCCGGAGACTCCCCGGTGGCCTTCGTCCCCGATTACTGTTTTCGCGGCGTTTCGGAGCCCTAGCTGGTCTATTAGAGCTTGCACTCGCTGCTTTTTCTTCGATTTCGAGAGCGTGCGCGGCAGTCGGAACTCGGCGGCGAAGGTGAGCGTTTCCTCGACGGTGAGCATTGGGAAGAGGAGGTCGTCTTGCATCACGTAGGCGGAGATCACCTTCAGGAGGCGCGATTCCAGCGCCTCGCCGTTCAGCGCCACCGTTCCTTTCAACCTTCCCTTCGCGATGCGGTTAGCCAGCGCGTCGATCAGTGTTGATTTTCCGGAGCCGCTGGCACCTAGCACCGCCATGATCTCTCCGTCGCGAGCCTCGCCGGAGATGTCTTTTAGGAGAGTCTTGGTGCGACTGAACATGCTCTCTCCCACCGTCGGCGCCGTCTCCGCCACCGCCGCCGCGCCCAGGCGGCTTCTTCGGCCCCCGGAGAGGATCGCCGGGAGGCTCATTTTGCGGCGGATCTTAACGCTGTAGGTGAGGTTGCTGAAGGAGAGGACGAAAGGCAGCGAGCGTGGCTCAATGCCGGCGCCGTCGCCGCCGATGTCGAGGGCGTGGTGCACTGGCGTCTCGCTGCCGTCGCCGGTGACTTCCTTACGCATGTCGCCGACGTGTTTCAGGAGCTGTCCCAGAGTGGGAGACCCGCCGCCGGCGTGACGGCGCGTGAGGTCGTCGAGCTCCATCAGTCCCAAATACGGCGTCGTATTGGTCACGGGAAATTTATTCTCCGCCACACTGCGAGATGACATCGCGTGTGGGAGTTAATGTTCACGGCGATCGAGGAAGGAGCAAAGACTATTGAGCATGCGGTTAGAGAGCCGTGAGTTAACGGCGTTAAGAGGTGAACACTTTGTGTTTGTGAAGAACAAGGGAGTAGATTGGAGCCTTGCTTGCTCCTTTAATGTGGGTTAGGAAGTTTATGGTATATGAGTGTATATATATAATATAATATAAATTATGATTGGAGTTGAGTTAGAGAAGAAGATTCAGACGAAGCAATTGGGATGGATTGGATGGGTGAGTGCTGTGTGTAGAGTGGGACAGTGGGGGATAGATATAGGACTGTAGGGTATTTATTTAGCGGTTTTGACTAAGAGATTGGGGGCGGTTTGATTATTTTAGGTGTTAAGAGGTGTGAGAGAGGTGACCTACACACTCCTAATTCAGCATTTATCTATACGTCTCCTTTATATTTCCCTTGTTCTACAAGGGTGGCTGTGGGAACATGTGAAGATTTGTTATTTGGTGCATTCATGACACATGCCCCCATGGATTTACATTCACAACGGGTCCATTTTCGCTTCATTTCTTTGAACTTGCATTGGGAATTAGGTTGGGCGTTGATCTACTGTGAGTCTCTGGCGTAAGCCTTGTTCGTACAATACTACAATAGTGTATATTTCGGTCAATTACTTTTACCACGATCTCTCTCTTCCTCTCCAAGCGAATTTATTGGTAATTTTTTAAAAATATAAAAAATAAATGTTTCGAAGGGGTTCTAGAGGCGATCATTTTTTTAAATTTTTTTGTACTTCTGCCGTTCCCCTTCTTTCTTAATTCCAGCTTAGAAGTTCGCTACAGCACAAGACAAGACATTGTACGTGGGCTAATAATTCTAGAGACATGAATTTAAACGGGATTTTAGTCTTATTAAGATAACTTGTACTCCTAATTAACATTATGTTGTGATAGTTGGTAGAAGGCTTGATCAACGCTAGGTAAAACATTTGAGTTAGGCAGCACATATAATCTATGATCTCTAGGTATATATTTATATGGTATACAAATGCATATAATAAAAGTAGTAAAGAGTACTAATAAGAGTTAGATGCTATCATGAGCAATCCATATTATCAGTTAGAAGAGGGTTGAACCTCTCAAATCTCAACAATGGCTAACTTAGGGTTATTGACATCCACGTAGTTCATTCCTCCCACTAATTTGTTTTAGCATTTCAAGAAAAATTTTGATAACAAAAACAATTTAGATATATAGTTTATGAAGAAAATTGCTAACTTTTTTTTAATACTCTGTTTCCTTTTTCATAGAGTTCTAAAATAAATAATATAATTTTCTTTTAGAAAAACGTACTTCAACAAATAAATCTTCTATCACCTCCTACTGTGTATTTGGCAAAGTGAAAGAAAATGAGAGGAAACAATTCGAAAGGAAAAAAAAATGTGGGTTTTTGTTTTTCGTAAGTATGAAACGTGAAACAAATTGAGAACATAGAATAAAAACTAAAAACTATTTTTGGAAGCCAAACACATCAAGTTAATTAATTTTTCATTTAAAAAATATATATTATATTTTCAAAAAATAAAAGAGTAAAATTAATATATTATTATAAAACTTTCCTATCATTCTTCCCTTAACAAAAATTTTATAACTCTAAATTTAAAAATAAAAAAAATATTCCCGTTCCTTGTATTTTTTTTTCCCAAAGCCCTCTTAGCAAACATACCTTAGCAATTTTTTTTTTCAATAATTAAGATGCTCAAAAGCATTGTTTAAAGAATTAGGCATTAATTTTCAATATGTAATTTTGCTATCGATTATTCACTTAGGTTGGATCCAACACACAATTGACCGAAGTTTTATGATCTTTGGGTTGCGTTTGAAGGACCAAAGATTTTAAAAGTTATTAACTAAATTGATTCAAAAATATAATGTTAGGGAGTATATATAATGAGCATTACTTTTTTTTTAAAAAAAAAAAGTTCAACAACATGCTATGATTTTTAGAAGCATGACCAGCTCTTTTGAGAGATCTATTTCAATTTAACTCAAAAACTCAGCGCTTTAATAAGGTACATATCGTATCTTGTACCACTTGGACCTATACTCAATTAAACTATGGAAGTTTTTTCATTCATCACCCCGCCGTTATTATGCTCTTTGGAGATTGGAGCACAATATTTCTAAAGAATCATTCCCCTCGTATCAGCTAATATCCTTCTTCTTTAACATTACTTCTGAACAAGTACACAACTTAATATGTATTTAATAATGAAATACTCGTGGTAATAACGATACTTAGTTTTTTCATGTATTTCATATTGTTTATTATAATAATACCCACGTAGCTAGTTAAAAAAAAAAAAAAACCTATACCAGTTTAATTTTATGTACACCATAATTATGTGATTTATTATAAATATTAAAATTGATATTTAACACAAATTTAATTTAAGGTATTGCGAGGAGTGTTGTCTATATAAGTAATACCCGTGAAAACCAAAACTACTCTTGAAAGAGTAATTCATACGGAGTTAAATTCTTGTTGCTTTACACTTCTGGTTATTCTGTTTTGGTGCTCATTACTCATGTGCTACAAGCTAAGTATCTCTTTGTTCAAATAGAAATATAATGCTGGTGATTGGGTTCCAGCTATATGATTGCAACAATGCAATTTAATGACTTACCTCGTAAGAGATACATGTGCGGGCTATTTGCTTAACTAAATATATATGTGTGTTCGCTGTAGGAACATAACTGCTATGAGTGCAACAATCAAGTATTTTGATTGGCAAATATGGCAACCCGCACAAGGTGGGACTATATTGTAAGTGAACTATCACTGTCGTTGTGCCTATTAACAGTGTCTAACACACAAAATGGAAGCCATAGATTGCAAGGAATTAGATTAATATCACATCGTTTATTTATTGCTTATGCATACGGAGGCAAGTAATTGTACAGTTGAGCTTATATTATGTATATAACCAATTACTATATATTATTATTAACGATAACGAGAAGGTGATAGATCAAATTATGTAGTCCAATATGACAATTAACTCCACGTTCATGCATGCATTTGTTATTGGACGAAAGAGCAGAATCTTTTCACCACTGACTTTCATATTACTTCATCAAAAAGAAAGGACTTTTCATCAAAAACAAAAAAATAAAAAATAAAGAGAGAGAGAGAGAGAGATAGAGAGATAATGAAAGCAACCGTTTACGAAATGACAGCTTTCAATAAAACTTGCCCTACAATCCACGTAACTTTCGCTGATCAGCTACTTCTAATATAGAACGTATATATAGTAAAAACCTATTGAATGAATTTGGAATGGTGAGGTGACTTTCTACTTGTAAATTAAAGGGCAAAATTTTGAGTACTGATGATGGTGAATATTATTTTTTTATATATTGATGACAATTAGGTTTGAATTTATAATTTCATAGAAACTACTCAAATTTATCACTATTAATTTTTAAGTCTGTTTGTTTATTAATTATACATTTATAATGGTGAATATACAATTAATAAAGAAGAGTGAACTTGACTTAAAATTTAACATTATAACACAAAGATTAATTTCATGTTTTCTACCTTTTCTTTTCTTTATATAAAATTTGGAATAATTAGATTAAGAAGTTTTAAACTTTCTGTTACTTACCGTACCGTAACCGGAGTAGAAGGGTTACTACATGGGTGGTCTTTCGATCTTGCCTTCAGGTGGTGGGAGACGACGGCGGGGCACCTGTAAAACACTCCGACACCTAAGTAAAAAAAAAAAAGATTACTATATATGGCTAAAAAAAAAATACCTTGTGCAGTTTTTTCTACCTCTGTTTGTATGTGGGACCTCTTCTGAAAAGGAATTTCTAGGGCTAAGGTGTACAGTATGAACTTACTGAATTGTATGGTACAAGAGGCATTCCAATCGACGGGAGGAAATATCTTCTAGAAAATATTTTGGCCTGTTGTCACCCCGTGTCTCCTTCGTTGTTCTCCTGACATGCTGACTTCTTTCGTGGTAGGATCTCAAGCAATGGCAAGGGGTAAAGCCCTAATTATCCCTATCAGGAGGTCCAAGGTCCAAGTTCAAACTCCCGGGGTTCGGAGGGTCTATGCCTTGCCCCATATGACGTTATACGGAGTCCCGACCGTGAGTCTCTAGCGTCTGACTTTAAATTAGTAACACTTTTTGAAATATATTTGTCGCTGTCACAAATAATATTTGAGTATTATTGTTATATACGCAGCCGTAAGTATTGAAAAGTTGTGTTAAGGCCATGGGTGTAAATATGTTGGCTTGGACTGAGTTTGAGTAAAAAATAAATTTGAATCGATTAAATGCAATTGGATAGATTTGATTGAATTTTTTTTTTTTAACAAATTCGAACCAAACTGATTTGATTAAAATCTAATTTGTCAGGTTATTATGAATTGTATTTTTAAAAAGTTTTATCCTAATAATTGTTAATAATAGTATAAAACTTGATTGTGATAAACTTACTAATAGTGTAAGTAGATAAATTTTTTAAATAAATGTAAGCAAAAAGGATAAAGAGTGAATAAAACTTTAATAGGTTAGAAATAAATAAAAAAAATTAATCAGGCAATCGGATTGAGTGCTTGGCTGATCGGGTTGAAAAATAAAAAATTTAAAAACGAATTAATAATAATTAGTTTCAATTGGTTTCAACTTAAAATCGATTGATATCTGAACAAATTCAATTGGTTTGGTTTGGTTTGGTTTGGTTTAGATTGTTAAGATAGTTAAGATTGTTAAGCTGTCCATATTGATGGCCAATTTTTTGTTATTGAATGATGTTCTACAATTACATTAAATTGTCAAAAAAATTTACGGATGATTCACTTATCTATTTAATTGCGTATTTGTCATTCATTCTGGCAAATAAGTTTGGTAGTATTTCTTTTTTAATGAAAAAATGGAACCTCCTTTTTAATATGGAAAACACTTCGTAACTTGATTTTGTTCCCCAAGTGAACAAAAACATCAAATGAGAAGAAGCAAGGGCATGCATATCTGTATGCATCGATCAGACCGTGATAGTTACACGATGATCTTCACTCGCGTGTGTGTCTATATATAGCGACTGAGGATTTGGCTGGTGAGGAAGTTCATAATTAAAGTATAAAAATAAGGGGTTAATTATCTTTGAATCAATAAATTTCATCGTGTATGCATCATGTGTGAATCTTACTAAATGATGTAAGGGTAATTAAACATATACGCTAGATGTGTATCCTATGTATGTATGTTTTTGCAATAACAACGGAGCAAGATATACGAACCTCACGTGATTCTCAAAGTTTTGAATTTATAAACCAAAACTCAACCGTAATTTAAGAATTGGAGAACAAGCTAAGGGAAACGTTGTAATGAAATAAAGAGAAACCTAGACGTATGAATGCGGGCTTTCAAAACTGGAAGTGCGGCATTTCTATGAGATGTCCTAAATTTAAAGAATGTGATATAATATAATGTGATAAAGTCATTGAGAATTAATTCATCTGTTATAATTTTAAAAAAAATAGATTAAAAAACACGACGATGGAATACGATGACGTTCTTCAACTTTTGTCCACAAAATAATAGCAATTCGATAAAAAAAAATTATTTAAATTAATTAAAACCAACAGAAGATCATGAAAAAAGAGATAACTTTTAGAAAGACCGTTGGCATATCATTGGTAGATATATAAATTCAGAACCTTGATTATATATATGTTGGGACAACTTTTCATCTCTCTAAAGCTGCACACAAAATTGTAATAAACATTTTAAAATAAAAATAATAGAACATAAAAACTTGAATTTGAGATAACTAATAAAATATTGCTGTGTATTTTTCAATCAAAATTAGTTAGTAGTACCTTAACAAATAAATTGACTTAAGAACATGACAACTACCATAGATTAATAACATGACATTGACAGAAGAGGATGACATGAACATGTTTAAGGTGTGTTTGATTATGGGTGAAAAATAGGGGGGGGGGGGAGGAGTTTTTATGGATGAGTTTATAAAAATGTACACATAAAACTCATCTATAAAAATTTTCTCCCTATTTTTACACCTAATATAAAGTTTCCCATACATGATAACTTGAGGAATGAATGCACAACATGCATAGTTTTGGGTAGGCTGAAAAATAAATTAAAGTCTATGAGAGAAATAAAAGTTTTAGAATAGAAAAATGTTATTTGTACGCATAATATATAAGATACTATATCAACTCATAATATATTCACTATTGGATGAGATGGATTCTATTTAAATAAAGTTCACATTTCATCTAATAATAAATAGATTATAAGTCGAGACAATATCTTATCTACCTTAATACAAATAATAAATCTCTTTGGAATAAGGGTACTTTGAATCAAGGCCAAAGAGCTTGAGAAAATAGAAATTACTGAAATATCATTGGTTATAGTAATGTTTATCACTTTGTGGATTCCACCAAGCCTGGCCGTGGGGCCACCCCTCTCAAGATTTAAAACATTTAATTTCTTGAACACACTTTTTTAGGGTTTTTTTTCATATGGGATTTGGATGGTATGTTTACATTAATATGATATTTTGGAAAAAAAATCATATAATATGTTCCCAAAACATCATACAATATGCTATTTTTTATTATAGAATCCACCAAAAATTGAGTCAAAGATAATTCACCAAAAGCAGTTTCAGTGTAAAAAAAAACATGGAATCTAACAAAAGCACATTCAGAATCCGCTAAAAGCAAATTCAATATAAAATGAAAATAATACAGAACCTATCACTAATGGATTCTATAAACACTATATACAAATAAATTTGTTCGTTATCTCATGTTAGTATAAATTACCTTTCAAAACACCATATATGAATTATTTTTTCCTTTTTTATTCTTTTGAAAAATCTAAAACAATTTAGAGTTTGATCTCTTCAAAGGAAAAAGTAGTATTTGATGAAAGTATAAGGGTATGTTTGGTTTGAATTTTCAGTTTCAGTTTTCATTTTCAATTTTTTAGTTTATTAAAATTTGTGAAGGAAAAACTGAAAAATCTGAAAATTAAAATTTATAGTTTTCGAAATTTTCAATTTTTTCTTTAAAAATTCTGAAAAACTAAAAATAAAAACTAAAAACTGGAAACTCAAACTAAACATACCTTAAAATTCTTAATTTCAACCACCATGCAGCTGACTACGATTGGGTGAGGGACGAAGGAAACATGAATAATACGCACAATTTTGATGTACTCACCAAAAAAAAAAAACTATGAACTACCATAAATATTTTATCAATAATGCTAATCGTCACGACTGTGATGGCCTAAAATTTGTGCGCCATAAACAGTTGGCACTAACGTGGCGCAACTTAAGTGGTTAAACAAAAATCACGGGTAATTGAAAAATATAAAATGTGTATTATATACTTTGGCACATAAATCTTATAATAATTTTATGATATATATATATTTCTATCGAGCATTTTCCATACTTCATTTGCTCGGTAAGGTTCTGAAAGTTATCAGCACTAAATAACCTTATAAGTTATGTTTTCTGCCGGATGTATATCCTCCGTAGTCTTCGGCTCAAGGCAGCATTTGGATATCTATCCATTAAGTGTTGTACATATTTGTCAACTTCGATTTCAGTGCATGGATCCATAAAGGTTCTTCAACCCTTGCGTGATTGATTGCTGCCCACTTTACGACTCCAATTGTCAACCAACTTCTGAAATTCAAATCTTGGGCATGGAGGACTGTGGTTTCTCTGCTATGTCTACATAAAACAAAGTCAAATACGGAGGTTCACACTTCGAACACATAGATTTTAAAAAAATCCTTAAATATTAAACCATGCTTGCGGATGGATCCAAATATTAGATACCCTTTTTCAATGAAATTTAAATCAATGAAAAATTCAAAACAAATTCAGCTACTTAGATATATAATTTTATTTATATTTGTCTATATAATATCAGTGCAATTGGCTCCAATAGCTTGATATTCTAGGTGATGGTCAATTGATAAGGTAGAGTAGAATACATACTGCCTAAGAACTTTATCGAAGGTGTAATATATATTACTACATTTGGAATTGGAAGGAGAGAAAAAAAAAATGAACTGTCTTGTTAGGCATATGAGTATTGCAATAAGGAGTTCCCATTGACAACCATGTAAGGAAACTTAATAGAAGGTAATTTAAAATGCATAGAAATAGAAGTAGCCTAATGGAGAAAGCACAAGTAAACTTACTGTTTTGAGAGTCTTGCGGAAAAAGCAGAAACATGGTAGTTAATGCAGATGGGCTACCATGCATCCTTTAATTTAAACTACCAACTTGCAAGCTAACTCTTACCAATACATGGATTCAGTGTTTGGCAGCGTATACCACTCAAAGTCAAAGCAAAAATTGGGCGTCAGCATGTGCTTATTCATTCATTCACGATGTCCAAGCGTGTGAGCCTATATATGTTCGGTCAAATTGTCTTGTGCTATGATGCTACAGTATTTTGAACGGTGTTTGGCCATCTAGTTAATTAAATGTCACCTCTTATTAAGCTCAGGCTCCGTTTTCTCTCGGTTGTATTTGCATATGGTTATCTTTCAGTTAATAATGCATAAAAAAGAAAATTCTCTTGGTCAATAAAGGTTTTACAATGATAAATATTTTATTATATGGTGCCTTGAGGGATATATTGCGTCTTTCTTTTTTGGGTAAAGAAGGGATTGCGTCTTGGTCAGGACAATCGACTGATTTTACCAAAGGAGTCAGTTGGATCAGTTCGTTTCCATTCGGGCTTATCATCTTTTTGGATCGAGTTGATTGTATGTGGTTGACCCAAAAAAATATGGCTAAAAATGATTTCAGGTCTGAATAGTTCAACAACAAAGGGACAATAAAACTATCCATTGAAAAAAAGAGAAGGAATAATAAAACTAGGCAGTGCCCATTAATACAAAAAATAAAATTAAGACCCTATTCAACTCTGAACCCAAAAAAAAAAAAAAGTTGAAATCAGAAATTGGTATTTCATCTGTAAGTCACTTATAGCCTGTAATTTAAATATCATTATTACATGCCTGATTTCATAATGAGGTAAACTTGCATTTTCTAACCATTTTTGTTACAAAAAGAACAAAAATTAAGAAAACCATTTCATTTTCCCCTTTTTTTTAAAAAAAACTTCCGGTGATCCACATTAGAAGAGGCCACAGGCCATTGAGCAGAATACCAACTTCTGAAATAACAGGACTGATAACGTTCCAGGCTTGTGTGGCATCCAATATTATATATGACATGGACATTGATTAGTCTTGAATTTACGGCACCCAACAAAGACAAGATAGACTCCAAGAGCAAAGCCCATTGCTTTCTCGTGTTGCTTAGGAGAAGTCACATTATTGGATTACCCCATTGTAATGATGTAATCTCAATCAACAAATCCACACAATTGGTGGTCAGACCAAAAAACTAATATTGTGGATTCATGACCAAAAACAGTTTGTTGATTCTGATAAAAAAAAATTGTTCATTCTTACTTTTCTATTAATAATTGATCTTAGGGGTAATTACAAGAATCTACTCTGAGGTTTTTTTATATTACACTTACCCCCTTGTAATTTTAATATTACGTTTACTGCTCTTATTTCTAAATAACTTTTCAAAATTTCAAAATTATCCTCTATTAATAAACATCCCCAAACTTTCTTCTCCTTCATAACCATTGCCACCACCCCTTATCCTCCTTCTCCTTGAACGTTTTGCATATTTAGTGGTAAATTGACAAATTGAAGCCTTGAAGACGAGTCAAGAAACAGGTTATTATTCCCACCACTAACACTGTCGAAACCACAGCCTCCACCACCGTCACTACCACTATCACCCAAACAAAGCCAATAGCCACAAATTACAACCAAAATGAAAAACCAAAAAAGATTAGCACATTCAACACCATCACAATCTCTTCTGATTCACAAAGTCCCTGAAAACAATATCAGATCAAGTGTCCTCAAGACCAAACCAGTTTTCAAACTCAACCACATCAACAGAACACAGCCAAACCCCTCAAAACCCAGCAAAGAAAAAATGATGATGAACACAAAAAATGAAAGAGAAGGAAAGGGAGGGAGGCCGCGGCTCGCCACTAGCTCAACCATTGCGGCTACACCCTTCGCAGCTGCGAGCCACCTTTCTCTTTCTCCGCCATCGTGCCTCCGCAATCATCACCACCCTTCGCACTACCATAGCGCGCTGGCCACAGAGGGCCACCCACCACTGTGTGATTGGTCAACTTCTTCCTTCTCCGTCAGCCACAAAACACCATGACCATCGTCTGCCTCCATTACCCCCCGTCTCAAGCCGTCGTTTCTCCCGTGGAGCGTGACGGCTACTCCGGTAGTCGCGGGCTAGCGAAGGCTAACGTTGGTGATGGTGCCATTATCACTGAGGATGCAAATCCCGCATTGGCACTGCCGAGCATTGGTGGCGACGATTCTCGAAGACGTCACAACCACTCGCCACCTCGAGGATGTTGTGCGCTCTTCCACGTTATGACCGCGGACGGCTTCGGCTTGTTCTTGAACGAAACATGAAGTTAGGTAGGGGTGGGGGAAGTGGTGATGGAGGAGAAGGATAGTAAAAAGAAAGTTTGAGTATTTTTTTTAATAAAGGGTAATTTTGGAATTTTGAAAAGTTATTTAGAAATAGAGGAGGTAAGTATAATATTAAAAACTAGATGGGAGTAAGTGTAATATTGAATAACCTCAGGGGAGGTCCTTGTAATTACCCTTTGATCTTACAATCTTCTAACTATTAAAAATGTTGATATTTAAGGGGGAAAAAATCTAAAATATCAAAATAATAAGAATCTCATTTGAAAAAAAAAATGAACTAAAAGCAAAAAAATTAAATTACAAGAATTATTACAAGGATGGATTAAGTTGAGCCATATATATATATTTCATGAAAAAAAGTTAACATTTATATAACACTGAAGATTTTGGTTAAAGCAATTTCCTTAAGTTTTTAAAGATTAAAACTCAATCAAACAAAATTACATATCAATAATATAAGGATTTAATTATCATGCACTGAGTGTAAAAATTTTTTACACAGTCATCTAATTATGTGTTGCCACATAAGCCATAATAGTTGACTTCTACACTCATTACTTAAAAAATTATCTAAATGAAACATTTTGATTGGACGATATTGTAAAACATTTTGTCACGACCCAATTTAGGAACGTGACCGGTACATGAGGAATTCCATCCCCACGTAAGTCTACTGGGTGACGTGTCTCTCTAAATACATAATTTATCAAAATATTCATTTTTAAAATACGATTTCTTCGAAATCTTTAGCATTTTCCTCTAATTAAAATATAATGTTTAATTTCATAAACTGAAAATATTCAATAATTTAATCTTTGAAAATATCTTGACCCAATCCATTGACCATGAAATCATAATTGTTTCATCACCTAATACAATTTCAAATCTGAAAATCCACTTAATAATTGAAAACTGGATCACGAATTCATCTTTAGATTGTTACATAAACTCTAATCAAACTCTACAAATTTTAAATCCATACTTACGAACTAAAAACATATACATAACTGTTTCTGATACTAAAACTAAATGCATAATTTGAAAACAATGCATAGCTTGAATCCTACCTGCACATCTACTAGAGCATTTGCTCTAACATAGTCATAGGCTAGGCCTTACTGTAAACTAAGACTCACCACTGGAAATAACTGTGTCTATGGAACCGAGAATCTGAACTGCCTCTAAATTTGCAACTATGAAGGGAAGGGAAAAGGGTGAGTCAACAAACTCAGGAAATGAGCTCTCACCCATCACCCATATAGGACAACCAAGGGATATACATAATACAATATACATGCAACAATCATAAACCATTTGATATTATATATGTAGCTAGCTAGGAAAATACTTTTCATTCTATAAATTCATAAACAAGCATTTATAAACTTATAATCAATCATGAAATCCTTTTAACTGAGGGTGCGTCAGAGCATCAGGAAACAGTATTTGCTGAACATGATAAATACATATAGAATATTAAAAGCTGTAAAATCATAACTGTAAGATAGTTGCTCAGTTCCTCGTGAACAGGAGCATCTGTTGAAAATTATATTAGTCCCTTGTGGACAAACTGTGGGTACTTAACTAGGTCCTATTTTTTGTAACTGCTGGGGGCAAAATTGTCCTACAACGGACAACTTTGTATAAAGTTTAACGATCTCTTCACATCCGTTAACTAACTGTCTGTTTCCTTATCTCTACCTGCTAAACTAGTTTGTCAAAAACGACAATTGAAGGATGTGTACTCCTTTCCTTGCAAACGCGAGCCTCTAAATCTTAGTTTTCTGAGAGTTCTGGAATGATATAACCCTAACAATCTGACTTTAGCATAACCATGAGTATGAAATTATGCCCAAGAGATTATTAGCTTGTAGGCATTTTGATTTCAGGTCCACGGAGTATGTATCTAGCAGTTGCTAAGAATCATACTGAATCTCGTACCTTTTGGTACCATTAACTGAAGTTTTAAATCCATTTTTTAAGCTAATATATCTTTTTATATACTTAAAATCTCTAATATCATAGTTCAAAAACTAGGGTTCATAATCATAAACCTTGGAAATCATCTAATGTATTTATTTGTAAAGCTGAGTCATACTCTTGTTCATATTTCTCTAACATATATAAATATATTAACTGAATATTCAAAAACATAGCTTGAAATCTAAATCTTAAAAACATAATGATGTCATAACTGCATAAGAACATATTTATTTATTTTTCTCAATTTGACATCTTACTAAATCATATATTTTGTAATAAATCTTTTTATGAACATATAAAACATTTTCATAGCATTCAACATATCAATCATGATTCCATGGTTTTCTAAATTTTATTTTCATACTACCGTCAAAATTATAATATTTACTAACTTTACCATAATTCAAAAAATAATAATCCATACATAAACTTGTCTCCAACTTCATATATATAATGAATATAATGCATAAAACATAATTATAATGACTAAAATAAGGTCATGAGTTTGAACCCACTCACCGTTTGGAGCTGGGAGTATGTGGGCACCACCAACTTGACTTCGAGAGCTTAAAACGGCACCAACAACTGCCATAGAGCAACATAGACTCTAGATTAAATTCTAATCACCTCTAGATAACTCTAAAACAACTCTAACAATATTGGGGAAGCACCCCTACTTGATAACAATGAGAGAAAACAATAATTTATACTATAGAATGTGAAAGAATGGGAAGAAAGGAGACAAAATTTATTAACAAACACCTACCTTAATAATTTGTGGGAGCTAGATTTGAGTGGTATTGGAAGAAAAGAGAGAAAATGAGAGTTTTGGGGGGGGGGTGGTGAGGATGCATTTTTGCTTTTGTTTGGGGAGGAAGGGAATGGGGTTTTATAAAAAAATGAGGGCTGAAAATGAAACGGCGTTGTTTGGGTATTGTTCATATTCCATGGGATTGTTATAGCGGTTAGGGCATGTGCGCTTGCGGAACTGGTCACTTGCGACTGTTATAGCGGTTCTCGGACCACCAAAGCCCGTGCAAACTAATAGCGTGTTTGGTTAGACCATTTTCTATTTTCATTTTCACTTAAAATAGAAAATGGAAGAGAAAGCATGTTTGGTTGAATTTTCTGAAAACGTTTTGTGAAAATATTTTCAGAAAAGCTTGAAAATTTTGAAATGATAGATCTTCATTTCCATCATTTCCTTTGAAAAAGTTGGAAACAAGGAAATACTGAAAATGCGGTGGCATTTTTGAAAATTTACACACATTCACCCCCTTCTCTCTCTATACTTCAACCAGCGGAGCCCCTTTCTTCTGCAGCTACTTGTTTGCTTCAATGGCTGCCGTTGCCATTTACAAGAAGGTGCTCCATCGTCGTGGTCATTGCAAGGAGGAGGCACAGTTGTGGGATGCGCGGCAGCTAAGGGAGCTCGCACGGAGGGTTGGTGGTGGTGGTGGATTGCCACGAAATGGGCCTTGAGTGCGAGCGTGGTAGCTCTGCGAGGAAGGGGTTTCTTATTTGCGCAAAGGAGAGGCTGAATGGCAGATCTGAAGGGGAACATCGGCGGTAATGTCTGGACAAAGAAGAAAGAGCCACGCGCAGCGACTGAGAAAGATGGAGGCGCGGTGATGGTGCTTCACAGCCTCCCCTCTTGTTTCTGTTTTCCGTTTTTTTTTTGGCTTTGGAAAATTATATCTGTGTTTTGGCTTTGGTTTTATTGAGATGGCTTGGATATTTTGGATTTGTATTGTTGTAATTTGGTTTGTTTGCTGTGACTTTTGATTTGGGTGATGATGGTGGAGCAGTGGAGCATGATGACTCCCCTTCTCTCTCTCTTTTTTTTTTTTGGTTATAACAAAGGCACTTCTCTACATATGTCATTTTAATTATAAGAATTGAAGATTGATTTTTCATGGGGCTTACAAAACATCTGTTATCAAGTTTTACATTAAGAAAATCTCCAATGATGTCAGGCAGCTTAGAGAAGACATAAACCCAATTATTTAATACTAAATTTCATTTTATTATCTTAAATTTAATTTTGAGAAATATATTTTGAAAATAAACAAATCAAACATATTTTCATTGTTTTCACTTTCTGAAAACAGAATCTATCTTTATAAACCAAACACATTTCTCAATTTTGAAAATTTGAAAATGAAAATCCTTTTCAAGAAATGAAAAATGAAAATAGGAAATATTTTCATAAACCAAACGCAACCTAACTCTGTGACCGTTATAGCGGTCGTGGACCGCTATTGTGGTGACAACAACCCCCAACTTCTGCATTTTTCTATCATTTGCACCTAGGTTGTCTCACTAATCAATTATTTACATTTATTAATTTTAAGTTAATGTCCTCATTTTACTCTCCATTAACTTTAAAATATAAATGTAAATAAGGAAATATCTCCAATTTGTATTCAAATAAAATATCAAAAACATCAAAACTCCAACCAATCCAAATCCAATTTTTGAGTTATAGTTCAAATTTGGGAATTCTTACTATTTTCTAAACTTGTGGGTTAAAAATGAAATGTTTAGAGGTTTCCTAAAATTCGTTAAAATCACCCTTTAACTTATTTTTTCTATAGGGAATAATTACCAAGACTTTTGATCTCAAGAAAGTGGCTATCATATAGTCATTAAAGGAGGTGTAGATTCCAAACTTAGCGAAATGCCGGGCTTGGCAACGTGGATGGGTCTCAGAGACCTTGAGGCTGTACAAAATTTGTCTACTGACAAATGTACACTGGGTATGAAATATTTTTACACTGTCAATACATCAAAATTAAACTCACAATATAATAAGAATTTTTTTTAAAAGTATAAAATGCGAATTTAATTTCTATGTAATTTTTTTATAAAGTATTTTTTAAAAGTGTTAGTTTTGAATACTAATTAAATTAAATAATTAGATAACCCTAATGGATATTCTTATTTATCGTAATTTCCAATTTCTAGCGTTATATATGATGATACGATAAGCGACCCCGATCCCCAATTTCAATAGGCACAAGTAGAAGAGAACACTCTATAGACAGATAGAGGTAGAGAGAAACCGAATTTCCCAAACCCTAGCAATGGACGACAGAGACAAACCCTCCAAGAAAACACGAGATCGCCACTCCGATCGCGACCACAAGCATCGCTCCCACCGCGACGCCGACGACGACAGGCGCCCCCGCGATTCCGACGCCAACCGCCACCACCACCACCACCAGCGATCTGACAGGAATTCCAGGCACGACCGCAAATCCAGAGAGAGGGATGAAGAGAGAGAAGGAAGCAGGGACAGAGACAGAGACAGGGACGAGAGAGAAGGCAGCAGAGGGAGGTCGAAGCCTCGCGGCGACGAGAGAGAGGATTCGCCGGAGCCACGACACTCCTCCTCGCATTCGCACAAGCGCAAAGAGAGGGAGCGCAGTGAGGAGGACAGGGACGATAAGAGGGTTAGGGTTTCGGAGGAGACCAAGGAAGTGAAGAGGGAGAGGAGGAGGTTTGGTGATAAAGCCAAAAAGGATGAACATGAGCTAGAACAAGAATATAAAGATTATGATGAGAATGATGGAAAAGGCATTGAAGGTGGGAAACATATCAATGCTAATGCTAATGATGAGGTCACTGATAATAATAAGCACCTTGATGGTGCCCAGGGCTCTCACGCTGCCAATGGGATTGCTTCACCCGATAATGTGAGTTCTTCTTTTTCCTCGATCATTATGTTTTCAGAGTTTAATGATGCACGATATCAATTGAAAATTGTAGAGGGATGTTTAATTTCGTGGTATTGTTGATACATGGATGTTAATTTAGAATCTCCTGTCAGATTGGATTTGTAGGTATGTCTGTTTGTGTTTACACTTTACAAAGTTTATAGTAGTAATTAGTATTGAACTGGAATGGGTATGCTAGTAGAATAATCCATGTATTGATATTCGATAACTCGTGCTGACTTTTGAAACATTGGTTCTCTCTTTTGATTTAGCAATTTTTTATGTTAATTTTGTACTAACTTGAATTTTGTATCATAGCCTGTGTCCTATAATTTTTAAGATTTGTCGAATTGGTGCTACATTCTATAGCTCTTCTGAGTTCTGATTGTCCTAACTCTTTCTCTTCTATTATTCCTTTTGGAGTACTTGAAGAGGTACACAGATTCACTGGTGTCTTATCGATGCTTTTTTTCAGGGTTTTGCCTTGGGATCACCTGCTGTGGCACCACCGAGTGCACCTGAGGCAGCTTTGGCCCCTACTCCTTCCTTTCCTATCAAGGTATCTTCAAATTCTACCACAAATGAAAATAAGGGCGTTAGTATTACCAGGTCTCATGAGGTTACTGGAAAATCTAGTACAGATGGAACGTCTTCAACTGCTGGAAAAAGTGGAAGCCTGTCTATTGATGCTTTAGCTAAAGCTAAGAAAGCTTTACAAATGCAGAAGGAGTTGGCAGAGAAGCTAAAGAAAATTCCTCAGGTAAGTTGAGCTATGTTTCTGTCAGTTGGATATTTCTCCTTAATGAATACCTGCTGGTGTTTTGCCTGCCATAATTAATTATACATTTCATCTGAATACATTAAGTTGTGTACTTATGGTCGTGCAGTTGAATAAGAGTTCTACCTCAAATTCACATGGAAGCACACATTCGGGTTCAAAAGATGAATCTACAGTGCCATCTGTTAGTGCTGGAGTGGCATCAAAAACTGCTGTTCTGGCTTCTTCTGGGCCTGCAGCAGAGACGCCACTTTTTCCTTCAGCTGCTAGTGCAGCTACTTATGCAAATCCTCAAGCTGGTGGTGTAACTGCTGCTGGTATTCCAACTCCAGCCAACTATGAAGCTGTCAGGCGTGCTCAGGAGCTTGCTGCAAGAATGGGATTTCGCCAAGATCCTCAGTTTGCTCCTCTAATCAACATGTTTCCTGGCCAGATTGTAGGAGATATTGCCGTCCCACAAAAACCCACCAAGGCTCCTGTTCTTCGTCTTGATTCTCAGGGAAGGGAAGTAGACGAACATGGAAATGTTGTTAATGTGACTAAGCCAAGTAACCTTAGCACATTAAAGGTGTGTAGTTTTCTCAACTCTATCTTTTTTTTTAATCAGTTATTTGCTTCTGTTTGGGATTGACATCTTGACCTTAGAATCTGTCTCTGAACATTGTAGGTCAACATTAACAAACAGAAGAAAGATGCTTTCGAAATACTGAAACCTGTATTAGATGTCGATCCCGATTCCAACCCTCATTTTGACCCAAGGATGGGTATCAATAAAAACAGGCTCTTGAGGCTCAAGAAGCCAGGTTTTCAGTTTGTGGAGGAAGGAAAATGGTCGAAGGATGCTGAAACAATAAAGTTAAAGGTATTTTTATCCATCCCTTCACCCTTCTCTGACTCTATTGATTTTTGCTTTTGCTTTAATTTTTTCAATTGTATTATATGTACCTTGCTGTTATTCTTTGACTCTTTCAGAGTAAATTTGGAGAAGCTCAAGCAAAAGAGCAGAAGGCCAAGCAAGCACAACTCGCAAAGGCAAAGGCTGCTCCCGATATAAACCCGAACTTAATCGAAATAACAGAGAGAGTTGTAATCAAAGAAAAACCCAAGGAACAAATTCCAGAAATTGAGTGGTGGTAAGTTATTGTAAATGAGCATTTAATTTGTGCCTTTGTTGAAGTGTAAGGACTGTGCAGAAGGTGTTGTTTGAATGGCATGAATTTAAGTAATTGGTTTTAGGAAATATACTTCATATGCATGTTCAAGCATTTGTATATGACATTTTGTTCTCTCCTTTCTATTGTTTTGAGTGATTGTTATATCAGTGATATCAGTGCTAGGATATGAGACAAACTGGAATAGGCCAGGCTGGTAGGTATAAAGCTGCTAAATTCGTAGTTGAATAGAGATGATGAAAACATCTTTGATGACCTATAATTCAGACTTGACAATGAATAATTTGACAAGTACCTACTGGTGAATCTAGTGTTGCCCTGTCTTAGTGGAATTCCCAATTTTTTCTTTAAATACTGAGAAAATTGGAAGGAGATATCAGAATATGTTTGTATTCCTTGGTTCCTATGTGTTTATGGATATTATATCAGTTGGTTGAATTTGGCAGGGATGTGCCTCTTCTGCATTCTGGAAATTATGGCGACACTGCTGATGGAACTATAGGCGAAGATAAACTGAAAATTGAAAAAATCACTATTTATGTGGAGCATCCTCGTCCCATTGAACCACCTGCTGAGCCTGCACCCCCACCACCTCAACCCCTCAAACTAACCAAGAAGGAGCAGAAGAAACTCCGGACACAGAGGCGTTTGGCTAAGGAGAAAGAGAGGCAGGAGATGATTCGACAAGGTGTTATAGAACCTCCGAAATCGAAGGTCAAGATTAGCAATTTAATGAAAGTACTAGGCTCTGAAGCAACTCAAGATCCAACTCGGCTTGAAAAGGAAATACATAGTGCAGCTGCTGAGCGCGAGCAGGCTCACATAGATAGGAACATAGCACGTAAGCTTACTCCTGCTGAACTGCGGGAGAAGAAGGAGAGGAAGCTGTTTGATGACCCTAACACGCTGGAAACACTTGTCTCACTTTACAAGATTAATGACCTCTCACATCCAAAGGCCCGCTTTAGAGTTGATGTCAATGCTCAGGAGAATCGTTTGACTGGATGTGCTGTCATTTCCGATGGTATTAGTGTAGTTGTGGTTGAAGGTGGAAGCAAGTCGATTAAGAGGTATGGGAAACTTATGCTTAGACGCATAAATTGGAGTGAAGTTTCAAAAGAGACAGAAGAAAATGACGATTTGGATGATGATAAACCTGCCAATAAGTGTGTTCTGGTATGGCAAGGAAGTGTTGCCAAACCGAGCTTCAATAGGTTCAGTGTTCATGATTGCATCACTGAAGCAGCTGCTCGCAAAGTTTTTGCAGATGCTGGTGTTCCTCATTATTGGGAGCTAGCTGTTAACTATGTAGAAGATGAAGCTGTTTGAATTGTTTGCTAGTGTCTTTTGTTCAGCATGATTAGCCTTGACTAAATGTCTCTTGTTGGGTGATCGGTTTTACAATCTGCATTAAGCAGTGCTTTAGACAAATAAGAATTATGATAACTGCTAGTGCTCACTTTTTTCCCGTGGCCAATGCCGTCTACAATGATTGGATAATCCCTTCAAGATGCCACAATGATTGTGTGGGATGTTACACTGTACTTAAAATTCTATTGCCTTTGCGATTTATGAGATATTTCCTAGTGTGTAACTCTTTTTTTTTAATTTTTTTTTCGTCTTACTATGTGTTTGAACATTGCAATATTTTGTGATTTTCATTCTGAACAAGACATCATGTTTCAATGAAAATGATGATAGCTAGCCTTGAGTATACCGCGCAGGCATTTGTAATGGGTTTCAATAGCATCGCTGTTGAGAATTCTATTTTGCAGGGACCTGTTTTTGGGTTACGGATCGATTTAATGTGACTTGAAATGATCGATTAGGAAATATCTTAGTACATGTGAATCATTAGTCGAGATATAATATTGGATTAGTACTTTCTGTTTAGAATAAATTATACTTGGAATGTTATTAAAAGCATTTTTAAAAATATTATTTTGAAAGTTGATTAAAACTAAGCCTGGGCTGGGGTTTTCTCCAAATTGGCAACACCTCTTTCTCTCAGTCCCCTTCAAACAAATCAAATTCTGTATTTTTTTTTCTTTTTCTACCTTATTTGATTTTCCCTTTTCCCTTCCGCTCTTGAAAATTGAAACCATTCAAGTTTTGTTATTTCCTTTCTCACTTCAAACTAGTTAATTCTCCACTCTTCGTTCAGTGTACACATGCCTCTGCTGGCCTCACCGTCAACGTGCTCCTCACATGCTGCGCCTAATGCCTAATAATGGACAAGTCACTCACCAACGTGCGTATTTAGAACCATAATATTAATTCTTGTTATAACGAGATGCAACATTTGAATCCATTGTAATAGTAGAAGAGTAATACTAGAAATTTTCATATCACCACCTTAATTTACAACTTTCACAAATGTAGTAGATTTCCTTTCACCTTATGGATGACAATCATTTAATCCTTATTGTTCTCAATTTTCAATTAAATTAGAATTTCAGCGCAAGATCTAAGTTGGCGTTTATTTTGGTCATACTTAAAATTTCAACAAGTTCTTACATGCATTGTGTGTGTTAGAACACTAACAAGAATGGTACCAGGCCTTTGTTTCATAAGACAAAATGTATATTTAAATTATCTTTCAAGGGAAAAATACTATGAATACTATTTTTACAAAAATTACTGTTATCCATTCCATTCTGTTATATATATATTACACATTTAACCACTTTATCATGTTGATTATTTATACTAATTTTTTATTTTTAAAAAAATTGAATATCAATGAAGGTGTGACAAAATTGTTATTTGTATACATTCAAGAATTAGATGGACCAAAAGGAAACCTTCATCTTCGCTTTTGCAAAAAAGAAAAAAGCTTTTTCTCTTGTCACTCAACGTTTTTGAGGAAAAGCGTTGAAATGCAGAAAAGCTCGGGTTTTGTTTTTAGCCACCAAATGAGAAAGGATCACGGCCAAAGAATGATGAGAATCCAAGCATTCTGAAAGCGTGATCATGAACTAATACTACTATTGCTTTTCTCTTACATTTTTGGCTCCTGCCTTCGAGGCGAAGTGCAGTGTCCTGCAATCAAATCTGCAACGAGTAACTTTGATAAAGTCAAACTTCTCTAGCTTAATACAGCTCATATACTTCACATACATGATACACGGTTTCTTGATCTCGTTATTTATTTATCTGCATGCCTTTGCAGCTCCATTCTCTACATATCTTCATAACATTTGCTATAGTCAAATATGTTTTGAGTTTTCTTAGTTGACCCGAAAAATATGGACAAGAGATAAACTAAAAACATAGTACTAGCTTGCTAGCTAGCTAGCTAGGTTGAACCTTCTATATAAGCGTATCATCTCATGGCCACAACCACCCAATAATCACAATCTCAAACCTCTGCAGTTAGTTCTCTGATCTCTCAATGGCCGTTCCTGGCTTCAAACCAAAGCTTTGGTTGATTTTCACGATATGCCTTATTGGGATAGCCTCAGCGCAGTTATCCAATGATAAGTTTTATCATGACAAGTGCCCGAAAGCCCTTAAAACCATTAAGAAAGCAGTGGAGGATGCTGTGTCCACTGAGCGTCGCATGGGGGCATCCTTGCTTCGACTCCATTTCCATGACTGCTTTGTCCAAGCAAGTGATCTCATTTCATCACTCACCATTCAAAAATCAGAATGGTTGCCTACATTATGCATTAGTTTCTGCGTGCAATGACACACATCGTATATTTTGTGTGGGAGATGGCATTCCTCATGTACATTGGTTCCTTATGATTTATAAATTTGGTTCTAACTAATAAAGGGATATCATTGACGATGTATTATATTAGGCTAGAGTCATTTTCAATTTCTGTTTAGTTAGAAGTTTTGATGGTGAGATTTAATTAACTTCTATTTCTTCTAAGAAAGTGATATTAAACCCTTTTTTTCAAGTTTGTGTTTTACAGGGATGTGATGCATCAGTATTGTTAGATGACACTGCCAATTTCACGGGCGAGAAGAATGCCTTTCCCAACGCCAACTCCCTTAGGGGTTTTGAGGTTATAGACAACATAAAATCCTCGTTGGAGAGCATGTGCCCTGGTGTTGTCTCTTGTGCTGACATCCTAGCTGTTGCAGCTAGAGAAGCTGTTGGTGCTGTAAGTACAAGTAACTCTAGTTAACAGCACACATATACATACAATTGATCTAACTAAATTGGTCAAACTAAGATTCATATATACATATATACACAGTTTGTGTTACTATGTGGGTACTAATGTAAGACAACTATGTATATATATACATTTCTCTGTCAGCTTGGTGGACAAAAATGGGACCTACAATTGGGCAGAAGGGACTCAACCAATGCAAGTTTAGATGGAGCTAATTCAGACTTACCTGGTCCCTTGTCGGATCTTAGTGTCCTTATCACCGCTTTCCGAAAGAAAAATTTCACCACCGAAGAAATGGTTACTTTATCAGGTAATTAAATCAAATGCCCCTTAGCTTAGACAACACCTTAACAAAGTGCAAATTAAGATTAAAATAAAATTAAACTAGTTAAAAAAATGATATAATAATAATTAACTTTGTACATAAACCAATTAAGACTAAATAACCACCCTTTTATTAGTTAATAATTCTTTTTCCATGAAAAATTATTATTGTTCATGATCAGGAGCTCACACGGTAGGCCTAGTGAGGTGCCGTTTCTTCAGAAATAGAATCTACAATGAGACTGACATAGACCCCTCGTTTGCAAAAGCAATGCAAGCATTGTGTCCCCCTGATGTTGGAGATGGTGATGATAATCTCATTCCTTTCGATTCCATCTCAAACAAAACTTTTGACAATGCTTACTACATGAACTTGGTGAAATTGAGGGGTCTTGTGCACTCCGACCAACAACTCTATGCTAATGGAACAGGACTCACAGACTCTCAAGTTTTGACATATAGCAGAAACCAGGGACGTTTCAAAAAGGATTTTTCCAATGCAATGGTTAAGATGGGCTCGATTACCCCATTAACTGGAATCGACGGTCAGATTAGGACTAACTGCAAGGTGGTTAATCCACCAACCTCTGATAATGCCACTAATACTAATGATTAATTGATAGCTAAATGCAGAATGTGTTATTTAAATAATTGTATATTGATCAAACCTCATTTATCTGTTCAATTGTTGAATTTATTGTCAAAGAAAATATATGATGATTTGTTATAGTGCACCACTACTACTATTTGTTATTATACACATGTGATGATTGAGAGATCCAATAAAATGTTTAATCAATATTTTAGTAAGTATAACTTCATATTGAGAATCTTTGAAAATGGTTGCTTTGAAAACCTATTTGACTTCACATATACATCGCAAAAATTATGTTGCTCTGGCTGGCTGCATGCAGGGATGGATCCGGGATTTAACTAATGAGAGGGGTTAAAATTATAGAACTTAAAAGAGTAAAGATAACTGTTTTTTTAACAACTACTATGGTTACAAGATGTTCATTTTTAGCCTTGATTGTTTTCGTATTTAGAGAGTTTTTATAATGCTAGGGTTGTTATTAGTTAAGTTCTTTGAAGCTTCAATCATAACTGAATGATATATTTCTATTTTCCTTTATTTAACTTGAGATTTAGATAAGAGTCTCTTTTTTTTTTTTCAGAAAAAAACGTACCGTCACATTGTAAAAATTCATCATAGCACCTAATAATTCAACCTGCACCTCTTTTTTTAACTTTAATCCCTCCACAACAATTTTATTACAAAACATTACCATAATATCTTTTTACATAATTACATAATATTAATATAGATATTCATTTTAAGTTAGGGTTATATATATATAAAATCTGTGAAAATCTTAAAAGGGGCCACAGCCCCTACTGCCTCTCTCCCTTCCCCACTCCTTCTCCTCTCTTTTCTCCCTAAGATCCGCCAGTGGCTCCATGTGGTGTGATTAGAGACTTTGCTTAAAACTGCATCATTTCCAAGAAATATTGTTCAACCCTTAAATTTCACATAATCTAGGTCGTGCGTGTGTGTGCTCTTATTTAACTCCTCTCTTTCATCAGAGGAATGATGTTGGCTTTTTCTATTTTTTTGGTCTGGATTGATGTTGACTTGACACAATTGAAACTATTAGTCTACAACAAACTTGGAAATCACCATGATTATTGTTACGGCGCAGCTATTTGCATAGGCCGATATATGATGGACTCATTCATCAAGGCCCATTTATAAGCCCACCTTGGAAGTTCGAGCACAAGTCCATTGGCTTTCATAGACAACCTTGGCACAAGTCCATTTTTTAAGAACAAATGGAGTATTTTCTTTTATCAAATTCTAAAGATAAGCAATATTCCAAATCTGGTACATCATAAGCGATTGTCTTTTCTATTGTTGATTCCTTTGGATCAGATAAATACTAATTATTGTAGGAGGTATTCAACTCCAAGGGTGAATAAAAAAATTGATGATTCGAGTTTATAAAGAATCACTTAGACTTTTAGAATAATAATAAATAATATTATAATTTTATTATATAAAAGAAAAGATGTTAAAGATTAAAGAACAACAATTATTAAAATGATTTTTTTAAAGTTGAATTAGAAGTTTTTTTTAAATTTTTTTATCTTTTTTTTTTTTTTTTACTTATTCCTCAAGTAAAAAGAGTTCTATGTGCTATTGAATAGACTTCCACCCCATGTATTAGTCAGCATTGTCATTATTACAAACATTCATGAAAAAGTACATTGGAATTCTGGACATCATTAATGAAGCAGCAAGGCCAGAGTGTGACATCGATTGGGCTTGAAAAGTAAATAAGGGGCAGAGGCGGGACTAGATAATTTAATCGGGGTTATTGTTGAACCATGCTATGTTATTCCAGCAACATCAAAAGTGGCAAAAAATACTGTAGCAGTTTCAATATTTCCAATGGGCAATCCCTTCAATAGAGGTTGGGGTGGATGCATAACATCTCTCTTGATCAATATAATTGAAAAGAAGAAAAAAAAGTTAACTTATTCCTCAGTATCTCATATGAGTTTCATAATTATCGGAATTGGCTCCATAAACAATTCAAGCTTCCAAGCAACACCTTAATTAGATATCCTCTAACAAGAGTATGAAATCCATTTTCTCCAATTTTTGTTTTCTCTCTCCACATCTCCCTCTCTAATTTTTGTCTAGCGTGTCGGGTGTCCATTGTTTTGAGACCGTCCAAAAACCATTTTTTTTCTCAATATTAAAATAGAACCACATGTTAATGCATTCATACTATAAATTCATGTATCATGCATGTAGCATTGCTCCAAAATTGTTGTAGCATTTGAGTGGTTGCATTGACGGTTGGGTGGGCGTCCATATCCATCCTATCCTAATAGCTTTCGGGGACTGTTCTTTGCATGCAAGACACGATGAAAGGCAGTCTTTATTTGAAGGCCATGCACAAGGGGGCTGTATTCTTCAGCATCCTAATGCTACAAATATGCTCTTCCTTAGGTATGATACATACATACTCCATCATGGTTTTGACTTACGCAACTAGCTAGGACTAGGAGGCCCCTTTTTTTCTTGGCCCAGGTCATTATTATTCTTGATAAATTCGATATTTTTTATAAAATAAAAAAATAATTTTAATACAATTATTATGTTGTCAATTAATCGATATAACTTTATTATAGATATTGCAAGAGGTAAAATGTTTGGTGTACAACATAAATCTGTAATATTCTTACACAATGTACAAGAAACCAAATATCATTGCGGATTTACAGTGAACCATCTCCCTTTTATCATGGGTCTCATAATTTTATTTGTCTTTTTGTGCATAGTGTAAGAAGTATGTTGCATATTTGTGTTGTATGGAAAACATTTCTTCTATAATAATCATCTAACAATAATTACTATAAGAATCAAGTATACTTTCAATAACAGGGGAATATGTGATTAAATTATTAGTGCATGATTTTTTTTATTGAAAATTCATGAAAATTAACTATTGGTTTATACTAACAAAGGAAATAACTAAAAAAAACTTCATTGATGGATGTGGGGTAGCGTCATCAGTAACCCCTATGCAAGTGGAAAATGTGATGTTTCCTGCCATTGCCAAGGCTCCTGGCTCCAACAACAGCTTATTCCTTGGCGGAGCTGGTGTCAGGGGAGCCAAAATCGCAGGCAATTTTGTCAAATTCACTGCCATTGGGATTTACCTTCAAGATAATGCCGTTTCCACCCTCGAAGTCAAATGGAAAGACAAGACCTCTGAGGAGTTAATGGATTCTGTTGAGTTCTTCAAGGACGTCGTTACAGGTACCACCACTCCATCCATCTTTAAGCTTATCATATATTATATAGGTTTTTGTTTTGGTACCCCAAAAGTACCGATACACTTTTGAATCTAAATGTTATAATTTAATCATGAGCATTTAAAATATTAATTAATTCAGTTAATCGAATATGTGACAAACTTTTAGTCACAAGTTATCTAAAAGGTATCGGTACCTATGAATTTTACAGGATACCGGAGAAGAAGCCTATTTTGCTTCAATTTTGTGATGTTTAATTTTTATCTCAGTTATGCATACTTCAAAATTAATTAGCAAGTTGAAAGTACGAACCATACATTATGAAAAAGTTAATTTGTTTATTGTAATTTTTGTTCAAACCATAATGTTGACTACAATCATTACGCCCAACATGTTGTTACTACTATGATATTATACAACTAGAACTAGAATAGGCCCAATTGTGGCATACTTGATAGAAAACCTTAATAAACCTCCAGATTAATTGACGTACACAATTCAAATTAATTATAGGCCTACATAAAAAGTGTTATGCCTGTATTCTCATAGACCAAGCAAATATATATAATTTCTATTCAAGTTATCAGATTATTTGCTCCTTTTTAAAATTTGAGAATAATTTCTTGAAATCATCCTAAACCTACATTAGGCGATTTCAAAAGGATGTTTCTAACTTGGGTTATTACACAAATAGTTATTTAATATTGAAAGTAGTTATTCAATAAATGTGGCAGCATCTTGGGATGTTTATATGCTGACTTGCTGAGTTATTCTTTGAAATCATCGTTGCAGCATCTACAGAACTTGATATAAGCATTGTTCTATTAAATTTTGTCATATGGGCAAACTAATTTTTTTGTTCTTTTTTTTTTTGTGCAGGTCCCTTTGACAAATTTATGCAGGTGACAACGATCTTGCGCCTGACGGGTCAACAATACTCCGAGAAAGTGACAGAAAATTGTGTAGCCATTTGGAAACAAATGGGGATATATACTAACTCTGAAGCCAAAGCAGTTGAGGGGTTTAAAGCGGTTTTCAGAAATGAAACTTTCCCACCAGGCTCCTCCATCCTTTTCACTGTATTAACCAACGGATCCTTAGTGGTTAGTAATACCAAGTATTGTTGGAGTGATTCATTCTATGTTTTTGGGCACGGTTTTGTTATTTTGGGAACATTGTTAATCTTTTGCTTCAAAATTTTCAATGATAAATACAATATGTTTTCTTCATTGTTAACAGATTAGTTTCTCTAAAGATGAATCTATTCCAGAAGTTGGGAATGCAGTTATTGATAATAAACAACTTTCAGAGGCCGTGCTTGAGTCAATGATAGGTAAGGATGGCGTTTCCCCTGCAGCAAAACAGAGTTTGACTACCAGATTATCTGAGTTGTTCAAAGAAAGTGGTGGTGCTGACAACACAGATGAAAAATCTGCCAGTGAAGGCTGCGGAAAAATTATCCTACATGATTTATAGTAGTGCACTATTACTATTTGTAATACTCATGTGATGATTGAGAAATCCAATAATAATGAATAATAACTATATTTTAGTACGTATCGTTTTGTAGATAGAATGTTGAAAAATAATTATAAACTCCGTGGAGGAAAACTTTTTCTTTCTCCATGAGCGTTCTTTATCACTAATATGCTTTATCTTTTTCCAAACTCTCTCTCATCCTTGAAATTTGTGGCTACATTGATGCTTTATGGAGGAAGAAATTTCTTTCTCCATGGAGTATGTCTCTCCAAAATTATCAATTTTGTTATTCTAATACCTAACATTCTTAAACATCCAAATATCCTACTCACAAAACATACAACGAAAAAATATAATACGGGGCCAAGAATACTGTGTCCACTTAGTATCACATGGAGGCATCCTTACTTCGACTCCATTTCGATGACTGCTTTGTCCAAGAAAGTAATCTCATTTCATCAGTTACCATCTCAGTGCACGCCTTTGCATTCAAAAATTAGAATGGTTGCCTACATAATGCATTAGTTTTCTACATGCAATATAAAGACACACATTATATATTTGGTGTGGGAGATGGCATTCCTCATGTGCATTGGCTCCTTATGATTTATGAATTTGGTTCCTTTTCAATATTTGTTCAATTAAAAGTTTTGATGGTGAGATTTACCTTCTACTTCTTCTAAGAAAAGTGATATTTAACATTTTTTCAAGTTTATGTTTTACAGGGATATGATGCATGAATATTGTTAGATGACACTGCCAATTTCACGGGCCAGAAGAACTCCTTTCCCAATGCAAACTCCCTTAGAGTATATTTGTAAGTTTGGATTTTGGAGAGGAAGGGAGGGAAGGACTTTCAGTTTAAAATTATATTATAAATCATTATCTTCCCTTTTTTTTCCTCAAAAACCCAAACTCACAAACATATCCTTAGGGGTTTTGAGGTTATAAACAACATAAAATCCATGTTGGAGAGCATGTGCCCTGGTGTTATCTCTTGTGCTGACATCCTAGCTATTGCAGCTAGAGAAGTTTTTGCTACTGTAAGTACAAGTCACTATAGTTAATAGCACACATATGCATACAGTTGATCTAATTACATTGGTCAAATTAAGATCCATATATACTCTAGAAGTGTCGATTCTTCAGAAATAGGATCTACAATGAGACCAACATAGACCCCTCATTTTCAAAAGCAATGCAAGCATTGTGTACCTCTGATGCTGGAGATGGTGATGACAATCTCATTCCTTTCGATTCCATCTCAAACAAAACTTTTGACGATGCTTACTACATGAACTTGGTGAAACTGAGGGGTCTTGTGCACTTGGACCAACAAGTCTATGCTAATGGAACAGGACTCACAAACTTTCAAGTTTTGACATATAGCAGAAATTAAACCAGGGACATTTCAAAAAGGACTTTGTCGATGCAATGGTTAAGATTGGCTCCCTTACCCCCTTTAACTAGAACTGACGATCAGATCAGGACTAACTGTAGGGTGGTTAATCCACCAACCTATGAATATACCATTAATACTACTAGTTAATTAATGGCTGGATACATGCAGAATGTGTTATTTAAATAATTGTATATTGATCAAACTCCATTTCTCTATTCAATTGTTGAATTTATTGTCAAAGAAAATATATGATTTGTTATAGTGCACTACTACTACTATTTGTTATTATACATGGGATGACTAAGAGATCCAATAAAATGTTTAATCAATATTTTTTTAAATATAACTTCTTATTGAGAATCTTTGAAAATGGTTGCTTTGAAATGCTATTTGACTTCGCATTTACATTGCAAAATTTATGTTGCTCTAGCTAGCTGCATGCAAGGATGGATCTAGGGTTTAAATGATGAGGGGGGCTAAAATTATAAAACTTGAAAGAGGTAAAAACAACCATTTTTTTAACAACTATGGTTAAAAAAATGTTCCTTTGTAGCATTGATTGTTACCGTATTTAGATAGTCTTTATAATGTTATAGTTGTTATTATGTAAGTTCTTGGAAGCTTCAATAATTTAATGATAATATTATATTTTCCTTTATCTAACTTGAAACTTAGAGGATAGTCTCTCTTTTTTTTTCAGAAAAAAAAAAATGTACTATCACATTGTAACAATTCATCACAGCACCCAATAATTCAACATACACCTCTTTTTTTAAGTTTAATCCCACCACAACAACTTTATTACAAAACATTGCCATAATATCTTTTTACATAATTACATAATATTAATATAGATATATATCACCCTAACTTAAAATGAATATCTATATTAATATTATCTATATATATAATTTGTGAAATATCTTAAGGGGGACCACAGCCCTTGTTGCCTACCCTCTCCTCTCCTCTCCTCTCTTCTCTCCCTAAGATCCGTCATTGGCCCCATGTGGTGTGGTTAGAGACTTTGGTTAAAACTGCATAATTTCCAAGACATATTGTTTATACCTTAAATTTCACATAATCTAAATCGTGCATGTGTGAACCCTTACTTAACTCTTCTCTTTTATTTGGGTAGCGTTTGTTTACTATCCTAGGATAGGAAATACAGGGACAGTAGAGACAATAGAGACGGAGACATAAAAGATACTATCTTTGTATCGTGTTTAGTTGTAGAGTATAAGACATGATAAAAGAAATATTTACCCTCGCCGGACTGTTGTTGACCATTGTCTGTCGCCGTTGACCGCTTCGGCCAGCCGTTAACTGGAGTTGACCGCAACCGGTAGCCTAACCATCATCAGAGGTTGCTATCTAAGGGGTATTATTAAAATATATATATATTAAATTTTTGTCTTTGTATCTTATTCCCATTGTTCCCATTTTTTGAAGGGACAAAAATACAGACAATTTTTATCTTGGAGACAAAAAATCTTTCAATTTCTGTGCCAATTTCTGTCCCCGTACCCCTTCTCTACCTCCAAACATCCTTTTATTGTCATTTTCCTTGTATTTATTTTCCCCATGCGATAAACAAATGCATCCTTGAGGAATGATGTTGACATTTTTTATTTTTCGGTCTGGATCGATGTTGACTTGACTTAATAGAAATTAGTAGGCTACAACAAACATCACGCTGATTATTGTTACGAGCTAGCCATTTGATTAGGCCCATATATGATGGGCTAATTCATCAAGCCCCATTTATAAGCCCAACTGAAGTTGGAGCATTGTCTTTCGTCGATAACCTCGGCAAAAAGCCGACCTGGAGCAGAACCTATACGTGTTTAAGCCCACTGACTTGTAAACTTTTTCACAGAATTATAGCAAAAACATATAATACGATTTCTGTCTTTACTTTTTTTCCCCCCTTTATTCTCTAACTTGATATTTTATATAAGAAAGGTGTTTATAAACAAAAGTATATAATGTCTAAAATCATATTTATAATAAAAGTATAGAATGACTAAATGTTTTTTATAATATGCATCAGAAAAGTGTTCTCTTCATTTGCAAACAAGTATTCATCTCTAAAATTTAGCTTAACTTTCTCATTATTATCTATCCTTAAAAAAAAATAGATAATCTTATTTTTGTAATTCTACCCTTATTAAATGAATAAGTAAAAAAAATAATAAATAATATTTAAAAATCAGAGGAATTTTATAAACAAAAGTGTTGCATAATACGAAAATGAGTTATACGATCTATGCCATGCGATGATGCGAATGATCTGCATCGTTCTTTGTATTTTTATCTTTTATTCTTCATTTTTTATTTGTTTAAATAAAGAATAAGGACCACACATTTTGAACTCCGTATTTTGGATGAAAATAATTGTTTTGTCACATATGAAATTTCTCTTTTATAAAATATATTTAAATAACTAATATCAGAACATATTTACTTTCTTTTCTTAATTCATGTGTATATTTAAAGTGCATATTGTTTTTCTCTTCGACTGCAACGCCATCTTTTTATCATATATTTTGCTTACCAAAAAAAAAAGCGGACATTGTTTAAGAACAAATGGAGTATTCACTTTTATCAAATTCTAAAGATAATTAATATTCCAAATCTAGTACATCATAAGGGATTTATCTTTTCTATTGTTGATTCCTCTGGATTTGATAAAAAATAATTATAGAAGGAGGCATTCAACTCCAAGAATAAATGAAAAAATAATTTGATGATTCGAGTTGATAAAGAGTCGCTTAGACTTTTAGAATAATAATAAATAATAAATAATATTATGATTTTATTATATCAAAGAAAATATGTTAAAGATTAAATAATAATGGTTATTAAAATAATTTTTTTAAAGTTGAATTAGAAGGTATTTTAAAAAAAATTATCTCTTTTTTTCTTAACTTATTCCTCAAATAAAAAGAGTTTCATATGCTGCTGAATAGACTTCCACCCCATGTATTAGTCAACATTGCCATTATAACAAACATTCATGAAAAAAATACATTGGAATTCCAGGCATCATTAATGAAGTAGCAAGGCCAGTGAGTGACATCCGTTGAGCTTGGAAAATTAATAAGGGGTAGAGGCAGGACCAAATAATTCAATCGGGGTTATCGTTGAATCATTCCACGTTATTCCAACAACAACAAAAGCTGCAAAAAATACAACAGTAGTTAAGGTGGATCCATAACATCTCTCTTGATCAACATAATTAACAAAAGAAAAAAAAAACAGTTGACTTATTCCTTAGCATCTCATACTAGTTTCATAATTATTGGAATTGGCTCCATAAACAATTCAAGATTCCAAGCAACACCTTAATTAGATATCCTCTAACAAGAGTATGAAATCTATTTTCTCCAATTTTTGTTCTCTCTATCCACATCTCTCCCTCTAATTTTTGTCTAGCATGTCGGGTGTCCATTGCTTTGAGATCATCCAAAAACCATTTTGTTCCTCAATCCACATGTTAACAATGCATTCATACTATAAATTCATGTATCATGCATGTAGCATTGCTCCAAAATTGTTGTAGCATTTGAGTGGTTGCATTGACGGTTGGGTGGGCGTCCACATCCATCCCATCCTAATAGCTTTCGGGGACTGTTCTTTGCATGCGAGACACGATGAAAGGCAGTCTTTATTTGAAGGCCGTGCACAAGGGGGCTGTATTCTTCAGCATCCTAATGCTACAAATATGCTCTTCCTTAGGTATGATACATACATACTCCATCATGGTTTTGACTTATGCAACTAGCTAGGACTAGGAGGCCCCTTTTTTTCTTGGCCCAGGTCATTCATTGTTCTTGATAAATTCAATATTTTTTATAAAATAAAAAAATAATTTTAATACAATTATTATGTTGTCAATTAATCGACATGACTTTATTATAGATATTGCAAAAAGTAAAATGTTTGGTGTACAACACAATTCTGTAATATTCTTACACAATGTACAAGAAGCCAAGTATCATTGCAGATTTGCAATAAACCATCTTCCTTTTATCATGGGCCTCACAATTTTATTTATCGTTTTGTGCATAATGTAAGAAATGTGTTGCATATTTGTGTTGTATGAAAAACATTTCTTCTATAATAATCATTTAACAACAATTACTATGAGAATCAAGTATACTTTCAATAATTGGGGAATATGTGGTTAAATTATCAGTGCATGATATTTTTTTTACTGAAAATTCATGAAAATTAACTGTTGGTTTATACTAACAAAGGAAATAACTAAAAAAAATTTCATTGATGGATGTGGGGTAGCGTCATCGGTAACCCCGGTACAAGTGGAAAATGTGACGTTTCCAGCCACTACAAAGGCTCTCGGGTCCAACAACAACTTATTCCTCGGCGGCGCTGGTGTTAGAAGTCTTAAAATCGAGGGCAATTTTGTCAAATTCACTGCCATTGGGATTTACCTTCAAGATAATGCTATTTCCACCCTCGCCGTCAAATGGAAGGACAAGACCCCCCAAGAGTTAATAGATTCCATCGAGTTCTTTAAGGACATCGTCACAGGTACTATCACTCCATCCATCTTTAAGCTTACTATATATTTTATATATAATAGGAAAAACCTAATTTGGTAAACTCAACCATGCTTGAATTTTGCGGTGTTTAATTTTTATCTCAATCTCTAAACTTAATTAGCAACTCAAAAGTACGAACCATACACTATGGTAAAGTTTGTTTATTGTAATTTTTGTTCAAACCATAATGTTTACTACAATCGTTACGCCCAACATGTTGTTAGTACTATGATATGAAACAACTAGAACTAGAATAGGCCCAATTGTGGCACACTTGATAGAAAACCTTAACAAACCTCCAAATTAATTTATGGGCACAATTAAAATTAATTATAGGCCTATATAATAAGTATTGTGCCTGTATTCGCAAAGACCAAGCAAATATATATGATTTATGTTCAAGTTATCAAATCATTTGCTTCGTTTTAAAATTTGAGAATAATTTCTTGAAGTCATCCTAAACCTACACTAGGTGATTTCAAAAGGATGTTTCCAACTTGGTTATTACACAAATAGTTATTTAATATTGAAAGTGTTTATTCAATAAATGTTGCAGCATCTTGGGCTGTTTATATGCTGACTTGCTAAGTTATCCTTTGAAATCATCATTGCAGCACCTACAGAACTTGATATAAGCATTGTTCTGTTAAATTTTGTCGTGTCGGAAAACTAATATTTCTTTTTTTTTTTTTTTTGGTGTGTGCAGGTCCATTTGACAAATTTATGCAGGTGACAATGATCTTGCCACTAACAGGTCAACAATACTCCGAGAAAGTGACAGAAAATTGTGTAGCCATTTGGAAACAAATGGGGATATATACTGATGCAGAAGCCAAAGCAGTTGAGGTGTTTAACTTGGTTTTCAGAAATGAGACATTCCCACCAGGCTCCTCCATCCTTTTCACTGTATTAACCAACGGATCCTTAGTGGTTGGTAATACCAAGTTTTGTTGGAGTGATTCATTCTCTATGTTTTTTAACATGGTTTTGTTATTTTAGGAACATTGATAATCTTTTGTTTCAAAATTTTCAATGATAAATATAATGTATTTTCTTTACTGCTAACAGATTAATTTCTCTAAAGATGGATCCGTTCCAGAAGTTGGGAGTGCAGTTATTAATAATAAGCAACTTTCGGAGGCCGTGCTTGAGTCAATGATAGGAAAGGATGGCGTTTCCCCTACAGCAAAACATAGTTTGGCTAACAGATTATCTGAGTTGTTCAAAGAAAGTGGTGGTGATGATAGCAAAGATGAAAAACCTGCCAGTGAAAGCCGTGTAGAAAAATTATCCTACATGATTTATAGTAGTGCACTACTACTACTTGTAATACTCTTGTGATGATTATGAGATCCGATGATAATATGTAATCACTCTACATTTGTACATACCGTTTTGTAGCGAGAATCTCGAAAAATAGTTATAAACTCCATGGAGGAAAACTTTTTTCTTGCTCCATGAGTGTTCTTTATCATGAATATGCTTTATCTTTTTCCAAACTTTCTCATCGTTGGAATTTGTGGCTCCAATGATGCTTCATGGAGGAAGAAGAAATTTCTTTTTCTATGGAGTATGTCCCTATGAAATTATAGCAAAATAATATAATACATAATCTGTCTTGTTACAACATTCCGAAAGGCGTTGTAACACAGTGACAATAAAATTTTATTCCTGAAAGAAATGAATTTGAAAAGGGAGTCGTCACAAATTTTAATTCTGGCTAAAATTGAAAAACTTTTTTATTTACAAAGCTGGCCCTTTAAAAATATTTGAGTCCGGAGTCTAATTATAACTAAAGAAGGGTGAAAAGTTAATCCTACTGCACCCCTAATACATCCACATAAATACGATTACCTTAAAGTTCATTATGTAAATTAATCTATAACTTTGATAATATTTGTTTTCCCCTTTAAAGTCACAAGTATATACAAAAATAAAATAAAATTAAATTAAAGAAGAAAAAAATTAAATTTTAAAAAAGAGAATAAAATATAATAAAAATTAATTTTGGTTTGATAGTTATTGGATACGCCGACGTATCCTCTAATGCAATGAAGAACTTAAAGCCACATCATTCTTGTAGAAAATAAATGTGTGTTTAATGGGTTTTAATTGTGAAAAAACATAGAATAAAAATGTGTTGATTGATTTTATTTGTGAAAGAAATTTTGACCAATAAATTATTCTTTAAAAAAAAAAAGAATCCACTTTTGCAAGCACTATGTTACTTAATAAACCCTTACAATTTGACAATATATGAAGGAGACATCCACCTCTCAATCATAACTGTAGATTGTTGCACGGACGAAAATTATTTTTTATTTTTTATTTTTTTTTAAAAAGAAGACCCATAATTAAAATACTAAAGACTTTAGAAAAGAAAACAAATAACAAATAAACAAATGTAAACTAAAAGAACTTGCCTAGTCTAAAATATTCTAATTCATGAAAGGACCAAGAGACCAACCCAGTAAAGCTTAATGAAAATAATAAAAATAAAAAATAAAAAGGGGCAGGACCTGACCGAGAAAAGAGAAATAAAGAAAATAAAATGGATTTAAAACATTTGATGAAGCCCAAGCCTACTTTTCTCAGCCACTGTAACGTGGTAACAGGAAAGAAACGAGACTTACGAGAAGTAAGTAGCGCAAGGAAGCAAGGGATGACCACCGTGGCGGCAGCGATAGTTGTAGGCTTACTCGCGGTCGGGCTTCAATCAGCGCGCTTCGGACGGCGCTAGGAGGATCAGTGGTGGAGATCCTTGTGTTCTTCCCTTTCTTTTGTGTTTATTTTCTGATATTGAAATTGATTTTGGTGGATGGTTTTGTTAGTGGTTTGGCTATGGTTCTGATTATGGTGTGGCTGGCATCGATGATATTGTAGTGATTGTGTGGCTGTGAATGGTTTCTTTGGCGAAGGGCTTATGGTTTTGTTTCTCAGGGGAGGAGGCTGTGAATGCCGGTAATGAAGGCCAAGAAAGAGAGTGGTGAATCAAGTATGAATGTTTTTTTTTTTTCTTCTGTGTTACAGTGATCAGATTGTGCCCCATTTTTTCTTGCTACTTATTTGTATAATTTTTGTCTGATTGACTGGGAATGATTTAAAAATAAAATTGATTGAGATTTAGTTGCGATTGAAATTTAAAAAGGTTTGATTGGGATTATAATTGACACCGATAAATAAAACTAATTGAACTAAAAAGATTTGACTCATATTAATTTTAAAAATACTAATAAAATTTTTCTTATATACAGAAAATGATCACGACAAAATATGGTATTGACATGTCTCTATTTTTATTCCTTATTCTTTAACATGATATTTACCTAAGACAGAAGTTACTTAAACATTATAATTAAACACCAAATATAATGTTTAACTCACGTAAACTTACAATATATTTTCGACCTCAATATATAACTTAGTATTCAGGGTCTAAATGATGTTTATCACACGGATTAAAAAAATATATACTATTCATTTTCAAATAAGTATTTATCTAAAAAATTTAGCTGTTGCATAATTATTTATCCTTTTAAATAAAATTCAAAATATCAAATTTTTTCCATTCCACCCTTAACAAACTAGGTACTAGGAAGGAACAAAGGAAGAACAAGCTTCAAGAGGAACAGAGAGAACACTCAGTAAAAATGAATTCATCGATTTGGAAGAGCGAGTTTGTAAGCTATTTATATTTTATACATAGCTTCTGCTAATTACAGAGGAGAGTAGCATGATTTTATGAACTGATAAACACTCGCAACAGAGGGGTGTTGCAATATTGGACCCAAGTGGACCACGCAAATCGAGATGGACTGGCTGGACTGAATATTAGTGTCTGACTCAGTTGGGCCGTGACTTGGGCAATGATTAGTTAACAACCCTTATTAAATGAACAAGTGAAAGGAATGGTTAGTAAGAGAGAATAAATAAAGGGAAATGATAAAAATTATGAAAGGATTTTCCTAAAACGGCGAGAGGAAAAAAATTAAGTATGAGTTATTATCTACGTTTTGTAGAATGACGGTTTTTTTATTTTCTCTCTCCTCTGAAAATTTGACAACCCGGAGAATGGTTACAGATCCATTCATATCAATAGGACAAAGCTGCCTTTGTCAACAATTAACAATGATCCAAAAAAAAAAAAACACTCATATATGTAGAATATATTTAAAATACTTCCTCCGTTTCTACATATATGTGAACTTTTTATATTTTTATTTCTGATATTTATCTAATTTTATTATTAAGGTTCCTTTAATTCAAACAATTGTATTGAGTAATATACTAATCGTATTAATAGAACTATAGAAGTGAATGAGAATAATTTTGTCAATACATATTATTTTATACTATTGTCAAAATTTATTTATTATTATTTTTAGTTTGTGTATGTATTTTTTGTTGTTAATAATTATATAAAAATGTAAGGAGTACTCTAATATTAAAATCTATTTACTATCTTTTCTTAATTTATGTGTATATTTAAAAATGGATATTATTGTTATTATTATTATTGAGTGGAAGGTCATCCTCTCACCCGAGATTTTTTATACCAAACAAAAAGTGGATAATGTTTGAGAACAAAACGGACAATTTTCCTTTTTCTAATGCCAAACTACAGCCCCATAGTTGGCAATGAATTTGTACCCGTAGCTTTGGCATCATGTAGCATTGCTCCAACATTGATAAATTTGAGTGGTTGCATTGACTGTTATGTCCCTTTCCACATCCAGCCTACAGGCTCCTGGGGACTGTTTTGTGCATGGGTGATAAGCTGCAGGACAGTCTTTCTGTAAAGGCGATCGATGCACGGAATATTCTGGATCATTCACGGATCTATCGTAATGCTGCAAATATGCTATTCGATAGGTATGCTGTTGGAAAAATTTAAATTGAAATTACATCACAAATAAAATAGAAAAAGAATAAATTAATTACTAATAATAAAATAAATAAACACATGAATAATAAAATAAAAAATTAGAGATAAATAAAATAAAAATGAATAAATTAAAGTAGCTTATCAGGTTTATTGGCTAGACTTGCTAGGCATTGAGCTTAAGAGTATTTCGCCACTACGCGTTAATCACTCGATGCAGATAGTCTTCACAACTAATACTCTCCAGGATACAACAACCACTTCTCACTAATTCGAACCAGTGAGGCTATCTAGGAACAACTTTATTCGATTTGCTCATTGGAACATTGCACTAACATTTATCTTATACTTATGTGTCAAATATTGAAAACTAGCGTATATGAAATATAATTTCTGACATTGAATTCCTTACTTGTAAACTAAAAACTTGTGTTTATATAGCTGATTATGTAGTAGTTTTCTAAATTAATATAACCGTTGCTCTGTATTCATTAAGAATGAATACTCATAGTTTTAATTAATGAAACCAATTAAAATTTTATTCTAACAGTCGAACAACCAAATGAACAATGGCCATATATCTTAAGACCAACTTTCAAAACGTTATCATTGAAGAAACTGTGAAGTAAATCTACATTGAATAATAATAATAATAACAATAACAATAACTTTGAAATAAACATAAATATAAATAAAATAGAACATATGCTACATCTCCTGGTTCTAAGCTCTAACGTAAGCAACTAGATCATTGCTTTCTCTCTCTCTCTCTCTCTCCTTTTATTTCGCCCAGATCATTGCTTTTGATAAATTGAATATCTTTATTTAACGAAAAAAATTTAAAACACATTACAATATAAAAAAGAAAATCTTACACTACTATCTAACTATATGCTTTTATTAACGGCAAAATATTTAAATTAATGGTTAATTGAATTAAATACTTTTATTTTATTTGTGTAATAATACATAATTAAATATTGTATAAAACTTTTTTCAGGGTTTCTTCTTGATATATATCCTAAATTTTTAAAGGGTAGGGTTACCTTAGAAGGATTACTAACTCAAATTAAGTCAAGTGTGCAATTTTGTAAAAATGTAACATATATATATATATATATATCCTAAATTTTTAAAGGGTAGAATTACCTTAAAAGAATTATTAACTAAAATTAAGTCAAGCGTGCAATTTTGTAAAAATTTAATACACACACATATATATATATATATATATATATTTGTGATTCACGATTAAATATTAACTAATTAATAATAGATGTTGGTACTCTTGAAACTATCATGAGTGTAGGGACGAATCCATAAATTATGTAAGAAGATTTGAAAAATATTAATCATAATTATATTATAAAATAATTTTTTTAATATATTAGTATAAAATTATATCCCATACATGTATATATATTATCATATCATACTTTATATAGTATATTAAAAAACAATATGTAATACTTGCCAATAATAAAATATACTTTCAAAGTTAAATTACAAACAACAAATAACTAGTTTGAGTTCTTGAGATTTTCAATTAAGTATTTATAATTTTCTACGCATGGCTCGATCGCAAAGTGACTATTAATTTAGTTATTGGTAAATAAGTGACGCCAAACTCTACTGTACTCCCTAATGAATATGGTGTGTGATACACCATTTATGTAAAATGTTGGTGCATGGTGATCCTTCACCCCCAAATCCTTCAACCACGATGTGAAGCCGCGGATCTCCACCTCCGGGAGTGAAATCACCGCGCCTTCCACCGTGGACTCCCTCCCGCTGTTCGCATTCTCCTCTAACACATGCCGCTCCTCTTCCGTCGCCGACGGCGGCTTCGGCGGCGGCGACTGCGCCGTTCGCCTTTCGAAGTTCGAGCAAGGCTACCTCCTCCACCTACTCCCTCTATTCACTGAAATGAAATACCAACCCTCCAACCACCGCAAGAAGCCTGTCTCCTCCTCAACCCCCTTGACCTCACCAGACTCGCCTCTCCGGCATGTTCTCCGGTTACGTCATCCCCCTCCTCCTCTTCTCAGGCACGTATGGTGTGAGCAGTGGAAGAATCATCCATCCGATTCAATCATCCGCGACTCCAACACCACCCCGCCACCGCCATGTTGTCGCGAATCACGTGGTCACCGTTCGCCATTGCGCTACTTTGCTCGTTCATGGTCGCATTGGTGCAGAGCAGGACGTTAACGGTCAGACCAGCGCCAAGTTCTGCCTCGCCGCCTCCGTGGAGGGTGGCACCAAGGTTGACGGCGAAGTTTGGGTTGTAGTGACATGCGAAAATGGCAGTGGTGGTAGCATGGAAAAATGGCAGCGGCGACAACATCGGTTAACGGTGGGGGAGGAGCCAGTGAGCTGGTTGCTGGAGACGTCGAAGCTTTGGATCGATGGTGTGGTTGTTACCGGAGACGGAGTGGCGGTGCTGTTGTTCACAAAGGAGAAGGCAAGGTGTATGAGGGGATGAAGGGAAGCAGGTGCAGCACTACATCATCGAGGCTCTGTTAGCCACATTTTTTTAATACATTTACCCACATTTTTTAAGTGTCGCTAATTGTTAGTGTACTTTACACCATGCTTTTCCAGTGTGCAGTAGAATTCGTCATAAATAACATATAAAATATTTTTTTTCAAGAATATTATAATACAAACTTTTCGAAACAACTTTAAAATCTTATTTCATAACCTAATTAATATATTTAGAGTGAGTTAATAAAATTGAATGTGAATGATTCTAAATTATAAAAATAAAAGGGTGATAGATCTTTTATTTTATCCAATACTTGCCAGTAAACTAAATTTTTTTATTTATATGCATATTAAAAAAATTATGAGAGGAGAGGGTTAAAGTCCCTACCTACCTTAGCTGGCGGACCAAATCTTTTTTTTTTAAATTTTTTTTTTATAATTTATTGATAAAAATAAAAATAAAAACATGTGATCCAAAAAAGAAAAAAAAAGTAAAAAATATATATATTCATTAATATAATAACATTGTACAGATGAGAATATTTACTTAAAATTAAAATTTAAAAATAAAATAATATTATAATCCATAAATAATACTATTAATAATAAAAAAAATTTAATCAAAATTATTGTATAATTGTTATAAACCTTAAAAAGTTGAATATACTTAAATAAAAAATATTATTTAAATTTTTTTTTTTAAATAAGAAAATATTAAAAAAATTGAATTTTTTTTATTTTTTAACTAATCCATCATAAAATGATTCAGTGATTATTTTAACCCATTTTATTTTGATAGATTGAATTAGCCTGCACAATTTTTATGGACTTTTGATGGATGGGTCTAAACGAAACAGGTAAGTCCGTTTTGACAACTTGCTGCTGCCTCGAAGGAAAGCAACAAACAGAAAGGCCGGGGGACAACGACACGACGTGACAAGACACGACAGACGAGGCACTAGCAGCTCAGCTGAGGCCACGCCGACGTCGCCCTGACACGAACTCATTCATCAAACACCACAGCGCGCTGGGCTGGGCTGGGCCTCTCCTATTTTCCCTTTTTTGTTTTGTAACAGCTGAAAGAAGCAATCGGCAAACCGGGATAACCTGACCGGTACCGGTTGAATCATGAACCATCCGTTCCGTTATCAGAACAATAATGGAAAATTCTTGAAAATTAAATCCTTAGGTCAAAATTTATTTATTCCTTTACACCCACCTCTAGCCAAAGACTATTAAAAACGTTCCCTAAAAGAAAATTCCAATAATGTTGAGCGGTACGGTGGTTGGTCACATGCATTATGCAATGCATTGACCCACGGTTGGGTCCAGCCTCATGACTCATGAGTGTTGAAGGTGAGGTGTGTGCCGGGTGCCAGTGCTTCCTCCAATCATTGCGGTTTCTTAATCTCTGCACCTACCACCCGCACGTCACACACACTAAATTCAACTCTCTAAACCCCTTCTCCTGTATATATTTCCCTTCATTTCGGTTTTCTCCAAAATCAATTCTTATTATTATTCCCAAAATAACAAACTTGAGCAATGGTAGCGTCGTTGTCGTCGGTGACCTCCGTGCATGTGGAGGACGTGGTGTTCCCGCCCACCGTCAAGGCTCCGGGCTCCAGCAACAGCTTCTTCCTCGGTGGCGCTGGTGTCAGGGGCCTCCAAATCGAGGGCAAATTCGTCAAATTCACCGCCATTGGGATTTACCTCCAGGACAACGCCGTTCCCTCTCTCGCCGTCAAATGGAAGCCCAAGACCCCTCAGGAGTTAACGGATTCCGTCGAGTTCTTCAGGGACATCGTTACAGGTATTACAACCAACCACTCCATCCTTCTATTAGCTTCTCTTGTGCCATGCCTATTTTGGTAAATTCGACCTTGCTTCAATTTTGCAATTTTATTATTTATTTATTTATCTCCTTTATGCTCCAAACAAAGTTAGCAAGTTGAAAGTCGGAAAAGTTTGTTCGTTGTAATTTTTGTTCAAAGCTTAATGTTGAGTACAATCGTTACACCTATTATGTTATTTTGTGCTATGGCGTTATAAAACAAGAACTAGAATAGGCTAAGATGTGACACACTTGATGGAGAACTTTAATAAATAAACCTCCAATCCACGTTGTTAATTCAAATTAATTCTACAAGTGTTGTATTCTCATCGCCCAAGAATTTTCCAGATCATTTACTTCTATGCAATTTGATAATCTTTTGTTGAAATCATCCTAGGCATACACTGGGCGATTGCAAAAGGATGTTGGTAACTTGATTATTAGTTATTACTTTAAGCTCGAAGTGTCTATTTTTGAGAACATTCTCTTACTATTTTAGATAAATCAATGTTAAAGTAACTATTCCATAACAATTGTTGCAGCATTTTTGGGTTGTATGCAGCTTTAGTCTGTTGGGATCTTGGGATAATAAGCTTTTGTCTGTTGGATTTCGAAATTTTTTGTGTAGGTCCATTTGAGAAATTCATGCAGGTGACAATGATCTTGCCACTGACGGGTCAGCAATACTCTGAGAAAGTGTCAGAAAATTGTGTAGCCATCTGGAAACAACTTGGGTTTTATACTGATGCTGAAGCCAAAGCAATTGAGAAGTTCGTTTCGGTTTTCAAAAATGAAACTTTCCCACCAGGCTCCTCTATCCTTTTTACAGTTTCACCCGAAGGATCCTTAGTGGTTAGTAACACCAAAACTTGGAGTGATATCTTTTCTCCGCTTGTATATGCTTAGTTTTGCGTTTTCAAGAACCTTTTTGTGATTGATAACATACATTTCTTTGGTGAATTGACCTGGTTATTAGGAGCTTACGATTTGCTGCAAAATTTGAAAGTTATGAAGTATCTTGATAGTCATGACTATGATGCATCAATCTTCACTGTTAATTCTATTTTGCCACCATGATTCTGTATGGTTTTTTACATGATTTTGCTACTTTCACAAACATTGATACTTATTTTATTTCAAGATTTTCAATGATAAATCTTGTTTCTTTATTGTGAACAGATTGGTTTCTCTAAGGATGGATCCATTCCAGAAGTTGGGAATACAGTTATTGAGAATAAGCTACTTTCAGAGGCCGTGCTTGAGTCAATGATAGGAAAGCATGGTGTTTCCCCTGCAGCAAAACAGAGTTTGGCCACCAGATTATCCGAGTTGTTCAAAGAAGTTGGTGATGCTGATAACGGATCATATGCCGCCAAAAATGAAAAATCTGCCACTTGAGGCCATGCAGAACAAACTTTTGGTGCATAAATAAATAAATAAATAAATAAATAAATAAATGATGAACATGCAGAATTATCTGTGTCATCATCATTATTATGTGTGAACAAATATTGGGCAGATGGCTCAAGGACCTCTTGTTTTCATTTTATTATCATTTGTCTTTCTCTCTTTCATTTCCTATTTTATTGTTCTTTTTCTTTGTTTTTCCAGGAAAAGAGAAAAGGGAGAAAAAGTAAAAGAGATGGCAAAGTTAAGGAAATTCACTTTTTTTTTAATTCAAAAAATCTAGGTATCATTCATTCACTTAACAAATCAACTACTCACAAAATAAAACATTACAATTTTTTTAAAATTGCCCAGTTGGTTGAAGCTCCATGGCCAAACAAACCTTTACATGTTAATTAACAAAGGAACACTCTTGATTTCTATGCAAGTTCATCTAGTTTCTTTAATCCATTAGTATAAAAGATGCACACAAGTTAAATTGAGCTATAGAAACTTTTTGATTTTTTCTGTGATTAATCTTCCATTTAATACTCAGATTTGATCAAATGCATTATTTTTGTAGAAAGCTTGAGCACACAAATCAATATGATCTAAAGGAGCCTTTACAACTGAAAGCTTAAATTCCTAATAACCATAATCTTAGCAAAACAAAGTGTTGACCATAGAGAACCAAACATATTATCACACGAAATCAAACATAAAAATAAAAAGTCATAGACCAGAGATCGATCAAGGCCTATTTTGAGAAAACACCTTCAAGAAGGAGTGCAGAAAATATAAGACGCCATCTTATTAACCATCAACAATAATTGTTACTCATATCTTATCTAAATGCAATATTTTAATGTTGATTGACGTGTTACTAATAACAAGATCCTCCAAATATAAGCAAGACTGATATTAGATTCACACAATCATTTATAAATATTGTAATAACAAAAGCTTAAAGATAAAGAGGAATACTATAAAATTTTATTCAATTTACTGATCTTATAACTATATACACAATCTTAACAATATTTCTTATTGATTTCTTAACTTTTCATACACTAACTTGACTACATACAACAATGTGGGATACAAGCCTTTTTTATAGGCAATGGACATGAATGAAAACAAAAACGCAAAATGATGCTCATTAAATGCGACAAGATCATAGGTGGCTACTTTTCAACCATAGCCATACTTTTAACATTAAATGCTTGATTTAATATTTTTTGTTTTAAAAAAAGACCCATATCATCTCAAACTAATCGGATACGGCAGCCATAAAAAAAACTCACCTATATAGTAACAAATGAATCATCATGTTATGAGGAAGTGAAGATAATGAAAAGAAAAGAAACAGATTGAAAAATGAAAAAAGAGGAGAAAAGGAGGAGGGTGTGACCCAACACCATCATGGAGAACATCATCTCTTGTTCACATGAATTTACAACGTGTGAACATCTTTTGGCCCAAGAAAGGAAGTAAAAAGTATTACATAACTCACACAAAAAAATAAAAATAAAGAAAACAGGTGCTGTCAGCTGAAAAGAGAGAGGAAGAGAACGGTAGAAACCTGAGAATTAGGAAGAATAAGACACGCATCTTCTAGAATTCCAGAGTGCTCGGAAATGATATTTGAAATGACATTGAATATAACCGAGGTTATATATTTTTCATTATTTAAGTAAATATTATTATATCCCAGTATAAATAATTTTAGTGAGTTTGTAATATTATTCTTTATAATATTTTAGATTAGTTAAAAATTAATTAAGGTGCATGACAAACTAATGGGAAGGTCTCTTAAGTCTAACAATGGTTGTTGGAGGATTCGAGTCCAGGACTAATTAGCTAGGAGGTGAGTTTTTCTTCTTTTGGGTCAATGAGGAGGTGACTTAGGTAGTTAGGTGGTGGAAGTTCTGTTTTCTGTCCTTTTTTGGTTGAAAGTGGTGGAAGTGGAATTTCTTATGGAGGTTGGTCTTCATCAAAGCTGGGCCTAGAAAATAGAAGTCCAACTAAATTGAGGGCGTATTATATAGCTTGCTCCGTGTCAATGAGAGCTGTAAAGTACCAATCCTGCTTAAATGCAAGATTCTGACAAAAAAACAATGCAAGATAGAAACCAATGTATTAGCCTAAGCTTCGTGGAATGTTTTTAAAAATTCCAGGACCCTAAGGACGGGAATAACATAATCTCGTATTTGATTATCAAATCATATAAAAAATATTCATATAAAAGTTGTATCCTCAAGAATGAAAATAAGCTCATTTTTATTCCCACTCTCCCCATGAAATATTGGATCTCATATAAAGAGACTATTAAATTTCATGGTAAAAGAATATTTCAAAAAATGAATAGATTAAATTATTCACAAACTCTAAACTTTAAAGAAGTATCACAATTATTGAACTACTACCGATCAAAATCAAACCACCGTCACACCACTGATGATCCAAGTTGGACCACCGACAATCAGCGTCAAACCATCGCCGATTGAGGCCACACCACCACTGATCAACGATGGACCACCATTGGTTAGCGCTAAACCATAAGTGGTCAACACCATTTTATTGTGGGTATCTTCGTAAAAGACAAAGTGTATTTCCAAAAATGTCATTTGATATTCAATTTACATACCGAACACCTCAATATTACATTACATTTTCTGCTATTCCTAAGAATAACTTTTCCAAAATAGCATTCAAAGTAATGAAAAATCATAAAGCAAACCACAAGGCCCCTAAAAGGTAAACAAAGAAGGGAGATATGTGATTGCGGATTTTCTGAAGATAAGCCCAGAGTTTCAAAACAGATATGCTGAGATAAACAGAACTTGTTTCTCCTTTAATAAACTGAGTCTACCAGTCATTGTAGGCGTATCTTTAAATATATAAATTGAAGTTCGAGTGTCCAAGTCAACTTTTTAGACGTCGATCGTTTTTTTATTTAGTTGTCTCTTGATAACATTTTTCTTGCAAGTATATGGTTGTATTCAGCAAATGATCGATGATTATGATCATCTAGATTTTTCAATTATTTTGATTCAAAACCCGTTTTCTTTCATTTCATAAATAACGAGCAAACTAAAAAGGGCTAGGAACAACTGGCTCACTCATTTTATTTTATATTGGCGAACAAAACCAGACAATCGCGGGATAATTCAGACGAGAAAGTAACATTATTATTTTATTTTTTTTGGCAGGCAAAGTAACGTTATTTATGACAAATAGATGCCTCCTTTCTAAATGTTTTTTTAACTTTTGTTCTTGTTTTCTCCTTAAAGGTTCTTGGAATATGCTGCATGCAAGTGTCATCAGTTTTCAATGGTGAAGTTGTCCTCCTTCATAAACCCAACAAGCCTTGTAGCCAAACTCTCCTTCAAAGCAGGGGAGACAGGAATCTCGCCGATCATGGTCTCCAGCACTGCCTCTGAAAGTGCCTTGTTCTCTATCAGTGCGGCTTGATGTTCCGGTATTGTCTCATCCTTGGAGAATCTAAGCTGTTAATTATTTGTTCAAAAATAAATCAAACTTGTTAAAATTTGTTGACACAAGATTAAATTCAACTATACTACTACTACTACTACTATATTACGCCTCACTAGATAGAAATTGGTGATCATTAATTACAGGTATTATACTAACCCCTAGTGTTCCATTGGGTGATTGTTCGTAGAACACAGTAGAGCCTGGTGGGAAATTTTGGGCCTTGAATGCTGCTCTGAATTCCTCGATGGCCTTCTCTTCTGCATCGCCGTATGTCCCCTCAAATTTCATGTGAGCTACACAGTTTTCTGACACTTTCCTTACGTATTCTGGGCCATCTAATGTTTTCAGCTTTGACCCTCGAGTTAATTTCTCAAACGGACCTAACACATGTATAGTCTCAGTCATATTTCATCAGTTAACCCATTCAATAAAAATCGGCATCATATGGATTCATTATCGTTCCTCATCTTTGAATAATAATTTTCGAAATGAAAGTGCCAACAAATTAATGGAGCTCCTATAGCCACCGAAAACAAAATAGTAGTCGCTGATTACTTGAGTTGAGTCATACAGATATTAATTATTATTTCTCAATAATTATTCTGAAGAAAGTTTAATTAAGCCGTTGTTATTGCCTCATACGTTTATGACCGACCTGTATTAGCTATAGGATTGTTTTAGATACCATTAGACAGCTGTATTACGTATTAGGATTGTTTTAGACAGTTGTCAGTTTGTTATGTCATGTGACCTCAATCTTAACCACCTTTTATATATATATACACCTTATTCTCCTTCAACGAACACCACCGATTACCATTAATCTTCGTCCATTATTCTCAGTAATAGTTGTTATACATCCTTGCTTGCTTTGATATTTGTACATATTTGACCATGCAGCAGTTGTACATTATGCTTGTTTGTTCTATGTATAATTAAACAAGACAAAATTCGCTAATTACTTAAATTAATGCAAAACGCCCCCGTTCATAGCAAAAGAAGATAACATACATAATCTAGGTAGAGAAAATGACGGGCTCATATATCCTACCTTGCAAAAGTCCAAGGGGATGATTGAAATAAGGGAGTGAAGATAATAATAATTAGGTAGCATATCATGTTGATATCATTTTAATTAGGGTAAATAACATTAACATTCCCTGAAGTATTGAGACATGACATATAACCCTATCCTTTCCGAAAATGTGCACTCCACCCCACACTTAAACAGCCTAACTGAACGGTTGTAATGGGTTGTGAAGTTAGCTCTAGTTGTCACATTTAATGGGAGATAGCACCGTGTTTATGGGAGATGATTGATCGATATGTGGAGGGAAGTGCGTCCTCTCTCATCTAAAATGTCTCTTAACCTCGGACAGGTGAGACTGACTGACAGGATTAACGCTTCATGCCATGGTTAGAAGGGGTTAGCACATTGACAGTGGTTTGAGGAAGTGGGGCAGAGTGCACGTTTTAGTGAAAATTGGGGTTATATGCCATGAACCAAATCTTCTTTACCCTTTCCCTTTCTCACTCTCTATCCCCTCAACAAAATTCTAACACATGTATAATATTATCCATAATTTTTTATTCAACCACTCTCTTTCAACTACCTATGATTTAAATTCATGACAAAACTTGATTAAAGGATCATGAAGGGGGACATGAAGTGGGAACAGCAGATTTAAATCCTATATGCCATATCCTAAAACTTCAGGGGGTGTTACTACTTTTTACCCTTTTAATTATATAAAAATAGCAGATACCTTTGACGATGTCTCTGTAGAAGTCAAGAGACTCCAACAACTCGGCCGCAGTCTTGCCCTTCCACTTAGCAGCCAGATATGGCACGGCCTTCTCTTCCAAATAAACCCCTATTCCCGTGAACGTCACAAATACTCCATCAATTGTTATCCCTCTCACCCCTGCAACCATGCAGAGCAAAGCACCAAAGTTAATTTTAGAGTAAATCATTTAATTAAGGTGTGTTTGTTTCGAAGTTTTTTTCATAGAAAAGTTTTTATCTTCCAGTAGAAAAGAAAAATTAAAATTTAATTTCATAGAAATTATTCATATCAATTCTCCTATTCAAATTATTCATAGTTGGGTTGCTCATTGAAAAATTACCAGAGTCATGGAAGGACTACAAGCAACAGTTGAAACATAAAAGCAAGCAACTTTCTTTGACTGAACTGATCAAACATATAATTATAGAAGATACAGACAGAAAGGATATTGAGGAGGCGGGAGCAAAGGCATTGGTTGCAAAAGCAAATATGGTTCAATCCCATAAGAAAAGGTACAATGGTGGAAAATTAATTCTGATTACAATAAACTGAATTTTGTTCCAAGAATCTCTAATCCCACTTTCAAAGGAAGTGGAGGTTGTTATGTGTGTGGAAAACTAGGACATTGTGTTGCATAGTGTCGTAGGAGAGCAACCACAATTAGAAATGAGAACCCTCCTAAACCAAGGGCTAACTTGGTTGAAGAAGAGAATATAATTGCTGCGGTTGTCTCTCAAGTATTGCTAATGGCCAGTGTGAATGATTGGGTGGTAGACTCTGGGGCTACCAGGCACATATGTGCTAATAAGAATGCTTTTACCTGTTACACTTCTATGGGAGATGGAGAAGAACTAGTGTATCTTGGTGATTCTAGAACTGCAACAGTTTTAGGAAAAGGGAAAGTTCTTCTAAAGCTCATATTTGGCAAGACTCTGGCTTTGAAAGATGTTCTACATGTGCCTAGCATACGGGCAAATTTGATTTCTGTGGCTTTGCTAGGAAAGGCTGGTATCAAGATATCTTTTGAATCTGATAAAATTGTTATGACAAAGAATAATGTGTTCATTGAAAAAGGTTATTGTAATCAAGGACGGTTTGTATTGAATGTTTCAGAAATAATTAATTGAAATGCATTTTCTTTTACTTAACTTGTTTGATTTTGTGAACATGTGACAAAGAATATGTTTGGATTAAATTATTTTAGTGCACTAGTTTACATTTGTGCAAACTAACAGAAATTGTTGTATTTTGAAAAATATGTATATATCAAAGAGTGTTACCCAAGTTCTGAACCATGGCACCAAACTCACTAATGCTTTCAAGGATGATCATCCAACCTCATGAACCAAGCGAGCACGTTTATTTTAATTGGTTTTCTTTTAATTGCCGAGAATTAATGTTCTACCATCATTATTTATTTTGCTTTATACAATAAATTAATATGACCCTTTTTTTCATGTAAAATCTTTATTCCTTTAATTTTGTTTTTCAGCTAATCATTTTGAGATATAATTATCAAATCCTCTTCAAAATAATAATTAATATATATATATATATATATAAGTTTTATTTTATCGTTATCACTATGATTTAGTCAACACATTTTTAGTTTTCGAATTTCTTGATTAATTGATGATAGATGCTCATTTTTTTTTGTCCGTTTGTTTTTATTGTTTTATAATCTCATTGATACTAATCTTTGCTTTTGTGTCTGTTAATTGCCTTACTGCTTTCAATTCATTGACTTTATTCCTTTCATTTATTTGCTACCGTTAGTAATTATTTTCTATATCAAGTATGATATATATATATATATATATATATAATAGTTCTATAGAAAAGATAATTAATGTGATTTATAATTATTATTTATATTATTATGAGTAATCAATTTGCATCTATACTATTCTTCATCCAATATGGAATAATAAGTTGAGCATTTTACTTTGTGTGAGCTTATAAATATTGAGTATTGAGCTTTATTGCTGGACTGATAAAATATTTTGAGATATTATGTATGGAGATATCCAGAGGCACTTTAAAAGTACTCTGATGCCAACTGAAACTGTGATCTAGTTAGTTGGTTGAAACATGATGTGATAAAGCAGCTGCTAAGATTAGGTGAAATTATGCCCATGGAATATATGAATTTGTATAATTGCCATATCGAGGGGAATGAGACTTAAGCCAATATGAAAATTAACAATGATGGGAACCCAACATTTGTGAATGGAGATCCCAGGAATAAGGTTCATATGGGTAATAACAAGTCACTTGTTAGTTCTTGCTAGCACTTTATTTGTCTCTTCCTATGATATGGGAAATATGAGTTGTGCTAGGCTGCATAATGTGAGGGTAAGCTAAATATTTTTAATGAATTTCATAGCCCTTACGGGTGATGTATAAAGTGCAGTATACACTTGATGAAAATCACCTATATGAGTGTAGGAGTAAAGCTGCTCCTATGAGATTGTGGCTAAATCTCTAGAGCACTCATGAACAACCAGGCACGTGCATGGCCGAAAAGCACAAAACAACGTTAACAATGATGGTGATATGTTTTGAGGGTGTAAATGTGATCAGAGAGGATCTATGAAGCACAGACATTGACACAGACACGGGACACGACACGGACACGGGACACAACATGGACACGGAGACACACCAAACTAAAAAATTACAGGACACAGACACAGCATACATATATAATTTTTTTTATTTTTTTGTGTGATTTTTTTGTCATTTATTGAAGAATTTTTAAAATAAAATTATCCAACAGAATAGGTTCAACCAAATAACTCGGGTTGATTTTAGGCTCATGTTGAATTAGAGTAGTATCTAGCTGTGTTCGATACGTTTCCGAGCTCAAAAAAATTATTTTTTAATTGGATGCATACTGAGGCGTGTCGTGTGGGAGTCGGACACCGACACGTGTCCAACACACGGACACGCCACTAAGTCGGTGTATTCGTGCTTCTTAGGAGAGGATTATAGGTTACACTAAAAAATATTTGGTTCATAGAAGTAGACAAAACTTCACCAATACATTGTAATTTAAAATCCTTTCTATCTCGGTTTGGTTCATAGTCCAAAAAACACTAAATTCAAAGCATTTTCACCTATGTATAACCAAGAATTTTTTTTTATGAACGAAAACCTTTTGAAGTAAATGAGAGATTGTTGGATTTTATGAAATTTATATATATATTTCAAAAGGTTTATATTTTTATTAATTATTTAAACCAATATTGTAGCTGTTTAGAAACATCTTTTCAAATTGAGAATGAGTCAAAATATTATCTCCATCATTTCTATTAAATGAATTCAATACCTTTTGTTATCAAGATCACAAACCGCCTTACTTGAAATCTTTTAAATGTGACAATGAATTTATTTTAATAGCAATACATTTAACGTTATGTTTCCTTGAGTTTTTTACGCAAATAAAATATAAAAGGAGAGATGTTACGTGCTTCTCCTGTTTCTTTGTTTGTTACATAAATGTCCTGTTTTGTTTAAATAGAATTCGATTTGAATCGACTTCCATTGAGATCCATTTTTTTTACGCGAAAATGACATAGAAGTCGACTAGAATTGACTTATTTTATTGGATCTTTGAAGGCTCACGTCATCTCAAGTCAAATCATGTCGGGGGAGCGAAAAATAGTCAAAAGTCGACTAGAATCGACTTCAGAAGTCGATTAGATCCAATTCTGGGAATATGTCAGAAGTTGTCAGCAACAATGCCAAGTCGGTTGGAATCGACTTCTGTATTACTCAGAAGTCTATTCAAATCGACTTCTGTGTAATACAGAAGTCGATTCTAGCCGACTTGGCACTGCTACTGACAACGTCTGACATGTTCCTAGAATCGATTTTAATCGACTTCTAAAGTCCATTCTAGTCGACTTTTGACTGTTTTGAATGCCCACAAGTTTTCTAACTAAAACTTGAATAACTTGCAATAAATTATTAATAGAAAATAAAGTAGTTTTAGACATTAAATAACCTAATTTAATACCATTTTTATTCTTTACTTACCAAATAATATGAAATACGATTAAAAATAAAATAGTAATAATTGTTCCTTTTCTGTTTTAAAGGAAATAATAAAATTAAAAATAAAATCAAAGGTAAAACTTTATTATTTTCAATTTTTTTAACAAAATTATGGAAAACATTAGAAAGCCAAAAATAAAATTAAAACTAAAGAAATTATCAATATTAACTATAACAAGATTTGAACAAAATAAATATAACATTCAAGAACTCAAAAATTACAAATAAATATAGAAAATATATGTAAAATACACATTTATATCAAAAGTCGACTAGAATCGACTTTAGAAGTCGATTAGAATCGATTCTAGGAACCTGTCAGACATTGTCAGTAGTAATGCCAAGTCAATTTGGAATGGAAACTACGTATTACAGTCGATTTGAATAGACTTCTAACTAATACGTGATCGATTCGGCCGACTTAACATTACTAACAACTTCTGACATGTTTCCAGAGTTGGATCTAATCGACTTCTAAAGTCGATTCTAGTCGACTTTTGACTATTTTTCGCTTCCCTGACATGATTTGACTTGAGATGACGTGAGCCTGCAAAGATCCAATAAAATAAGTCGATTCTAGTCGACTTCTATGTCATTTTCGCGTAAAAAAAAGGATCTCAATTGTCACTATTGTTCTATTGGTTGGGTTATACATCAGAACATATTTTCTATTGTAGTTCTTGAGTTCTTGATTACTACCAGAAGAACCTGTTGTATCCTGGAGGATTTCTATACTGTGATGGAATAATCCTTATGAACAGTGCACTGCACGCCTCAAGCTTAACAAACATCTTTTTCTATTTTTCTATTTTCTTATTTTGCAGGAGCATAGTTCTAAATTTTACAACATATGTATACTTTATTATGTGAGATTTTTTTTGTATTATTAATCTTATTATGATTTTTGTGCATTGTTTCCTTGAAGTCCCATGAAAGGGGATTTCGGGTGAGAACTCACTTACTGAGTTTCGGTAACAAAACTCACCCATCTGCTTTTCTCTTTATTACAGGTATTGTAGCTGATGTTCTCCTAGCCATCAGTGTTCTAGTGACACTAGAGTATAGCTAGTAAGTTTCACTTGAGTGAAGCATTTCCATTATGTTTAGAGTGCACCAGTACATTGCAGACAGGATCCCAGACCTAGAGCATATTTTAAACTGCATTTGGTATATTATAATTACATTTGATTTGTATACGATAACTTATTTGGATAAGTGTATGTTGATTTATATATATAAATGATTCCAGGAGTTGGAACTCAAAAGATTTGTTACAAGTTTCCAGATTTAATTATTTTGATTTTGAAGAACATGTGATTAGTTTGCAAGAAATATAATTATTTAAATAGACTTTATGAATAGAGCAAGCATTTAGAGACAACCAACAGGCCACGAGGCATACGTGGGAACAGAACTTCCTACGTGCCAGTCACGTGTTCAGGTCGGGTCGTAACACTTATTATCATCACTTGAAAAATCATCTAAATAAAATATTTTGATTAGATGATGTTGTAAAATATTTTTATACTGTCAGTGCATCAAAATTAAACTATTTTATTTGTAAATAATGGAACTCTTTATTTTATTATTACGTAGATATATTATTTGAAAGACAGCAGAAACGTACCTTTAAACCTGCAGATGTGGTGGGGGATAGTCCCCGCCAAATGAATTATTAGAGAAATTTACATATATTACTGCGATTAGAAAAATATTTATTTTGTATCACACATTATTTAATATATTAATGTTATGGGTTGTTATTATTTTTACTTTTTCTTTATTTTTATTGTAACACTTGTTATATTAAATAATAAATATAACAAAATAAATATTTTTTTATTCTCATAGTATCTTAAAATATGCTTAGTTGCACATATTTAAAGTATAATTGTGTAATTAATTATTATTGTCATTATTCCTATTAATTAAATATTACTATGATTTATAGTAGTGAGGGAGGTTAACAAAATAATATTTTTTATTCTCATAGTGTCTAAGAATCTGCTTAGTTGCACGTATTTAAAGTATAATGGTGTAACTAATTGTTATTGGCATTGTTCGTGTATTAACTACTACTATTATTTATAGTAGTTAGGGATAAGGATCAGGGGCGGCAACTCGTCAAGGAGAAGGGGGCAATGGATCCCCGGAAAAAAGAAATTATTTTATGCAATTTTTCATATATTTTGAAATACTTGACCCTCTCTAATTTTTTTCAATTTTTTATTAATATCAATAAATCTTTTTCTTCATTGAATTTTAAGACATTATAGTAGACAAAATGGTTTTTTTTTGTTCTGACATATAATACGTTGTAATATATAATATTTGTGTGCATTTTGATAGTTTTAATTGTGAAATGTTCGTTCTTTTAATATATTTTGAATTTTAATTAAATTTTTTATAGAACTAAAAATAAAAGGATACATATTGTTTTTGACATAAAATTAATGATCAAATATTGGCCCCTCCTACAAATATGGTGTAGCTCCGTCCCTAATTAGGATCATTTCTGCTTACGCAGATTTCCATTGGGGAGGTTCTTCATTTGTTTCACAGATGAGTGGAATATAATGTTAGAGAAAAGTTGGTATATAGAACATGTGTTTCAATAAATGTAAAGTTAAGTTACATTTTTTATTTGATGCAGAATACAAATTCTATATAAAATTTCGAGGAATAATAAATTATTTGAATTTTGAATAGAATAAGAAAGTCAAGAACACGGATAATTTCTTCTTATGAGATTAAATAGCTGAATTCTTAAATAATAAAATAGTTGAAAAAAATTTATAATAACTTTAAGATAAAAACTTAAGAGTTTTAATAATATTATTGATTTTTTTTATCACAAAAGATAATATAATTGATTTCTTTAAAAATAGTGAATATTATAAAATATATTAAAAAAAAGTCTTTAATAAAAAAGCTACGACTTGATAGTATTTTCAAAAGAATGACAATGGTTATCATATATATTATAATATGCACAGATGTGCTGGGAACTGATTTTATTTATTTATTTATTGGTGTGTTTTAATTACTTTTGTGTGCTTTGTTGAATTCTGATTCAATGACCCGGGTGGCCATGAGGTGAGGTCGGGAGGGAACAAGGCGGGCCTTTCTTTTTTAACAATATTATGTATTTATTAAGCTTTTCTAACTATTTTATCGATGTATTTATTTAAAATCTAGATCGAGAAATTAAAACCATTTGATCATTTGTCTTACTCCAAGTCCGAGATCAATACATGTCTTGAACCCATCGAGTGTCTAAAGTCGATTATGTGAATCAATCTTACTAACATAATTTTACACAATTACTACTTAGATCTATGCCGTTTATACATTTGTTAATAACATCTTATGATCAAAACTAAGAGTTTAATTTTGATACATTGACAGTGTAAAACCAATCGAATCTCTTATTTTATATGACTTCTCAGGTAATGAGAATGGAAAGTAACTATATTTATTGATATGATATTATATAATTGAATAAATGTGTAAAAAAAATTTACACTATTAATGTATTTCAATTAAACCCTAAAACTAAATCAACCATCAACATATAAATATGAATATGAATATTTGACTTAATCACATATTATCTTAAAAATATTATAAGTAAAAGGATATGTTTGAATTTTTATTGTTAATGCATCAAAATTACTTTTTACTATCATTGTTGTAAGTTTTTTATTTTCATTTAATTCTTATGTTTTAATAGAGTTTATAAATTAAATTTTAATAGTTTAAAAAAAATTTAATGTGATAATATGTAAAACTAATTCAATAAATTCAACACATAAATATGGTTGATTTTCAATATAGTTTTACTAATGTTCAACTTAAATTAGGATTGATAACTAAGCTTGCAATCTAATGGTAGACTTTTGCACGTCTTAATAAGTCAAGAGAGTCGTGAATTAATAAGGGGATAAAAAACCTAAATTAGGATTGAAGATTTAAATTTGCTAGTGACATAAATTGGACTATGTCATTTTACATGGGGAAGATTTTCCATTTGACATGCAGATGCATCTTAACTCTGAAAAAGAAAATAATTAGTACAACAAACAAATTAAATACTCTTTTTGGTGAACAAACAAAACACTGTTTTACTTCATAAATAGTAGTAATACAAGTGCGGATATAAGCATTGTATTACTTTATTGACATCAAGTAACAAGGAAATAAATAGGGAGCTGAATACTCATATTTCTGTATGTATGGCTCTATCTCTGGCATTCGCAGCTATTATTTGCCCTTCAAAATAACTAAACTCAGGTCATTCTTAATTAGTTAATTTGCATGTGCGAGAATACCCCCTTTCAATACGGCAGGTGATCTTGCAGTCAAACTGCGTTTCAAATCAGGAGAAACAGCGTGCTTCCCAATCATGGTCTACAACACTGCAGATGATACTGCATTGTTCTCTATAATTGCAGCCTCTTTTTCTGGTATTGTCCCATCATCAGAAAAACTAAGCTGCATGTGGTTTCATTTTTATAACAAGCTGGATAAATGAGTACGTGCTTTAAGAACATTACAAACTTATTAACAGTTCACTTTTGCCCTTTTTTTTTTAATTGATAATATTTTTAGAGATTAATTTTGATATTCTAATCCATCCAATGTGCTGATTTATGTATCCTAATGTGATGACAAAATACTTGGTGTAATTGTATTATTCTTAATGTGTTTTAAAATTATTTATTTATTACTGAATTTCTAACTAGTGTGTTAAGTGTTTCAGCTTTATTTCAAATTGGTTAACTTGTGTTAATGGTTTTGCTTTTGAGCAAACCAACACACTAAGCTGACACAGTAGCAGATTTGTGTTAGAAGCAAAACGAGGATGCCAAGAGCTGAAAAGTTGTTACTAAAAATCACAAATATTAAGCTACACAAAGGGTTGCTTATGGATGCAAACAAGCTATGTGTGCAGATACCCTATGGTGGTAGAAACATTGAAAAGCAACAAGTCAAAGGTCCCTCTATTGTGCTCAAATAGACATTTCCTTTCTTGTAATAATCTCATATTGCACACTAGCAAGAGAAAGAAAAATTGAAGAACCAATTTCATCAAAAGAATTGTTTCAGCCCTCCAAGTATCAAATGGTAAAAATTTCTTATCCTCCTATAAAAAGTGATCTTAGAAAAAGTTTGTAATATCTGCTAAAGCAATTTTCCTCTTCTCTTAGTTTGTAATATTTGTTATCTTATTATTATGAGAGTGTTCAAAACATTCAGACCTCCGTGCATTTGGAGCACGTGGTGTTCCCGCCCACCGTCAAGGCTCCAGGCTCCAACAACAGCTTCTTCCTCAGTGGCGCTAGTGTCAAGGGCCTCCAAATCGAGGGCAAATTCGTCAAATTTAGCACCATTGGGATTTACCTCCAGGACAACCCCGTTCCCTCTCTCGCCGTCAAATGGAAGCCCAAGATCCCTCAGGAGTTAACGAATTCCGTCGAGTTCTTCAGGGACATCGTTACAGGTATTACAACCAACCACTCCATCCTTCTGTTAGCTTCTCTTATGCCATGTCTATTTTGGTAAATTCGACCTTGCATCAATTTTGCAATTTTATAATTTGTTTATTTATCTCCTTTATGCTCCAAACAAAGTTAGCAAGTTGAAAGTCGGAAAAGTTTGTTCATTGTATAATTTTTGTTCAAAGCATAATGTTGAGTACAATCGTTACACCTATTATGTTATTAGTGCTATGGCGTTATAAAACTAGAACTAGAATAGGGTAAGATGTGGCACACTTGATGGAAAACTTTAATAAATAAACCTCCAATTCACGTTGTTAATTCAAATGAATTCTACAAGTGTTGCATTCTCATCGCCCAAGAAATTGCCAGATCATTTACTTCTGTGCAATTTGATAATCTTTTCTTGAAATCATCCTAGGCATACACTGGGCGATTGCAAAAGGATGTTGCTAAATTGATTATTAGTTATTACTCTAAGCTCGAAGTGTCTATTTTTGAGAACACACTCTTACTATTTTAGATAAGTCAATGTTAAAGTAACTATTCCATGATAATTGTTGCAGCATCGTTGGGTTGTATGCAGCTTTAGTCTGTTGGGAACTTGGGATAATAAGCTTTTGTCTGTTGGATTTTGAAATTTTTTGTGTAGGTCCATTTGAGAAATGTTGTATTTTGAAAAATTATATATATTTCAAAAGGTTAAATTAATTATATCTTAATTAATTATTTAAAATAAAACTGGAATTGATTAGAAACTTGTTTCAAATAGAGAATGATTTCAAAATCACTAAGGGTTTTAGTAGTTTTAAATATGGCAATGAATCAGTTTTAATAAGAATTCATTTAACATTTCCTTGGTTAATTCTTTTAGAAACCCAAAATTGATCACGTGTTTTGATTGCTTTTAATATCTTGAATATATTTTAAGACAAAGCCGTTGATATTTTCTTGTCATTTTACTCGCTAATTATTAGCATTATGGCAGCCCAATTATTAGAAGATCGCTGGGCATCATTTTAGATTTGAAGAAGTCTATATATATATATGTATAACAACATGGGTTCACGATAAAATGGAGACAATTTTATTTTACCTTCTAGCTAGTTACACAATTATTTTATTGTTTGGGTTATACATCAGAATATATCTGTATTGTAGTTCTTGTGTTCCTGATTAATACCAGAGGAGTCTGTTTTATCCTGGGGGATTTCTGTACAGTGACAGAATAATCCTTAAGGACAGTGCATAGCACACATCAGGCTTAACAACTATATTCTCTATCTTCTTATTTTGTAGGAGCGAAGATCAAATTTTCCAACAATCTTAAGGATTAATCCATTATTCTCATGAACACTGATAAGCCATTTTCTACATATTGCATGATTTATTACATCCATATCTTTGGTTTTTTTTTTTTCATTAGCTTGATTTATATTGCGTTACTTTTGACTTAAAAAAAGAAGAAGAGCATATTCATTATGAGAAATATATCTGTTATTACATGAAGTTAATTAATTATGTTTTTTTAAATTTTCTGTGCTAATCATTATCTGTCATTTTGTGAAAATAAAAAGAAAGAACAAAGGCTATAAATAAAAATGTATTATATTTTATAATTGTTAGAGTATTTACAATGTGCTGGTGTTGGTTACTATTCTGTGTAGAAATTAGAAGCATTCCTATTCACAACCAAGCTGTGAGACTACAAATTATGGGAAATGTAACAGATAAGTATATATTATACCTCTAAAAGTTTTAGACATGATATAATAATGGTTGTTTCTAAAACTAATTATGTGATAAAGGAATAATTTTGGGTGGTAGCTAGACTTTGGGGCTATCTGGCATATCTGTGTAAAGAAAAATATTTTTCCTCCTACAATATTATGGGGGAAGGAGAGAAAAGCTGTGTATGTAGGCAACTCTAAAAGAGTTAGAGTTTCTCAATAAATGAATTGTGAAATTAAAACTTTCTTCCAGTGAAATTCTTTGGTTAAAAGATGTGTTATAATTTGATATCTATACGTTGCCTAAGGCTAGGATCGATATTTTTTTATATGTGCCCTTGAAGTGGGGAATTTTGTTGAAAAAGGTTATTATAATAGTGATTTATTTATGCTAAATGTTTCTTGTGTTATGAGTGAAAATGGTTTTTTTTTTCATTTATATGTTATAAATTAACTAGTCATAATTGGCAGTAGTCACGGATAGAGTAATTATCATCATTTACACTATTTTACAAATCCTTTTTACAACTTATGATTTATTCCAAACCATATATTTGTTTCGAAAATAATCTATGATTTCTTTTGGGACATATGAGATCGTGAATTTTATGATGATCATGTTGCTTTATAATTAGTATTGACTATTTATAGCAATTTGTGTATATAGAAAATTTGGATATTAGAGTTATAATAAGTTAAGATAAATTAGTATAATATTATAATTAGTGTGATATGTTAATTAGTATTTAATATTACCATTATTTCAAAATAATCTTTTAATTCACTGCCCTAAATGTCAATTTTTTTTATGACTTTAATTCTGAATTATCATTTATTTATGACTAGATTAGAAATAGACCAGCTAATTTTTGAATTATGGCATTTGAAATATTTTGAATGCTCTTTTACACATGGATTATGGTTGGAGTTTTAATGAAAATATATGCATTAGCAATTAAAATGATTTAGAATAGTTATTAAAAAAAATATTAGTGATATTATTATATTACAATAGTTGTGTGACTAAGTAAGAAATATATATTCATTGGATATATTTATCAATATGTTTGATTATTGAAACCGGTGTTGTGCCTTTTTTTATATTGGTGAGTGAAGCAAGTATGACAGTGGGTGTTAAAGTTATAAGGAAGATATATAAAACTAGTACAAGAATTTTTTTTTATGTGTAGAAATGTTCACCGTTGAAAGATGTGAATATTTATTATGATGCTAGTACTCAAGTAAAGAATAAAAGAGTGATTATATTATCCCATTCGGTTATATAGCTTATTGGAAGTCTATTACACTTAAAATAAAATATCTTTGAGATATGCTATATATGAAGATATCCAGATGTGCGAAAAAAGCATTCTGATGACAAGTAATTTTGTAAGTTTGACGAGACCAAATTCATAATTAGATTTATTTTACCATTGATTAAGGTGTCGTCACTTGGAAATTATCTAAGTAGACCTGTATAACTAGATCCACTATGGAGACTGAGTTCATTATTAATTAATGACTTGGTAGGATCTGAAGATTGAAAGATAGAGTAATATTTCACTGAGAAAATTTTGACAAGTTCTGTGTAAAGTAGCTACTATGAGATGAAGTTTTATCCATAGATTATGTGGAGTCAGAAATAAATTTTATATCTTCTGATTAAGAGAAATTTTATGAATGCCACATGGAGGGGAATGAGAAAGCCAATTTGAAAATTAACAATGACGGGACCCAACCTTTGTGAATGGAGATCTTAGGAAGAAGGTTCATATGGGTAATAACAAGTCACTTGTTAAGTTTTGCTAGCATATTATGTGTCTCTTCCTATGGTGTGAAAAATATGAGTTGTGCTAGAATGTATTTATGAGAGGGTAAGCTAAATGCTTTTAATGAATTTCATAGCCCTTATGGATGCTGTATAAAGTGCAGTATACACTTGATGAAAATTACCTATATGAGTGTAGGAGTGGGGCCGCTCATATGAGATTGTGACTAAGTCTCTAGAGCACTCATGAACAGCCAGGCACGCGCATGACCAAAAAGCGCAAAACAGCATTAACAACGATGGTAATATGTTTTGAGGGTGTAAATGTGATCAGAGAGGATTGTAAGTTACACTAAAAAATGTAAGTAGACAAAACTTCATCAATGCATTGTAATTTAAAGTCCTTTTTATCTATGCCTAGTTCATAGTCCAAAAGACACCAGATTCGAAGCATTTTCACCCAAGTATAACCCATATATATATTATTTTAAATGAAAAACCTTTTGAAATAAGTGGGAGATTGTTGTATTTTGAAAAATTATATATATTTCAAAAGGTTTAATTAATTATATCTTAATTAATTATGTAAAATAAAACTGGAATTGATTAGAAGCTTGTTTCAAATAGAGAATGATTTCAAAATCACAAAGGCTTTTACTAGTTTTAAATATGGTACTGAAACAGTTTTAATAGGAATTCATTTAACATCATGTCTCCTTGGTTAATTCTTTTAGAAACCCAAAATTGATCAAGCGTTCTGATTGCTTTTAATATCTTGAATATATTTTAAGACAAAGCCGTTGATATTTTCTTGTCATTCTACTCCCTAATTATTAGCATTATGGCAGCCTAATTATTAGAAGATCATTGGGCATCATTTTAGATTTGAAGAAGTCATTGTTTTTGCATATATATAACAACATGGGTTCACGATAAAATGGAGATAATTTTATTTTAGCTCCTAGCTAGTTACACAATTATTTTATTGCTTGGGTTGTGCATCAGAATATATCTCTAGTGTAGTTCTTGTATTTCTGGTTAATACCAGAAGAGCTTGCTGTATCTTGGGATATTTTTATACAGTGACAGAATAATCCGTAAGGACAGTTCATCGCACACCTCAGGCTTAATAACTATATTCTCTATCTTCTTATTTTGCAGGAGCGAAGATCAAATTTTCCAACAAGAAATTCATGCAGGTGACAATGATCTTGCCACTGACGGGTCAGCAATACTCTGAGAAAGTGTCAGAAAATTGTGTAGCCATCTGGAAACAACTTGGTTTTTGTACTAATGTTGAAGCCAAAGCAATTGAGAAGTTCGTTTCGGTTTTCAAAAATGAAACTTTCCCACCAGGCTCCTCTATCCTTTTTACAGTTTCACCCGAAGGATCCTTAGTGGTTAGTAACACCAAAACTTGGAGTGATATCTTTTCTCCCCTTGTATATGGTTTTTTTTGCGTTTTCAAGAACCTTTTTGTGATTGATAACATATATTTCTTTAGTGAATTGACTTGTTTATTAGGAGGTTACGATTTGCTGCAAAATTTGAAAGTTATGAAGTATCTTGATAGTCATGACTATGATGCATCAATCTTCACTGTTAGTTCTATTTTGCCATCATGATTCTGTATGGTTTTTTACATGATTTTGCTACTTTCACAAACATTGATACTAATTTTATTTCAAGATTTTCAATGATAAATCTGTTTTCTTTATTGTGAACAAATTGGTTTCTCTAAAGATGGATCCATTCCAGAAGTTAGGAATGCAGTTATTGAGAATAAGCTACTTTCAGAGGCCGTGCTTGAGCCAATGATAGGAAAGCATGGTGTTTCCCCTGCAGCAAAACAAAGTTTAGCCACCAGACTATCTGAGTTGTTCAAAGAAGTTGGTGATGCTGATAACGGATCACATCCCGCCAAAAATGAAAAATCTGATAATGGATCATCACATCCCACTAAAGATGAAAAATCTGCCACTTGAGTCCATGCAGAACAAACTTTTGGTGCATAAATAAATAAATAAATGATGAACATGTAGAATTATATGTGTCATCACCATTATTATGTGTGAACAAATATTGGGCAGATGGCTCAAGGACCTCTTGTTTTCATTTTATTATCATTTGTCTTTCTCTCCTTCATTTCCTATTTTCTTTTTCTTTTTCTTTTTTTCTAGAAAAGAAAAGAGAGAAAAAGAAAAAGAGATGGCAAAGTTAAGGAAATTCACTTTTTTTTTAATTCGAAAAATTTGAGTATCATTCATTCACTTAACAAATCAACTACTCACAAAATAAAACATTACAATTTTTTTAAAATTGCCCACAGTTGGTTGAAGGTCTATGGCCAAACATACCTTTACATGCTAATTAACAAAGGAACACTCTTGATTTCTATGCAAGTTCATCTAGTTTCTTTAATCCATTAGTATAAAAGAAGCACACAAGTTAAGTTGAGCTATAGAAACTTTCTAATTTTTTCTGTGATTAATATTCCATTTAATACTCAGATTTGATCAAATGCATTACTTTTGTAGGAAGCTTGAGCACACGAATCAATATGGTTTAAAGTAGCCATTACAACTGAAAGCTTAAATTCCTAATAATCGTAATCTTAGCAAAACAAAGTGTTGACCATAGAGAAGCAAACATATTATCACATGAAATCAAACATAAAAATAAAAAAGTCATACACCAGAGATCGATCAAGGCCTATTTCGAGAAAACACCTTCAAGAAGGAGTGCAAAAAATATAAGACGTCATCTTATTAACCATCAACAATAATTGTTACTCATATCTTATCTAAATGCAATATTTTAATATTGCTTGTCGTGTCAGTAATAATAATGAGATCCCCCAAATATAAGTAAGACTGTTATTAAATTCACACAATCACTCACAAATATTGTAATAATGAAAGGTTAAAGAGAAAGAAGAATACTATGAAACTTTATACAATTCACTGATCTTATAACTACACACACAATCTCAACAATATTTTTTACTGACTTCTTTCTTAACTTCTCATACATTGACTTGACTACATACAATAAAGTGGGATATAAGCCCCTTTTTTATAGGCCACATACATGAATGAAAACAAAAACACAAAATGATGGCCATTATATGCTAGCATATCACAAGCATTGATTGCTATTAAATGCTACACAACATTAGATGGCTACTATTCAATCATAGCCATGCTTTAACATTAAATGCTTGATTTAATATTTTCTTTTTTATTTTTTTAACAAAGACCCATATCATCTCAAACTTATCGGACACGGCAGCCATAAAAAAAAAAACTCACCTATAGAGTAACAAATGAATCATCACGTTATAAGGACGTGAAGATAATGAAAGGGAAAGAGACAGATTGAAAAATGAAAAAAAGAGGAGAAAAGGAGGAGGGGGTCACCCAACACCATCATGGAGAACATCATCTCTTGTTCACATGAATGTACAACGTGTGAACATCTTTGGGCCCAAGAAAGGAAGTAAAAAGCATTACATAACTCAGAAAAAAAAAATAAAGAAAACAGGTGCTGTCAGCTGAAAAAGAGAGGAAGAGAATGGTAGAAACCTGAGAATCATGAAGAATAACTGAATAACACACGCATCTTCTAGAATTCCACAGTGCCTGGAAATGATATTTGAAATGACATTGAATATAACCTAGGTTATATATTTTTCATTATTTAAATAAATATTATTATATCCCAGTATAAATAATTTTAGTGAGTTTGTAATATTATTCTTTATAATATTTTAGATTAGTTAAAAATTAATTAAGGTGCATGACAAACTAATGGGAAGGTCTCTAAGTCTAACAAAGGTTGTTGGAGGATTAGAGTCCAGGACCATTTAGCGAGGAGGTGAGTTTTTCTTCTTTTGGGTCAATGAGGAGGTGACTTAGGTAGTTAGAGTTAGGTGGTGCAATTTATTTTTCTTTCCTTTTTTGGTTGAAAGTGGTGGAAGTTGAATTTCTTCTTGAGGTTGGTCTTTCACCAAAGCTGGGCCTAGAAAATAGTAGTTAGAGTTAGGTGGTGCAATTTATTTTCCTTTCCTTTTTTCGTTGAAAGTGGTGGAAGTTGAATTTCTTATTGAGGTTGGTCTTCACCAAAGCTGGGCCTAGCAAATAGAAGTCCAATTAAATAGAGGGCGTGTTCCCTGTCAATGAGAGTTGTAAAGTACCAATGCTGCTTAAATGCAAGATTCTGACAAAAAAACAATGCAAGATAGAAACCAATGTATTAGCCAAAGCTTCGTGGAATGTTTTTAACGGTTCCAGGACCCTAAGGATGGGAATAACATAATCTCGTATTTGATTATCAACTCATATAAAAAATATTCATATAAAAGTAGTATCCGCAAGAATGAAAATAAGCTCATTTTTGTTTTCACTCTCCCCATGAAATATTGGATCTCATATAAAGAGACTATTGAATTTCATGATAAAAGAATGTTTCAAAAAATGAAAAGATTAAATTATCCGCAACTCTAAACTTTGAAGAAGTATCACATTTGTTGAACTACTGCCGATCAAAATCAAGCCACTGTTACACTACTAACGATCCAAGTTGGAACATCGACAATCAACATCAAACTATCACCGATTGAGGCCACACCACCGCTGATCAACGTTGAACTACCATTGATCAACGCTAAACCATCGGTGGTTAACATCATTTTATTGTGGGTATTTTTATAAAAGATAAAATGTATTTTCCATAATGTCATTTGATATTCAATTTATATACTGAACACCTCAATATTCAAAATAGTATAAAGTAATGAAAAATGACAAAGCAAACCACAAGGCCACCTAAAAGGTAAACAAAGAAGGGAGATATGTGATTGTGAAGAAGGGAGATATATTGGATTGTGGATATTCTGAAGATAAGCCCAGTTTTTCAAAATAGATATGCTGAGATAAACAGAACTTGTTTCTCCTTTAATAAACTGAGCCTGGCTACCAGTCATCGTAGGTGTACCTTTAAATATAGAAATTGAAGTTTGAGTGTCCAAGTCAACTTTTTAGACGTCGATCGTTTTTTCATTTAGTTGTCTCTTGATAACATTTTTCTTGCAAGTATATGGTTGTATTCAGCAAATGATCGATGCTTATATATGATCATTTTGATTTTTCAATTATTTTGATTCAAAACCCATTTTCTTTCATTTCATAAATAACGAGCAAACTTAAAAGGGCTAGGAACAACTGGCTTACTCATTTATTTTATATTAGCGTACAAAACCAGACAACTGCGGGGATAATTCAGACGAGAAAGTAACATTATTTATGACAAATAAATGCCTCCTTTCTAAATGTTTTTTTTTTAACTTTTCTTCTTGTTTTCACCTTAAAGGTTCTTGGAATATGGTGCATGCAAGTGTCATCAGTTTTCAATGGTGAAGTTGTCCTCCTTCATAAACTCAACAAGCCTTGTAGCCAAACTCTCCTTCAAAGCAGGGGAGACAGGAATCTCGCCGATCATGGTCTCCAGCACTGCCTCTGAAAGTGCCTTGTTCTCTATCAGTGCGGCTTGATGTTCCGGTATTGTCTCATCCTTGGAGAATCTAAGCTGTTAATTATTTGTTCAAAAATAAATGAAACTTGTTAAAATTTGTTGACACAAGATTAAATTCAATTATACTACTACTATATTACGCCTCACTAGATAGAAATTGGTGATCATTAATTACAGGTATTATACTAACCCCTAGTGTTCCATTGGGTGATTGTTCGTAGAACACAGTAGAGCCTGGTGGGAAATTTTGAGCCTTGAATGCTGCTCTGAATTCCTCGATGGCCTTTTCTTCTACATCGCCGTATGTCCCCTCAGATTTCATGTGAGCTACACAGTTTTCTGACACCTTCCTTACGTATTCTGGGCCATCTAATGTTTTCAGCTTTGACCCTCGAGTTAATTTCTCAAACGGACCTAACACATGCATAGTCTCAGTCATATTTCATCATTCAACCCATTCAATAAAAATCGGCATCACGTGGATTCATTATCGTTCCACATCTTTGAATAATAATTTTCGAAATGAAAGTGCCAACAAATTAATGGAGCTACTATAGCCACCGAAAACAAAATAGTAGTCGTACCTAGTAGTAGTTGATTACTTGAGTTGAGTCATACAGATATTAATTATTATTTCTCAATAATTATTCTGAAGATAGGTTAATTAAGCCGTTGTTATTACCTCATACGTTTATGACCGACCTGTATTAGCTATAGGATTGTTTTAGATACCATTAGCCAGTTGTATAACGTATAGGATTGTTTTAGACAGTTTTCAGTTTGTTATGTCATGCGACCTCAATCTTAGCCACCTTATATATATACACACACGCCGATTATTCTCAGTAATAGTTGTTATACGCACTTGCTTGCTTTGATTTTTCACATATTTGACCATGCAGCAGTTGTACATTATGCTTGTTTGTTATATGTATAATTAAACAAGACAAAATTTGCTAATTACATAAATTAATGCAAAACGTCCACAGTAAAAATTCTTTACCCTTTCCCTTGTTTGAGGAAGTAGAGCAGAGTGCACGTTTTAGTGAAAATTGGGGTTATATGTCATGGAACCAAATCTTCTTTACCCTTTTCCTTTCTCACTCTCTGTCCCCTCAATAAAATTCTAACACGTATATAATATTATTTATAATTTTTTATCCAACCACTATTTTTTATCTGACCATGATTTAAATTTATGACAAAACTTGATTGAAGGATCATAAAGAGGGACATGAAATGGGAACAGCAGATTTGGATCCTACATGCCATATCCTAAAACTTCAGGGGTTGTTACTGCTTTTTACCCTTTTAATTATATAAAACTAGCAGATACCTTTGATGATGTCTCTGTAGAAGTCAAGAGACTCCAACAACTCGGCAGCAGTCTTGCCCTTCCACTTAGCAGCCAGATACGGCGCGGCCTTCTCTTCCAAATAAACCCCTATTCCCGTGAACGTCACAAATACTCCATCAATTGTTATCCCTCTCACCCCTGCAACCATGCATAGCAAAGCACCAAAGTTAATTTTAGAGTAAATCATTTAATTAAGGTGTGTTTATTTCGAAGTTTTTTTCATAGAAAAGTTTTGATCTTCAAGTAAGAAAAGAAAAATTAAAAATTACTTCTCATAGAAATTATTCATATCAATTCTTCTATTCAAATCATAAACACACGCTCTGCACGCAGTGGGTAAATTAAACCAATTGCAAACCTCTTTTCAAATGGATAAATTAATCGAAATTCTCTCAAGATTGAATTTGTTTGATCAAAGAGATACATAAAAGCAAGATAATAAAGACGAGAATCTATATACAAAAAACCGATAACGGAAGTATATCCTAGTACTACGTAGTTTTAAGAACCTGCGCCTCCAAGGAAATAAGATTTGGTGGATCCAGGCGGCGTTACCACTGGGGGGAATTGGAGGAACTCCACCTTCACTTCGGTCATGGATGCTGCCTTCACCATAGCTGCTCCAACACAGAGTACTGTTTTACAATTGTGTGTGTATAGTATATTAATATTTGATGGTAAAGAGTGCTGAGCCAGGATGGTTTATATAGAGTGGGAGAAATTTGTGTGTTAATCGACCGCCATGTAGGATTATACTTTTTCCCACTCAAAATTTGCCCGACAATGGGACCCACCACTAAAAATTAGATTTAAATTATTTTTTGTCTGTATGTGCTGAGAAGAGAATGTGGTTTGGTGGGGGGTGTTGTTTCAGGATTCTGATAGATAAGAGGTGGTTCTAGTCATCACATGCTAAAATTTTGAATAGAAGGAACATAATCATGTATAGCATGCATGACCATACGGAATGGAATATTTGAACTACTCCCAATGCGAATATGGAGGAAGTAAAAAATTAATAATAATGTTATAAAATAATAAAATTATATAATAAATATATATCACATATTTTATTATAATTGAATAAAATGAGTGAATGGATTAAATAGAGAACACACACGTTAATATTTAATAGTAATAAGATATATAATATATATTTATTATGTAATTTTATTATTATTAAAAAAAATGTGACACTTGCGGTAGTGGCCGAGCGTCATAAGAGTTGATTTGATAAATTTTTCAGAAAAAGCGAGTGAATCTCACTGCCAACTGGGGCCAAGGTGGAGGGTATGATCAAATTTCTCCTGCTGGGGCCAGAGCGTGGTTGGCGGACATTATAAATTTTTTTTTCCACAATCAACCAAATTTGAAGAGCAGCCAAATTGACTTGCTTTACTAGTTTTAAATTTTTTTTGGTAAGATTTTTTTTTTTGGTAAGAATTAATTGATATATATATTGTGCTATTGTCATTTTTATTAATTACCCTTAATTATAAGATTTGGGTTAGATTCTTATATATTATCATTTTCACATTTCAAATTGAACATAAAAATAAATTATTTTTAATTTATCAAGTTTAAAATAAAATTAAGAATATATTATGCCTAATTCTTTTTTAAGTTTGTTATGTTACGTAGGATCCTATCATAAACATTTTTCTGATACAATTTTTTTTTTAACCATCTATTACTAGTCATAGAAACTCTTCTTCTTTGAGTGCTGTTTAATGGGTTTTGGACAAAAGAAAATCAACGCTCCTCCACCTTTTGTCAAAGAGTTTACTTTGAATTTTGAGTTTAAGTTTTATGTATTGACAGTGTAAAACCTTTTATCCTATCCTATAATTAAATCATTTTATTTGCATAAATTTTTAAGTAATAAACATGAATCTTAATCATTTTTACAAATTTAACGATACATTATGGGATATAATTAAAAAAGTTTATTGTGATAGTATATACAAATTAAACTCTTGAATTCTATTGGGCTTTCATTTAAGTTGAAGCTTGTATTGAGTCAATGCTTGCAAAGCTCTCTTGTAGTGTGATATTTTGTTTTTGTCTTGTAATGTTTCCAAGATTTCTTATTTTAAAAATCTAGGAGTTATTTGCTTTCAGTTTTTAGTTTTCAGTTTTCATTTTCATTTTTTCAGTTTTCCAGAATTTGTGAAAAAAAAAACTAAAAATTCTGAAAAATGGGTCTGTTTGGTTTTCAATTTTCAATTTTCAATTTCCAGTATTTAGTTTTCAATTTTTGTGAAGAAAAAATTGAAAACTGAATGGTCTATTTGGGGCCTGTTTGGTTTGCTGTTTCCAGTTTTCAGTTTTCAGTTTTTGTGAAGAAAAAACTGAAAACTAGAAACTGGAAACAACAAACCAAACAGGCCCGTAACAAATTCCATTTTTCAATTTTTTTCAGTTTTTTCTTCATAAATTCTGGAAAATTGAAAAACTGAAAATGAAAACCGAAAACTAGAAACTGAAAGCAAACAACCCCTACTTAGCTGTGTCTAAATTTGCATTGGAGGGACCTTTTTTTATTTTCTTGGACGATGGGATGAGCTTTGCCAACAATATGAAATGACATTTTACGAGTCTCTCTCAACCATAAGGTCATTTCTCAAAGACAACGGGTCCTTATGCACATCAAATGAGAAAGGAAGACATTGCCTCTCACAAAAAAGAAAAATGTGCGCAAGCAACTAACTCAATTTGTATTTGCTTCCAATCGTTTTGAATTTTGAGCCTCAAGTTCAACCACACAAAGGTTCTTCATCATGCTCAAGGAAGAAAAAAAGTATCAATTCTGCAGAGTGTAATCTTTTCGTCATTTGAAATAGGAGAAAATATAAACAAATGTAGTATATGCATGGATAGTGTTCATAATTGTTGCTTGTTTAAGGAAAACTATATACCACGATAAGTTCTTCCTTAAGCCAAGTTGTTATCATTGTATTGGTAAGTTCATCTTCAATAGACCGATTCTTTTGAAAGTACTAAAATGGCAATGAGAACAAATAAATGGGAGTCGTATTATATATATACACACACATCATTCAAGATTATTTGTCTGACGAAATTTTATATAAAATAAAGACTTTGATTTTAATGTAATTAATGTAAATCTTTTTCACATTCATTCTAATTATATATTATCACATAAGTAAATCAAATTGAACTTTAACTCCTTTATGTTAGAAATCATATGAACATAAAAATATTTGATTTAATAACAGTGTGAAGAAAAACATTAAATTATCAATACATTTAAATTAAATCTAAAAATAAAATCCATCCAACTAATTAATTAGAAGTATAATAAAATATAAAACATCACAGAACTAACCCAATTTGAATAAAAAATATTTAATTGAATTGAAACAGCCAAAAATCGGATAATAATGCGTTGTACAGTTGTGTTTGTTTGAGTTTGTGGAATTCTTTTTGGATTTCCCTTGTTTTTTTTAAGTTTAAGATGCGTAACATCATATAGGACACATTATGCGTACTGATATAAGTGTAAATAACTATTGAAATGCACGTGTATCAAAATTAAATTGATGCAATGTATAATTACGACAGAGTAACTAGTAAAACAAAAAAATTACAGTAGAGTATTAAATTTGTTGTCGGTATTTGAAGGGAGTGGGAGTGGGTATTTCATTTCGCTATTGGCACTCATTTTAGTTACTCTCATTTTTACTATTCCTTAAATGCCTGTTATTTTTCTGTGAATCTTCCTAAAATGCTTTTTAGATTATTTTAGTAGTTTTTTAAAATTTTTAAAATTAAGTTAAGAATGGTATATTAGAGCATCAGTTATCTATTCTATATATTTTTATTTTTGACATTTCTAGATATCTTTGATTAAAAACTTATTTTATATTGGATTTAACTATCATGCACTAATCGTATAAAAATATTTTACACAATCATCCAATCATGTATTACTACATAAACATGATAGTTGACTCTTATCCTTATTATTTGACAAATCATCAGAATAAAATATTTTAATTAAATGATGGTATAAAATATTTTTTCTGTTAGTGCATCAAAATTAAACCCTTTTATATTTGTAAATAACGGAACTCTTTAATTTATTATTACGTAGATATATTATTTGAAAGACAGCAAAAACGTACATTTAAACCTGTGGATGTGGCGGGGGATAGTCCCACTCCAAATTAATTTTTAGAGAAATTTACATATATTACCGCAATTAGAAAAATATTTATTTTGTATCACACATTACTTAATATATTAATGTTATGGGTTGTTATTATTTTTAGTTTTTCTTTATTTTTATTGTAACACTTGTTATATTAAATAATAAATATAACAAAATAAATATTTTTTTTATTCTCATAGGATCTTAAAATATGCTTAGTTGCACATATTTAAAGTATAATTGTGTAACTAATTATTATTGTCATTGTTTCTATTAATTAAATATTACTATTATTTATAGTAGTGAGGGAGGTTAACAAAATAATATTTTTTGATTCTCATAGTATCTAAGAATCTGCTTAGTTGCACGTGTTTTAAAGGATAATGGTGTAACTAATTGTTATTGGCATTGTTCGTATATTAACTACTACTATTATTTATAGTAGTTAGGGAAAAGGATCAGGGGCGCAACTCGTTAAGGAGAAGGGGGCAATGGCCCCCCCGGAAAAAAAATATATTTTATGCAATTTTTCACATATTTTGAAATACTTGGCCCTCTCTATATTTTTTTTCAATTTTTTATTAATATCAATAAATCTTTTACTTCATTGAATTTGAAGACATTATACTAGACAAATTGTTGTTTTTTTTTTTGGTTCTGACATATAATACGTTGTAATATATAATAGTTGTGTGCATTTTGATAGTTTTAATTGTGAAATGTTCGTTCTTTTAATATATTTTGAATTTTAATTAAATTTTTTATAGAACTAAAAATAAAAGGGTACATATTGTTTTTGACATAAAATTAATGATCAAATATTGGCCCCTCCTACAAATATGGTGTAGCTCTGTCCCTAATTAGGGTCATTTCTACTTACGCAGATTTCCATTGGAGAGGTTCTTCATTTGTTTCATAGATGAGTGGAATACAATGTTAGAGAAAAGTTGGTATATAGAACATGTGTTTCAATAAATGTAAAGTTATGTTACATTCTTTATTTAATGGAGAATACAAATTTTGTATAAAATTTCGATGAATAATAAATTATTTGAATTTTGAATGGAATAAGAAAGTCAAGAACACGCCTAACGGCATTATTTCTTCTTATGAGATTAAATAGCTGAATTCTTAAATAATAAAATAGTTGAAAGAAATTTATAATAACTTTAAGATAAAAACTTAAGAGTTTTAATAATATTGTTGATTTTTTTTATCACAAAACATAATATAATTGATTTCTTTAAAAATAGTGAATATTATAAAATATATTAAAAAAAGTCTTTAATAAAAAAGCTACGACTTGATAGTATTTTCAAAAGAATGACAATGGTTATCATATATATTATAATATGCACAGATGTGCTGGGAACTGATTTTATTTATTTATTTATTGGTGTGTTTTAATTACTTTTCTGTGCTTTGTTGAATTCTGATTCACTGACCAGAGGAGATGAGTCGAAAGAAAGGGCACGGGTGGCCATGAGGTGGGGTTGGTAGGGAACAAGGCGGGCCTTTTTTTTTTTTTTTGAACAATATTATGTATTTAATAAGCTTTTTTAACTATTGTATTGATGTATTTATTTAAAATTTAGATCGAGAAATTAAAACCATTTGATCATTTGTCTTACTCCAAGTCCAAGATCAATACATGTCTTGAACCCATCGAGTGTCTAAAGTCGATTATGTGAATCAATCTTACTAACATAATTTTACATAATTACTACTTAGATATATGCCGTTTATACATTTGTTAATAATATCTTATGATCAAAATTAAGAGTTTAATTTTGATATTTTGGCAGTGTAAAATCAATTAAGTCTCTTATTTTATATCACTTTTCAAGTAATGAGAATGAAAAATAACTATATTTATTTATGTGACATTACATAATTAAATAAATGTGTAAAAAAAAATTTACACCGTTAATATATTTCAATTAAATCCTACAACTAAATCAACCATCGACATATAAATATGAATATGAATATTTGACTTAATCACATATTATCTTAAAAATATAATAAGTAAAAGGATACATTTGAATTTTTATTGTTAATACATCAAAATTAATTTTTACTATCATTGTTGTAAGTTTTTTATTGTCATTTAATTCTTATGTTTTAATAGAGTTTATAAATTAAATTTTAATAGTTTAAAAAAAACAAATTTAATGTGACAATGTGTAAAACTAATTCAATAAATTCAAAACAGAAATATGGTTGATTTTCAATATAATTTTACTAATGTTCAATCTAAATTATGACTGATAACTGAGCTTACAGTCTAGTGATAGACTTCTGCACGTCTTAATAAATAATGAGAGTCGTGAGTTAATAAGTGAAAAAAAAAACCTAAATTAGGATTGAAGATTTAAATTTGCTAGTGACATAAATTGAACTATGTCATTTTACATGGGGAAGATTTTCCATTTGACGTACAGATGCATCTTAACTCTGAAAAAGAAAATAATTAGTACAACAAACAAATTAAATACTCTTTTTGGTGAACAAACAGAACACTGTTTTACTTCATAAGTAGTAGCAATAAAAGTGCGGATATAAGCATTGTATTACTTTATTGACATCAAGTAACAAGGAAATAAATAGGGAGCTGAATACTCATATTTCTGTATGTATGGCTCTATCTCTGGCATTCGCAGCAATTATTTGCCCTTCAAAATAACTAAACTTAGGTCATTCTTAATTAGTTAATTTGCATGTGCGAGAATACCCCCTTTCAATACGGCAGGTGATCTTGCAGTCAAACTGCGTTTCAAATCAGGAGAAACAGCGTGCTCCCCAATCATGGTCTACAACACTGCAGAAGATGATACTGCATTGTTCTCTATAATTGCAGCCTCTTTTTCTGGTGTTGTCCCATCTTCAGAAAAACTAAGCTGCATGTGGTTTCACTTTTATAACAAGCTGGATAAATGAATACGTGCTTCAAGAACATTACAAACTTATTAACAATTCACTTTTACCCATTTTTTTAAATTGATAATATTTTTAGAGATTAATTTTGATATTCTAATCCATCCAATCTGCTGATTTATGTATCCTAATGTGATGACAAATACTTCATGTAATTGTATTATTCTTAATGTGTTTTAAAATTAATTATTTATTACTGAATTTCTAATTAGTGTGTTAAATGTTTCAGCTTTATTTTAAATTGGTTAACTTGTGTTAATGGTTTTGCTTTGAGCAAACTAACACACTAAGCTCACATAGCAGCAGATTTGTGTTAGAAGCAAAACACAGATGCCAAGAGCTGAAAAGTTGTTACTAAAAATCGCAAACATTAAGCTACACAAAGGGTTGCTCGTGGATGCAAACAAGCTATGTGTGCAGATATCCTATCCTAGCAGAAATATTGAAAAACAACAAGTCAAAGGATCCGTCTCTTGTGCTTAAACGGACATTTCCCTTCTTGTAATAATCTCATAGTGCACACTGGCAAGTGGAAGAAAAACTGAAGAACCCATTTCATAAAAAGAATTGTTTCAGCCATCCAAGTATCAAATGGTAAAAAATTCTTATCCTTCTATAAAAGGTGATCTTAGAAAAATATTCAAACCAAAAGGAAAGAAAGAGAAACTGAAGATACTCCTATCAAAATTCAAAATATCTGCTAAAGCAATTTTCCTCTTCTCTCAGTTTGTAATATTTGTTATCTTATTATTTTGAGAGTGTTCAAAGCAGTCGTATTGAGAGCTATATTTTTTTGAGAGTGAAATAACAAACTTCATTTAGAAACTGTTATTGTAAGGTTTTGTCTTGTGAGATAAAATTTAGTTGATTGAGCTTGGGAAAGCTCGTTGAAAATACTAATTGGGTTGAGCTTAGAAAGGCTTATTGAAAAGACTACTTGGATAGAGTTCGAAGAGACTTGGTAAAATAACACTCAGTTCTTGTACTGGTTATGCAAATTCATAGTGGATACACTCACCTGGAGGGTGGGGATTGGATATGAGTTTTAAGTTAGAGAACCAAACCAGTATAAAAATATTTATGTTCAACTCTTCTACCTTTTGCTCTTCTTATTGCATATTTGTTATATTACTCTGCATCTGCTTTTAAAATTGGGAGTTCAATGTTTTCATCAAAAAGTTTTCATAAAGTTGACTGGTAAAACAACCTATATTGTTAACTCTGTTTCAAACTTCATCTTTCAATAAAATATAAGTTTCATTAAGATCTTTTGCAAACCGATTTCATGGACAGCCTCAGTATCATTCCTGATAAAATAGTTTCTGACTTGTGTACTACAACCAAACATTCACTATTAGTTCAAATTCGATGTCATTATTATTTGATTTGTGACAAAATCTCCTGCAATTAACTGAAGATATTTGGTTGACCATTTTAACTTGTGTGTTAAATGTGAAGAAATTTTTTAAAGAAACACTTAATTCAATCCCCCATTCTTAAGTGTTCTGATACCATCACAATCAAATCTCTTCATTTGCATAAGTTTTTAAATATTATGGATGAATATTAATCATATTTATTGAGGTGATAATACATAATTAGATAACTGTGTAAAATCTTTTAGACTGTCAGGATATCAAAAGTAAATCAATATTTCTAAAGCATAAGTTGATCGAGAAAAAAAAAATGTGTAACATTTTTTTTTTTTGGTGAAAAGGAGAAAAATGTTATTGGCAAAAAGAACATAATTGGTTTCATAATAGTATACTAACCCCTAATACTCCATCAGGGGATTGCCTGTAGAAAACAGAGGCACATGGGGCGAAGTTCACATTCTTGAAAACTTGAGCAAATTTTAATTTTAAATGGCTGCGGCTTCTGCATCACTATAAGTCCCAACAGACTTCATATGTGCCACGCAGTTTTTCATTAGAGTAATATTATGTATATAATAAGATTGTACAATAAATATATACCATATACTTTATTACCATTAGATATACTGAGTAGGTAAAATGAATGGGGACCACTCATCACATATAATAATAATAAGATGTGTGATATATATTTATTATATAATTTTATTGTACATATATCATTATTTTTTCCATTCCCTTCCTTGAGTAGGCTGGTACACTCAATGGCCTGAGCGTGGACCTCGAGTCAATTTTTCAAAGGGGCCTTAAAAATATGAACCTTCATTAATCAACAACTTGCTACTTAGTGATTTTTCCCTCAATTTCCAATTTCCATAATGCACTTTTATTTCTTTCCATAATATATACTATACTAACTCTCTTCTCAAATAACTCTTATGTGTGGACTGAGAAAATGATTAAAAAGTTTTTATATTAAATAAAATATAGGAGTATATATTTTGCAAAATTATTCTTATAAATTATTTATTTTCATTTACTATCTTTGTTGGTACTCTTTTTTTTCTTCAACTATATATAAATAAAAAAATAATTAATATTGTCTAAAATTTCTAAATGAATGGTTATACGTGAATAAAAAAGATAAAAGTGATCAACTATTTAAAAGAGTAATTCACACTCACCTCACCTAATTTAGTGTAATTATATTTGGTATTTCTCTATTTTACAAAACTATCACTAACACATCCGGTATAATTAGTAATTTATTAATTTTACAAAAGGATAACACATGACATATATATGATTATTCATTATAAAATTATAATATTTTGATAATATTTGACATATATATTAATTAAAATATCTCTTTCTTATCATAAGTTTAATTATAAATTTCATTTTCATCCGATAAAAAATGTATTTTATTCAATTAAAGTGTTAAACGTTATCAAAATATTATAATTTCATCATTAATAATTATGTACATGTCTCATTAATTTATCTTTTTTTTATCTCATAAATTAATGAACTAGTATTTACAAGAGAGATTAGTGTAGTTTTAGTAACATCAAGAAACATCAGTTATAATTATGGAATCGTGTCGAGTATACTTGCACTAAACCTCAAATAGCTTAGTGTAATTTTTCTATTTAAAAAATGGAGGCAGTAATAGTTCAACTAGGCCACATGCCAAAATGGCATTTTATTGATCATAAATTGCATGAGCGTGTGATCCCGGTTTAGTTCTCAACTACAGCCATTGACTGGTTCAATTGCAGAGTGCACACGACCGTGCATCGGTCATGTATTTGGTTAGATTTATTTCAGCATGCTTTCGTTGACCGTAGTTTTGTCCAACGATAATTACATTGCAAACAAAATCTAATACATAATAGTAACATTTTATATGCAGCGACGGAGTGTATATGGAACCGGGTAGGAGTGTACATGCATTTGAAGCTTTTAGGTTCGATTAAATAATATAATTTATGTTTTAAAAATTTTCCAGAAGCTAAAAAATATATTTTTAACCTTTTGTTTTATTTTATTATGTAGTTTATTATTTTTTAAAAGGTTATTTTGAATAATTTTTTGAGAAATTAAAATATTTAAATTTTGAAGGAATATTTTTTAAAATTCTCAAAATAAATATTGTTGCTATGATATAATTAAAAATAAAATAACTTATTCATAACTCATTTATTCAACCGGATCTTATTCTCATGTCAACTTTTCTTGTAGCTTTTAGTGCTACATTTAACAATTCAAAGCGTTAATGCTACGTTTGAAAGAGTATACAAATGAAACTAAAGAGTCAAGAGTATAAACCTTGTGCATTTTCACACTACAGTCTTTTACGTGCAACATAGTCTTTGGATATATGTGTTACACTCAAATCTTTTACGTATAACACAATCCTTGCATATATCAGTCGAGTAATGACCAGTTTGTTTGAAATTAACTTGATCATCCATTTTAATAATTGTTCATTCAATTTTATGATGAATATTCATTTCCCTATATTTAAATCTCTATATCTTCAATTTTGTACTAAACAGAAAGTATAGAGTCCAAATGACGATGAAGTTCAATAAGTCAACGTATCTTTTTTACAATAATATTAGACTCATTCTAAACTTTTCAAGCAATCTTCTCATTAATTTTCTTAGTTATTAAATAAAAAGAGGATCTAGTCATCTACTAGCTCTCATATTAATTTTCATTATATTAAAATCATTATATTTCTACAAAAGTAATTAATGTACTCGTTAAATTTGAAATTAAATTTTTTCCCATTCGAATTATATAAGCATTTCAGTTTGAATTTTTAAAACGAAAAAAAATGGATTCCAAATAACATATTCAATTTTGTTGAGTGTTTGATCTATTATTTCTTCTTAGTGTAATTTTCATTAAAAAAAAAATTGCGTCGCATGATAATTTCTTTAGCTGAAATAATGTCTTTGCAGAAGTCAAGGGTTTCAACTAACTCTTCGGAACTCTTACCCTTCCATTTCTGGGCCAGTGATGCGACAGCCATATCCTCCAAATACCAATGTTCTAAAAACTGGAATGGATCGGTCGGTCGGATCAGTTGAACTGAAAATTGGTCTGTTATCTAGTCGAAATTGACCCTAAAAATCGGCTAGAAAATAACCGGTCAAGAATCACTTGGAACCAGTTGGGAATCGATAAACCCGGCAAACTGACTTGATCGGGCCAAACCGATTTTTTTTATAAAAAAATATAAAATGACATTATTTTGAGTTTTTTTAAAAAAACCTAAAATTTCATTTTTCCTGATTATTTTCCTTTTCTAGGATGAAAATTACTAACTTGAGAAATTTGATCCATATAGATAATGTTTATTTTAATTAAGAGATGAATTATGTTATATTTTATGGGTTTTGTTGATACCTAATTTAATTTTAGTTATTTATGATATATATTTTATTTTATATTTTTATATATTTATATACATACATATTTTATTATATACCGATCATATTTCGGATGGACACCCAATTAAACCGATTGAACCCCTGAACCGTTGAATTCTTGCCCTGACCAATTCGATGTCTGGTCCAATTTTCAAAACCTTGTCAAATACACTCCAATGCCTGTGAACTTGATGAGTGTGGCATCGTACCGACACACTCGTATTTATCGTTGAATTATATGTGGAATCTACTTAATTTAGGTCTCACACCCCATCTAATAATAAATATAAGTATATCGATGCGATATCACATAAAATATAAGCTAAAATAACATTTCTCTAAAATGAAAAAAAAAAAGGCGCCTTATATGGTAAAGCTTGCAAAAAAGTTTCGCAGTGAACGTCTATTTATGTTTTGACTAGAGTTTAATGCACGCCTTACAAAAGTCCGTGGTGCTCGACACTTGGCTTTTCTCATTGTCCACGGAGCTACAAGATGTCTATGGTTATTTATTCGAGCCTTCGAATTATTGATTTTCATTTATGCCAATTTTTCTTTTGAATTTTTTTTAAATAGCAATTTTCAACAGATTTATAAGGATTGATTGTTCATTAATAGTTTCCTCAAGCTTATAATAGTTCCAATATGTGTATATTATTGCAATTTTTTCAATTTAATTTATATATATCAATAATGGAAAACTATCTTATAATATCAACTAATATAATTTTAAGAAAATATTAAATTATGGTGGATGATTATTATAGTGAATATTTATCTAACATGGTAGAGGCCTTTTTAAAATTTTATTAATTAATAGTGTAAAATTATTTTGCACATCAATGCATAAAAATTAGTATAAATGGTGTATATGAATATATAAATATACTGAAAATTATCAAATTATTGTTGAAAAAACTTAAAAATAAAATTGAAAAATTGATATAAAAAAGATTTAAAAGCAGAAAAAAAATTGATTAGAATGATACATGATAAATTGATATTCTCTTTTTAAAATTTTTAAAAACGAAAATTTACAAAAATGATAAAAAGAAAGTGTTACCCAAAGTTTGAACCCATGGCACAAACAAAGCTCACTAATGCTTTCAACGCTGATCATCCAACCTCGCGAACCAAGCGAGCACGCTTATTTGTTTAAGGCATTAAAATATAATTAAAATAACAACATGGGGCTTTTCCGCAAGCGAAAAATACTACGGAGGGCATGATTAGATTGGCAGAGTATGATAGAGACTAATGGAATGAAATAAAATAGAATAAAATAGAATTGAATAATTACTATATTCTATTATTTTAATATTTTTTTTATTTCATCTCATTTCTCTAAATTGAAAAATAAAATTAAGAAGAATAAATTAAATTTAATGAAATTAAGTCCAACCACCTTTGTTCTACCCGTATAGTGCGGCCGCCATAGTCAACCGAAGACAAATGAGCACTCTTTCTAAAAGGGGCATGCTTCAATTTTCTGTTCAACTACTTTACTATCTTCGTAACTGAGGGTGTTCGAGCGTCTGTTTCATTTGAGAAAACAAATTTTGTATTTCTAATTTTTCAAATTTTATAAAAAAATACTGAAAAATTGAAAATTATAATTTATTGATTTTATGAAACACACACACACACACATAAGGTCTATTTTAATTTTTGGTGGAGACAATTAAGTCTATGCTAGATGATGAACACTGCTACTGCCTGCGTACCAGTGTATGTGATTATCCTCCATAGTGTGATAAGGGATTAGAGGTTATTGGTACGTAGTGGGTTTGATAAAGTTTATTTTCTAATATTGAGTAAATTGTTTGTATGTTTTTAATGATATAATATTTCTTTCTTTTAGAATTGTAAGGAGAGTAGGATAATAACATGTTAGTTAAAGTTAGTTGGAGTAGTTACAAGTCAGTTACATAGTTAGTTTTACTCTCAGCCATTCATTTACTAGTATATAAGCTCAGAGGTAATTGTATCACGTTAACACTATCATAATACAATATTCAGTCTCATTGTTCTCTGATTTTCTCTCTCAGGTTTTCCACCTTTATCAACCTAGCACTGATACCTTCATGGTATCAGAGCTTAGGTTCTGATCCATGGCTCCCGTCGATTTCACACAAAGCTCACCACAGCAGTTCTCAAATCCAGTTTCGCACAAACTGGATGAAGAAAATTTTCTACCATGGAAAGATCAAGTTGAAGCTACAGTAGAAGGTTATGATCTGTTAGATCACATTCTTGGAAAAGAAATACCGAGAAAGTACTTGTCACAACAAGATCAAGATCTCAGTGTTGTGAATCCAGAGTATCAGAGATGGAAGAAGCAGGATGCACTACTCAAGTCGTGGTTATTGTCCTCCATGACAAAGCCATTCACAACTCGCATGGTTGGATGCGAACTTTCACATCATGTATGGAAGAGGTTAGAAACTTATTTTTCCTCACAAATCACAGCTAAAGTTCGCCAGTTGAAGAACAAGTTAGGAAATCTTAAGAAAGAAGGATCTGTTAGCGATTATTTGTTAGAAATTAAGAAAGTTGTTGATGCATTAATATCTGTTGGTGCACCTGTGAGTGATGCGGATCATGTGGAGGCAGTTATCTAGATAATTTTATATTTTAAAATATCTACTAATTTTATATTTTAATAAAATATTAATTTTATTTTTTTTAATACTATCTCTAATTAATTCATATTTTTAAAGCATTAAATATAATATTAACTTTAAATATTTTATTATATTAATTAATATTTAATAATATATTAATTTATTCATTATATTTTAATTTGTTATTAATACTATTTATTATTTTTTTTAATATTTAGATTTGATTAAAATTGACAGGGACTATTTTGTTTGCATACTTTGTTGGGTTCCCCGTTCCCAGTTCGCCCACTCTTACGTTTGCCTGCCTTCCCACCTACCCGACTAGCGGCTATCATTGAATTATATTATTTTTTCCTTAAAGCAATATCACTGCTTTGACATATTGTCATTTATATCGATGTGATTGGGTGCTATGAAAATCGAACCCGCGCATCAATGGTACATTTATTTTAAATTTTTTAAAAATATTATTAAACGTAATTTTTTTTTGAAAAAATAAGTTAATAATGTGAAATTTGATATCTTAAATTTTCTTAATCATGTGTTGATTTTGTTAATAACAAATATATAAAAGAATTATCAACCCGCATAATTAGAAAACTTTAGAGTCAATTTGCACATTTTCAATATTTTTAAGATAAAAAGTACATGTCATGTAATTTAGGGAGTGCTTTTCTCAAATAACTTTTTAACATGATAAAAAAGACTTTTAGCGGGGAAAAAAAAATACGATATTAAATTATTAGTATAACCAATATAAGCAAAGCACTAAGTCTCACCTTTCTTATACATTGAGAGTAGGTTTGATTGAGAATTTAATGTAAATGTATATATAGAATTTATCCATATCAATTTACATTGAGCCGATTTTCCAATACAAAAGATTTGCTTTGAATAAAAAAATTATGCCTTGGATTAGTCAAATTCATGCGCCATCCCGATTCATTATCCCCTACAATGGGTCAAAGAAATTATCTCGTTTGATATTGATGTTTCCCTGTTCTAAATTGGTTTACTCCCGACTAGACACGCTGAATATGACTCGGCCTTTTTAATTATATAAATTTTAAAAAATCTTTATATACCAAACTCTCTCTTTTTAAAAATTAATCATAGATATCTACTATTTTTTTATACAGGTAAAATCAATTAAATAGCACTGATTTTAAGTGACCAAAACACACATAAATTGGTCACTAGGTATTTTGATGATTGGAATCGGTTAACAATAAATATTCTTTATATTTTATTCATTGTTTTTTTTTTTTTTTTCGATTGGAAAGGGTCTATAATTAATAGATTTCCCTTCTTCCTTTTTTCCTTACTGTCTGAAATCGGTCAAGATGAGGCCGCTTTTCAAAAATTTTTGCATGCTTCACCATTAACTGATTTCCAATTTTTGTTTTGGCATGCAGCTTTTTTGTGGGTTGAGAAAAATGTATTTGAAAAGAGCAAAGCAGGCAGTTGAGGGGTTAGCACAAGCGGTAGACCGTAGCGTCTCCCAAGTAACTACACCCAGCTAGCAAAGCTGGTGTGGAACCTACTCCACCCCGACCAAAAAACAAAAAGAGCAAAAAAGGATATAAAACATGACTCATAGTTGAGCCTCACGGTCAAAAGCCGTGTATGTCTCTATTAAACTATTGATTGCATAAAAAAATACAATTAATTATGTCTGGTACTGAACAATATAATAAATTTTTAATTGTCCTAGAGATTTGTACAGTTTAAATTACTTTTCAATTCAATCTCTATAATTTAAAAACTTATAATCAAACCTCTATATTTTGGAAAAAAGTTTAACCAAGTCTTGATAATTTAATAATTTATGATCAGGTCCTTATATTATATAATTTTTTTAATTAAATCCTTATAACTTAAAAGTTTTGTGATCAAGTTTCTATAGTTTTGTATATTAGAGGGATTTGATTGAAACTTTTTTTTTTATAATATAAGGACCTAATTAAAAAAATTTATACATTATAGAAACTTCATTTCAAATTTTTAAATTATATGGGTTTGATTAAAAATTTTGTTATAATATGCAAAGGTAATTGTCCGACTACAAAGGTGCATGAGAAAGTAGTTCTTATGCCCGAGATTCGACAAGTCAAAGTGGAAGTTTGTCACTTGAAGGCTTAGAAACTTTTGAAGCTTTGGAGTAGACCGTCATAATGATTCCAAGACAGACGTTTGTCAAATGGCGGTTATTGATGGTTTTTAGCGGTTATTGACAGAAGCTTGACAGAGACATGACAAATTAGTGAGAAAGGGTGAGTAACAAAAAAAATAACTGTGAAAACCACGTGGATAGCATCCAAGGACAACTAGAAGACAAGTGTCAAAATCCTAGAGTCCTACGTTGTCTATAAAAATTAATTCTGTACAAATTGCAAAGGGTTATAATTTTAACTCACATACTCACTTTGAAACATTTCCAATGACTAAACAGGGTCTAGAGTTAATTAAATATTATTCTCAACCTACTTTCTTGCTTTCTTAGGATTAGTTTTTCTTTCAAATTAAGCATTTTGCATTATACTTTATGCAAATTTCTTCTTATTCTTTAATCTGTCAAATATTTCATTTACATTATCACAACATAAATAACACTATATTGTGTCTCATTCCATCCTCATTACATTAAAAATATTATTTGACACTTGATTCTTTTGGTGGAGAGCCCAAAAAGAGTAGCTTTTCGCTCCCTGAATCGAAATCTTAAAAAGTAAAGGGTATTATCCAAACTCCTGAAGATTATTGATTTACACCTAGTTTAGAGTTGTACAAGGAGATTGCCAATTATTCACTGTTGACATATAATTGCCAAATTCTCGCATAAACAATACCCTCTATGCTTTTCCAAACAATCAACTATCCACCATCTCGATCGTTTCTTTAATTTGAGCAAAGTTATCATCAATGGGGTTGGCTATAGATGCGCCATATTAAAATGAAAGGACCTTCTTGCCCTTGGGGCTGGCTAATTACCACTTGGCCTTACTAGTTAACAAATAGGGTGCCAAATACTGCCAAATTTTTCTTATTCCTTATTAGTCTCTTCAAGATATACTTATGTTCCTTTTAACTGGTTGCACACCTTTTTATTCCTTATTAGTCTCTTCAAGATATACTTGGTTCCTTTTAACTCGTTACACACCTTTTATCCTTTACCTGAGTTTGCCCCTGTGCTACTATAATTTCGTAAATTTATTAGCAAAGTTTGCTCACGTTCAAAAACAAACTTGCTAATCAGAAATCACGTCCTATTCAAACACCTAATCCCAACAAAATTTTAGTCAAACTGATACAACTTATTCCCTCCGTTCCATTGCATCCATATATAAAAACAAAAAAAAAACACATATATTAGTGAAAAAACAATAAATAAATCTTGAATAATATTATAAAATTATGTACGTGAACAAAATTGTCCCTTTTGAAAGACAAAAATAAGTAAATATAATTAATTTTATCAAGAATAGTATTAGTAAAAAATAATTAATATTTATTTATGTGACAAATGGACAGAAATTTTAAAATAAAAAAATCAAAATGTTAACATATGGAATACAATGGAGAGAGTATATCATTTTGATGATATAATAAATACAAAATCAAAATAGTGTCATTTATTTCTAGCCATTTCATATTTTATTTTATCAAAATAATTTCCCCCCTCAATTCACCACTACAACTTCCTCCAATTTTATTGACTTTTCCATAGTTTATAATTTTTGCATATAATTGCTGTTTCTTTGGGTACACTTTCTGGTCAGCTGGGTGCACTTTGGGCATGTAGTATTGAATACCAATAACATTCTTTTGGTGTTTTTGGTCGCCCATATCCAAAACAGGCCAGTCCAAAGAAGAAAAATACCGAAGCCCATTAATTACAGAACACGGGACACTGTCATTATATTACTAAAAAAAAAAAAAAAAGAAGAAATAAGACGGCGTCGTACGGGGAAATTTGACGTGTTCATCCTCTCGAAATCCGAAAACGGAAGAATTACACACACACACATGGTTGTTCGTCTCAATTCCAAACCATCTTCTTGTGTGTTCTTCTTCTCACTCCCAACTCTTCAAACCCTAAATTTGGTGAATACTGTTTTATTCCTCCTCTCGGTGTGTCTCACCATTTCATTCGGAACCTGAGAAGCATATTCTGAACTCTGGGAAGGTATACGTGGCAGAAGAAGAAAACATGTCGTCGTGGCTGAGATCTGCGATGAGCAAAGCGGTGGAGGTTGGGAACAAGAACAACCTCACTCGCACCGTCAGGAACTACGCCGACTCCGTCGTCCAACACGCCGGCCAGGCCGTCGCCGAGGGCGCCAAAATCCTTCAGGATCGCATTGTAATTTCCCCTCTTTTTTTGTTCTCGCGTGCCCTTTGATTCCTTAATTTCGCTTCCAATTTTCAATTAGCAGTTTATTTACTCATTTTCTTATTTGCACTCTCGTGTGTGACCGTTACTGTTATTCTAATGTCAATTAACTGAAATTGTTGCTCACTTTGTGTTCCTAGTGACTCACTGACCTCCTTTTTTTGTTCCTATTTGATAAATTACTTTATTTTTTCAAATTCCGTTTTCCGCTGTCTAATTTGATGGATGAAAGTAATCTAGGAGCAATGTTGTTCATGTTGCAATTGACCAAAATTAACTGGCTGGGCGCTAAATTAAAGTGCTTTTGCTGCTACCATGAGGGTATGTAGTATTTTTTATGTGGGGTAATGAGAATGATGAGAATGAAGATTTCATGCTATGTGCACACACAGGCAGCTCGGAATTATAGAAGTGTTGCTCTTACAATTAAGAGATTGGAAGAAGCTGCTATCTCCTATAGGGGACCTGAAAGAGTGCAGTTGCTTAGAAGATGGCTTGTTGTGCTTAAAGAGATCGAGAAATTGTCTGAAGCTTCGGCTGAGGGGAAAGAGAAGACTCTCGAGCATCACCTTACTGTTGAAGAATTGAAGGAGAACCCAAGGAGACCATCTCTGGTTAGAAACCGTCCTGCATACTTTGCATGAAACCATTCTAGTTTGGTTGAACTGATTTTAGGCTGTTGTACTCTGTCCAAGTTTCTGAGAATTTGGCTATACTTTCAAATTTCAATGATTGGGTTGTCTATGGAATTATGGCCTGTATGGGCCCTTCTCGATTCTCATGCTTTCTGCTTTGCGTCAGCAACAAAATCTATTTCAAAAGTTCTTGCTATTTGTTTTCCCTATTATAGTGTTTGTAGAAAAGTTCTGCTCGATCTTTCCATGTTTTGGTTGATAATAGGATTTTTGGGGGTTGTTGACTTCTGTCTCTTTCTCTCAATTAAATTATAGGATGACCTTTTCTTTGCCGTTCTGTATCATATCAGTGGGGGAGTGCCGGAGTGTTTGTTTTTTAGCATTTTATCATTCAGTATTCCATGATTCAGAGCTTCTTTTACCGTCCACACTGAGACATCATTACATTAATTAGATATTAAAGTTTTATGATCTTCTTCTTCGTTAGCTTAGGTGAAAAATCATTATCTATGATTGTTAGTTGTTGATGTGTAAGCTTTTTATTTGTTGATGTAGTCCTTGAAATTGTGAACATAATAACATTGGTTAACCTTGGCTGTTTATGTTTGATATACTTCTGGTTCTTTTCAGGTTCTTTATTATGATAGTGATGTTGGAGGTGAACCATTAAACTTTCGTGATGTTTTTCTTCAGAGTCAGGCATTGGAGGGTATAACATTATCGATGGTAAGGGGTACGCTAATTAATATCAGTCATTATGTACAAATTATGCTTAGGTTACCCTGATATGTTAAGTGTATAAGGCATGATGATATATCTGAAGACATATCTTCTTGCTTGAATGTTTTCTCTTTGGTTTATAGTTATTGCAGTTTTGTTGTTCTTATAGTACCATGACAATGGTGAAAGAAAATCGTTCTGCCTAATTCAATATTTTGTAATTGCTGATGATGGAGGTTAACCGCAGGGTTAACTCTTTTCTATTCCTCAGATTATCGAAGCTCCTAATGACGAAGAGGTTTCCCTTCTCCTAGAGATGTTTGGGTGAGTCTGCCAGTTATATATCTATCTCAGATGTCTCTTTATGATTTGCAATTGCCACCATGTATGTGCTATTTTTGATGCCATTGTTTATATGCATGCGACATTTGGGTTTACTGAATCCTGGATTTGAAACCCTTTGGTGCTTTGTCTGACAGTTCGAGACATCAGACATATATGACTAATGTTTTATTGTTGTGAAAATAATGTTGTCGCTCGCCTAATTTTTTAATTTCATTCACATCTTTGTAAGAATCTCTATTAGTCCTGCAGGGGACCATACTATATAATCAATTGTAAGGTTTTTTATATTACAGTTCAAACATAGGTCCGATCATATTTTAAATGTCCATGGTTTTATAGGCTTTGTCTTACTGGAGGAAAAGAAGTTCATAATGCCATAGTAAGCAGCTTACAGGATCTGGCAACAGTATTTTCAAGCTATCAAGATGAAGTACTGGTAAGGATGATTATGCTTACACTCAGATCTATTGTATAAATACATTTATATGTTGGACAGAAAAAGAAATTTTCTTAGAAGGGTAGCACAAAAGAGGATAAGACATCCTCTTGAAGATACATAAATATCAACAAAGTCTACAGGGATAAATTATGCAACAAATCACACCAATCCGTTTGAATATTAGGTAAAGGAACACCATTAAATGAACCATGCTTAGGACACTAAAGGGATGTCAAAAAATTAATCCTATCCTCAATGAAGTCAACAGTCAAAAAGGAATCATTAAAAGTTCTAGTATTATTTTTCAACCAAATACACCAAAGCTCATAAAAATCTGAGGACTACTATAGGATCTTTGCTTCTTTTTGAGGCCCAAAACCTTTGAACTTTGTAAGTGGAAAGTATAGTAAGTTCATTCAGTAACCCACAACTGTCTGATCCCAAAGAGAGCCTATTCCAACTTCCAACTTCCAAAGAGATCTCATAACTGGGCAGTGCATTTTCATCCACTGGATTTATCGTTTAAAAATATAGGAAATGTGATTAAATCTTTGATTAATCTTAATATCTTACAAGACATTTAAACAAAAATTATTGAAGCCATTGGAATTGAGCTAGTAGTGTGAGATTTGGGTAGTATACATGAGGTTATGCGTTCAAATCTCATGGCTTTCAAATTCCGATGTACCAAAAAACAAAAAATATTAGAATGGAAACTTCTAAATGGAACAAAAATTGGAACTTTATAACTTAAATTGTGGATTTTTATCGTAGCATAAATTTTGTGCATGTACTAATGTAGACAGAATACCAATCAAAACCTAGTAGCTCAATTCGTCGCTTTAAATGTTGTTCTCATCTTACATATTTTATTGCCATCTTGGAGGTTAGAATTGTTGAAAGTGTCTGGATTTTTAATCTTGAATGTGTTCATTGAAGAATAATTAAGGAAATAAAATGTATAGCAAATCACATTTATAGTGAAAGTACCAAAATCCTCTAGGCATTATAACACTAGCAGCTCTCCCGGTATATGGCTTTGGGATATTCTTTGTTTATTTTGGCATTCCATAAGATTGTTATATGTTTTGCCTTGTTTTTCAGGTGAAACGGGAGGAATTGCTTCAGTTTGCACAAGGTGCCGTCACTGGTTTGAAAATAAACTCTGATGTTGCAAGGTCAGTATGAGCCAAGGGGTTACTGTTGTCATTTTCTTCCCGATTGCAGTAGTGAGGGCTTACTGACTTGTTAATGGTGGCCGAAGCCTAGTTGCTGACTGCTTGTGTCTTGTTGCTACTTAGTATGATATTATGATTAAACTTTGACTTAGATAGTAATTTAACAATGTGTGGTATTTATTTAGACGAGAGGTGTCGATGACGCAGATTGATCCTAAAACTTGGCCGTGCCAACATGCCTCACCTTGTGTGGGTTGGGATTGCAGTGCTCTCTTTTTTTCTGCAGTCACCACATTAGCACCACCTCCCTACCAGCCCCACTGACTTCATTTCTTCACCCTGCTGTCTCCTTTCAAGTCCTGCCTTATTTAGCATACTAAATGTAGATACACAATATATGTTTTTCCAAACTTTTAGTTTTATTTCTTTCAAGTTTCAATAGAAAACAAAGTATTATTAAACAGAAGAGAAGTGCACCAGGTCAAGGATATTGTACCCTCATGAGTGGGACAGAATAAAAGAGAAACTAGGTAAATAAGAAAACTAGGATCAGTTGGCAGTTCAGTACCTTTCCTAGGCAAATCCATGGAAAACAAATGTGGCCTGAGCATGGGAGAGAGGCTAAGGACGCAACCATTTCCCTTAATAAAGCATTCTAGCATATAAGTGCAGTTTGAAATGTCTCATTTATCTGGTATTTGCTTGATATTAATTTTAGTTTTTGTTTGTGGAACCCTAACAGCTGATATAATACACAAGTGGGAAGGCCGGGCTGCAATCCACCTCTTGTTTTTTAATCATGTTTTGCTTTCTGACTGCAGAATAGATGCTCAAGCCTTTAATCTTAAGAAAAAGCTCAGTGAGATAACGACGTCACAGGGGACTGTTAACAGAGGTGACTTTAATGCTGCTGAGGAAACAACAGCAACACTAGAGGTGTGTGTCTGTCATAGGTCCCTTTATTTAGACTTTTTTTTTTTTTTACTTACTTTGTAAATAATTTTGCAATGTGAGTAATGTATTAAACTATTAATATATAATGTGAGGGGAACAAGATCATTGGAGCATTTATTTAGCCTTTCAATATCCCTTGGATGAGATCTTTTACTAGTCAATTTTGCTGGCATGCAGTCAATGCACACTCGTATCTATGATCTTTGCATGTTTTGAAATTTAAAATATTGAGTATAACCAGCCAATCACTTTGCAGGCTTTAAAAGTAGCCCTTGCCCAGATTCGAATATGTTCCAGACTTGAAGGATTATTGCTGAAGAAAAAGAACATAAGCAATGGTGACTCTCCTGAGGTTCATGCTCACAAGGTATAGTTCTTTAAGAGTTTCTTTTGGAAGGGTGCATGGAAGGAGAACTAGAGATACATCATGAGAAACTAATTATATGGAGGAATTAAAAAAAGAAAGGTTCACCTTGGGTCAACAAAAATAAACATGAATCTCAAGAAATGGAGAGATAATATAAAATTAATCTGAGCTTGTAGCATTTCTGATCTCGAGTTACCCTTCTCTAATTATGATCTCAATGAAGGGTCATCGTTGAGTAATTTTTCATTGTATTCTTACCATTTAGATGACATCCACATAAGTGTAAAATCATCTCCGGGCTGATATTCCTACAGAGTATATGCCTTAATTTTTGGTAATGTGAGTGGGATTGTTAGAACATGCATTTGGGTGGTATTCTATTTTGATGATATTGTCGGTCTTATTGAATGTACGGTTTTGCTTATATTTTTCAGTCACATTCTTAAATGAATGTAGTTCTGTAGTTTTTTTATATTGTTTTCATTTGACATAAGTCTATAATGTCTACAAGTAGGTTGATAAGCTGAAGGTCTTAACGGAATCTCTTGCCAACTCTGCCACAAAAGCCGAAAAACGTATTTTAGACAACAGGTAGACTTATTGAGATTATGATATTTTCTGTTCTATTGCGCTCTTTTTTCTTGTGCTCATATTTATGTACTCAAGCAATGGTTAACACTGTACCGTCTTTTCTCTCCTTTGCAAATGCAAGCAAAGCAAGTGGCACTTTTTTTGTTGGTTAATAATTTGCTTCTGATACAGGACACTAAACCATTTCGTTTTATGTTAAAAAAAAAAATTGACAGAGTACAAAAAGAGGAGGCATTAAAAGTTCGTGCGACTAAAGATGGTGAAGCTAGTGAAAAGGAGAAGGTAATTTGTTCACGAGGCAGCATTGTATTTATTTTGTAAATTATGGTTTGACTGTAGTAGATGCGGAATTTATTATCATTCAGCTTTTAATTCTATGAATTGTGTATGTGTTGATTATTAATGTAATAAGTAATGTATAGACAAAATGATGGTTTAGGGAGGGTATGGTGTTTATTTTGATCTGAAGTTGTCATATATAAGTTTTCTTTTATTATCTATATATATTTGCTCAGTATTGTTTAGGCAAAACAAGGTTTCCAGAACAAGTTAACCACTTGCATTCACTACTCAGATTCTATATCTCGTGTTCCTTTTTCTTCCATACTTCTATAATATGTATGATATAGAAGGAAGGGTCACTGTGCAAGATTTATACATTTATCCCTTTTAGTAGGTTTGCCTTTTTTTCGGGGCAGGGTTGTTGATTAAGTTTTGTGGGAAGATGTTTGATTTCCATGTTCATAGACGCAAAGACCATGCTGAAAGAATATACAGCGTGTGTGTGTGTGTGTGTGTGTGTGTTGACTATTTTTCCTCCTCCTGTTTTCAGGAATTGGCAGCTGAGATATCTGAACTCCAACAGAAAAAGGATGATCTTGAAGCTGAATTGAAAAAGGTATTTTGTTCACCATATGAATTCTTAATGCTGCAGTGTTTTTTTCATCTCTGGTGCTGAATATGTTCTCTTATTTGTTATTCTAGAAAGCATTGAAACATCAGGCTGAACTCTTCACCCCTCTCCCTCCTCTATAATTTTGTTCTCTTGCTAGTTTGCTTTTAAATGTGCTTAAGCTTCAATACTTTTAATCTGTTACATGTTAAAATATGAGCAATTGTGTATTTTTGGCAACAACTAATTTTGAGGAAATTATCCTTCTCCTTTTTAAGTTGTGACTGAAAGCTTTTGATTATAAGCTATTTTGGATACAAAGTAGGCTAACACAATCACACCTATTATGCCCCTCTACTCCAAATGACAATTTTACACTCCTGTATGTTACCCTTGTTTCAATAGCTGAATAAATTTATATTCTAGGTGTCACGCGAGCGTGGGTTATCATTTGCATGTGGAAATATTTTCTTATCCTTCATTGTTAGAATTAATCATCTCATATTCTCTGTGGGTTCATTTATCTGTTAGTTGGTTCTTTTGTGACTTCCATTGTATGCACTGCATCTTGTGAGCCAGTGTTAATACTTCTGTACATCCTTGTGTATTATGCATTGATGTATGTTGAGGGATCCTTGTATTGCCTGGGCCTTAACATGCGTCAGATTCTGTACACATGAAGTTGAATTTTGTTCTTCCAGTAACCCAGTTTACTTCTAATCTCAACGAATGCTGACATATCTTTTAATGTTGTCAATGACTCCTCATTTTAATTATTCTCTGGTTATTATCTTGTAACTGTTTGTGAATCCTTTCTTAATTAGAACTTATAAATGATTGAAATCTTGCTTCCAACATTTAGGTTAATACTGCTTTGGCTGCTGCTCAAGCACGATTGTGGAATGTGAGGGAAGAAAGGGACCAGTTTGAGGAAGCAAACAATCAGATAGTTGAACATCTGAAGACAAAGGTTTGAACTTCGAAGTTCTCTCTTTCCTGGCTGGGTATCATGTTAAACCCATTTTACTTAATTCGGTATTGATTTGGCCTTAATTGTCAGGAGGATGAACTTTCAAAATCAATTAGGTCGTGCAAGGTAGAAGCGGATGTTATCAAAACCTGGATTAATTTTCTGGAAGATACTTGGCTTCTGCAGCGGTCAAATGCAGAAATTTATGAGAAGCAGGTCAAGTATGTAATCAAACTTTTTGAACTCGAGTCATGATGACATTATTGTTGGATGTTGTGATATCTGAGATTTTTCATGCATTGGTACTGTCACTAATTCTTGTGTTTTGAAGTGATGAGTTGGAGAGGCATGAGGACTATTTCGTGAACTTGGCCATTCAACTCCTTGATTCGTACCAGGTATTGTTTTTCCTTTACAGAGTTAGATAATTGATGTAAAATGGCAGGCTTCTTTCTGCTTCCCTGTTATTTCCCGTGTCTAACATGATCTGCTACGTCATGTGCAGGAAGAGTTAGGACCTTGTATTGACCATATTGGAAAATTTGTTGTGAACATCAAGAATTTAAGTCAGAGGTAACCTTCTTTGTATTATATCTGTTGTCTACCATAGACTTTCAGTTTTGGCAATTTTTTTTTAGGATACAAAGTATTTAGATTTTAATACAAATTTGCATGTGGGCATGTGTAGGGATGAGATCAAATGGTTAAGGTTTATTATTTTAAAATTAAATGACTTTTAATTTTAAAATGTGTATGTATGTTTAGTTATTTTAATTCTTAATTTTTCATGAGGAGACAGGTTAGAGACGACGTCCTCTGTAGATACTGAGGATTCAGAAGTGTTAAGCCCAAGGAGAAATCTTGAGGAGGAATATTTGACTTATGAAGCGAAGGTAAATGTCTGACTTTAGAGTAATTTTAAATCCATGTCTCGTTTATCCAGCACTTCACTTATTGATTCTCTCCTACCTTGAAAGTGTACCTGTTAGATCTGATATCTATGAATGAATGATGAACTATTATTGAATTGGGGAACTTGGCAATGCTCCAAGAACCCTAGAAAAACAGTTACAGCAACAGAGGAATCAAAGCTCCTCAACTCTCACCCGTACAAAATGAACAAAAGACTCTTTAACTAATCTATAATTCCTTTATTTATAGCCAACTAATCCCCTAACTAACTAACTTCCCTAACTAACTACTAACTAATGGGTCCTAACACTACTCCCCCCCTAAAAATTCACCTTGTCCTCAAGGTGATTCAAAAAAAAATTTCAAACCAAAATCCTCCAGGGTCTTATTGCTTAAAAAATAAAATGCTGAAACTTTCTATCCCAATTGGGGTCCAAACTGCAAAATTAGAAAGATAATACTGTTAAGAAAGATTCAGATTTTTTTTTTCCTTTTTTTTTTTTTTTATAGTAACAAGATACAAATGCATTCCTCTTGGATCCCATATCTTCAAATTTGCTCTAGGTTCTGCCTCCCTCTTAGCTCTTTCCAAAAGTGGAATCCCACATCCCAGCACCAGATTGAAGTACTCTTTTATTCCTGAGTGGAGCCCATCACTTAGGCCCAGTGTTGGCACCAGCTTTTTATTTCCAAATTTGCCTTGCTCGTTGCCAAGGAATTGGGTTGGGTCCAATAACCGATTTTTATAAGGTTGCAGATATGAACTCCAACTTTCATTCCACTTGTGTTGGGCTTGGCCCACTAAGTGAAGTGTAGAACTCCCTTGACCCAATCCCTCTTTTGTTGCCCTAATCTTCTTCTCCTTCACTGTCTTTGTGCTCCAGCCGCTGATAATGTTCTGCGCCTTCCTCTTGTCGCCGCTAGTGCGGTTAAGCCCCGCCGCCATCGCCACCGCGAACTCCGCCCTAGCCGTCGCGGCTATCGCTACCTCCACGACCTCCTTCTTCGTCAACTTTTGTGGCTCGCCGGCCACTGCCGCCACCACGGTCACCACCGTTAGTATGTTTCCGGTCACCGACCGGGGACCCGCTGCGATATCCGCTCGTCCCAGCCCTCCTCTTTTGTCCCGCGCATCACTACCCTTTCCCCCATTGTCTTCATCCATAACCGCACTCACCACCGGAGTCGCCGTCGGAGAAACACCATCAGCCACCACACGAGGAGTCGCTGCGAACGTCATCCACTCTTGTCCTCCTCCGAAAGCTTCATCTAGTTCTCCACTACGTTTTGCAGTTGCCTTTACATGCACCGTCGCCCTTGTTCCAGTGGCAGCCGCAAGCAAACCCACCGTAATGGCAGCCTCGCAGTGGCCTATGTCGTCTTCTCTTCTCCGGATGTGCGACCCACCTTCGGATGCTTGTTCTTGGCCTCGAGTTTCTTCCTCGCCGTTGAACAGCGGAAGTTCGATTCGCCGCCATTGCTCCGTTCCTTCACGTCGATTTGCAGAGTTTTCATCGCCGTCACTGTTCCCGCTATGAGGCCCGACACGAACATGAGGTCGAATGCGTTCGACATGGTCCATGCGCGCTTCCACCTGCGCGATCCTCTCTCCGAGCCTCGCGATCGATTCTTCTAACGCGAGGTGGCGTTCCTCCGCTCTGCGACGGTCTTCTTCGGATCTCTCCAAGAACGCATTGAGTTTTGCTTCCATCTTGGATTTGCGCACCATACGAAGCGTACCAGGATCGGAGAAGGCTGATACCAGTGTTAGATCTGATATCTATGAATGAATGATGAACTATTATTGAATTGGGGAACTTGGCAATGCTCCAAGAACCCTAGAAAAACGGTTACAGCAACAGAGGAATCAAAGCTCCTCAACTCTCACCCGTACAAAATGAACAAAAGACTCTTTAACTAATCTATAATTCCTTTATTTATAGCCAACTAATCCCCTAACTAACCACTAACTAATGGGTCCTAACAGTACCCGTGTCTTGGATTATTTCTGCATTGTGCAAGTCAGTCCACTTAGTATGTTTGAACCCCAATATCTGTTGCCTAGTGTCTGCTTGATAGTCTGTGAACTAAGGTAAAGAAGTGATACAATGTTGTACGTTGACTTCACTGATAGTTTTCTTGTTTCAGATTATTACCACTTTCAGTGTAGTGGATAACATGAAGCAGCAGTTTTATGCTCAACAAGGGAAAATTTCCAGGTTTTGTATTTCCTTTATAAGTCGCTTTGTATTTGACCTATGTTCCAGTTGTTTTGTATTTCTAAATCACTTTCTCGGGCTCACTCATCCAGGAAAGATGAAGAGAGGGTTAAAGAGCTTTTTGATGCCATTGAAATGTTAAGAACTAAATTTGAGTCTATTGAGAGACCAATTCTTGAAATTGAGAGTCCAACTGCAAAGGCTGAAACACATCCTGCTGAGAAAAAGCTTGATGATACACCTACTGCTCCAGCTCAAGGTACCGAGCCTTCAAAGACACAGACAGATGAACAGCCAAAATCACCTTCGGTTAAGGAAAATCAGGTGTTGGACCATGAAGCCGAATTAGCTAAGCTGGAATCAGAGTTTGGAAAGCTTAGTCAAGACTACTCTGGAGAGGAAATTGGTGATTGGGAATTTGATGAGCTTGAAAGAGAATTGGCTTCTGGTGATTCAGCAACAAAGTAATCAGGTGAATCCTTTTGAGACCTTGATACTTGCTGTTGTAATTTTACAATGAAACATGTGCAAGTATTATATAAATTTGTAAGCTCTGGGTCGGCTGTTAATGAAGCTGCAATTGGTTCAGATGCCTTTGAATCTGTAACATCAAAAGTGCGTAATTTGTTGATTCTTCTGTAAATTACTGGATTTGTAACACGCAGTCGTCAACTGATTTGCAATGGACAGTTTGGTTGTACATGTTAAACCCAGGATGTTGATTTTGTTGTACCTGTTGCCAGTCCAGGTGCTTATTTGGGGAAGATTTTTCCGCACAATTTTTTTTTTTTTATCCGGGGGGGAAGAAAACTGGTCGGTACTTTTTTTTTTCTCATTTTTGGAAATGAACAAAAGTGATTATTTTTACAGTGGGAAACTAACTAATTATTTGAAACAGCATTTTCTTGATTGTGTAAACTGACTATTTTTTGACATTTCCAACCTCGGACTAAAGGACTAGCTTTGTCAAGACAATAAAGCTAAAAATTGGTGAAGACTGATTAAAGATATTTATTTCCTTGTGAATTTTTGTCTCGACATATCCTAATTTGGCCAACAAAGTATGTTAGCCGTGTAAAGGGTTAGCAAAACGGGTTAAGTTTACCAAAACGGCCCGTCAATTTGTTATTTTTTAATTTTTTAATGGGACATGTTAGGATTTTTCAACCTATCAAAATTTTTCTACTTACTTTGTCTCGTTCAGTTTCATCTCATTTTATGGCCCATTCATAACAGGTTGGTAAAAATAGTTAAAATATAACTAAAATTAAATTAGCATGTCAAGTTGATCTGATAACCTATCATTTTTTGGCAAGTCGGGTTGATATTTTTAATCCAAATAACTAAAACGAGTTAACTTATCCTGTCCCGTTTTATGTCTAACCCGCGGCGGGTCAATTTCACCCTGCTTATCTGCCCTTAGTTGTGTAGTGCAAGAATTGAGTATTTTCAAAAGACAACTTTATCTCCCAATACCTTTTTGTAACAAGAATTGTCAAGTAGTGCAAATTTTGATAGTGTCGTCAAATTTTACCCGTCAATTTTGTTATTTTAAAAAGAAAAAAAAAAGTGCTTTATGAAGGTTTTTCTTTTTTTAATTTCGTTGTGGGAGATATGTAAATCAAACAAGTACTCGATCATTATATTCTAGGCGAAATAAGTTTTAAGAAAAAACTTTGTAATTGCTTGACAACCTAACTATGCGACATATTCCTTCTAGAAGTGACGTTGCAATTAGCTTAGCTAGGGCCTATAACAACAAAAAGGTAGAAGCAAGATATAGTTGTTCACGAATTTTTACACTCCGATTGCACACACAATCTCTAACAAAATGCACATTGGAAAAAGCAAGGAAACAATAGGACCTTGTCTTTTTGCCTGTGATTAAAAATTGAGAAAGGAGAAAGGGAGGGTAAACCAAAAAGTAAGTAGGAGTGTGTAAAAAGGAGCATGACAAACCAAAGTCTCGAGCTTAGCTTTGCAGGCATTCCGGCCTTAGTTCCCTTATCCCACCAAAATTTGTCGGGTCATGTGTTGGTTCCTTTCATTTCATGTCCATCTTGTTCAGTAGTGTGTGCATTTACTCTACTTTATTCAGTTACAATAGAGCAATGGAATTAATTAATAAACGGAAAAAGGCACACGAGTTGTGTCACCAACATAGAAAGAAAAGCAGATAAGTTAGCCATAAACAAATGGAAGGAATAACACGAAAAGATTGAAAAAAGAAGCCCATGTTTCTATCCATGTTCACAAAAAGGTCTAGCAAGGCTTTTCCTGTGTGCAAGTATACACTAAAGTGTGTTAAAACGGAACCAGGAATCCAGTAAAAAGTGGCTGGAAGGTTATGAACTCAAACTGTTATTTAATCGAGTGCAGGAAGCATTCCCTTGTTATTTCCACATCAGATTAATTATGGTACACTGAACTTGAACCACACTCTACAGCACAGTGACCTACATAAATGCATAAAGGCATGCCACGAGACATTTCTTGTTCAGAAACCGAATTTTCTTGCATGGGAATGTGCAGGTGTTTTACATAAGATTCCAAAAATGGCTCTTAATTTCATAGACAAGATTTTCCCAGAAAGTACCATGAGTTGTGGGTCTATTCCTATTTCCCACTCATGCTACAGTCACTTATGAGAGTTTAGGTAAGGACAAACATTTTAGTTACTACCTGGAGATTCCTGTGTCCTCTTCTTTTAGTTTTAATCATCAATTTCTATGCACTTGTTTGCAAGGTTAAATATAAATATAATTCAAAATGCCAACCACCCCCTTCTGCTTAATATAACTCAACTACTCAAGCAGAAAATTGTAGTGCACTATTTAGTGAAGGTTTTAAATTCAAAATTAAGGTTCAACCCATTGAGTTCTATGTATTCACCTATATCTTGTTAGAAAGAAACCAAATCAATGGCTACCACCACCATGTAATATTTCTAGCTTTCCATTATACTAGGCTTTGTCATGCCTACACTACACTACTAATGGTAGTAACCAGCCTGAACCACAGTGAGACAGGCTGCAGTTTTTGGTCAATTTCTCTGTGACACTAATTCATCAGAGAAAATAAATAATGGGACTCATGCTAGTTACCATTATCAAAAGATTATAAAAAATATTATATAGCAATCCCAATGAGAGATAAGCCACAGTTTATGTTCGGTGGGTCAGTGCTTCCCCCCATAAGAAAATAAAATCAGGCTTAAATTTTACACTTGGATGCTTGCTTGCAGACAAACTCCTTTAATAATGATAAGACAAACAAGAAATAAAGAAGCAATAAACTAGGATACCACTACTTTGCTTTTTGAAATGGCATTTCTCTGCACTTTTAAAAGCAGCATTTCTCTTCATTTCTTCCCATAATATAAGCATAGCTACCATTAGCTACTATCCCCCATAGGAAGAAGTGTAAATACTAGAGCAGTGTGCCTGAAAGTTTGAAATGGCTTCAAAACTCCCTGCATGTGATCCTGCAGATGATGATTACATTGACATGGAAGTAAGCTCATACTCCAAATTCTTCTGCCATTCTGTGAGTTCTCATCCACAACCTAGAGAATTTGAGTTCCAAATGTCCTCCATTGTTCAAGAAAAAGAACCAACAACTTCCCCAGCTGATGAGCTTTTCTACAAAGGAAAGCTCCTCCCTCTTCACCTTCCCCCTCGGTTACAAATGGTTGAAAAACTCCTGCAAAACTCCAACCCTGCTTGTGATAAGGAAAATGATGTCTTTGAAGAGTTCTATAGCACCCCATTAGCTACTACCTACACAACACCAATCACAGGCACCCCATTTGAGTCCTGCAATATCTCCCCATCCGAATCTTGCCAAGTTAGTAGAGAATTAAACCCAGAAGAGTATAGCCTTGAGTTTCCAACAGATACAAGTGGATTTGTTGTTGAAAACCAGAAGAAGTCATGGACCAAGAAACTGAAGCAGTCATCAATAGGTTCAAAGTTAAGGGCTTCAAGGGCTTATCTCAAGTCCTGGTTTGGAAAATCTGGTTGCTCATATGAAACCTACGCAACCTCAACAAAAGTTGCAGATGAAGGCTCAGTTTCAAAAGCCAGGGAAAATTTAAATAAGCATGTGCAAGTGGCAAGGAAAAACCCATATGGCCAAATTCATAGGGACAGATATCAGTCCTCCAATGCTGTCATAAGGAGCTACAAAGAAAAGACCAAAGAGGATGGAAGTAACCACCACAGAAGGTCATTCTCAGTCGGCATCAAACTGCTTTCAGGAAACAAGTCATTGACATCATCATTGTCTGGCTCAACTTCATTCTCACTTTCAAACAAATCATCATATGGATGTCAAGCGAGGCAGCTTCTCAAGAGGTGCAGCAGTGCAAACTCAGAGATAGAGAACTCAATCCAGGGGGCAATTGCACACTGCAAGAAGTCTCAGCAAATGTTCTCTTCCAAGAAGACTGTAACTGATGTGGGATTCTACTCATTGTCTGCATCCAGCACCTCAGTTTGTGAGGATCAGGAAAGAGTAGAGCTTTGCAGGAGTTGATAGGGAATAAAAACTAAGTACTTTGCCTGTGTACTTCTCTTCTTCATATGTTGTCTTTCCACTTCAAAAGTAATTTTGATGAAAGATAACTCTAATTCAGTAGTACAAATTTTAGAAACTCTCATGTCATGTCATGTTCATCGTGGATATTATTTAGGCTAGAGCATCAAAATCCGGAGGAAGTTTGTCCACACAAAGAATTAAGCTTTGGATTGGCCCTTAACCAATGTATGATGAGTGGAAAATGAGATTCTTCTGAAAAATAAAATTCCAACATTGTACTATCTGCTTTCTAGACCTACACCTTGCTCCAATATGGCAAGAATCAATTGGTAATTAAAACAACCACAGTGAAAGTTCTTATTTTAATCGTTGTATATTATTATTGAACTCGACCAACTTAATATATTTCGGAACTTAACCATAACAATCAATTAGTGTAATATGATAAGCATCATTATATATCAGCCATTTTGGTACTGATTTCATTTTGGTACTGATTTTCATTATATATCAGCCATTTTGTCATTGTGAGGTATTGATTTTAAGCTATAAGGAACAAAAAAGAAAAGAATATATTAATCCATAACTTACCGTAGAAATCTCAATGCTTTTAAATCCTGTTAAAGAAGATTCTATTGGGTATTGGCCCTTCCTATGTAGAGAACGGCCCAAAATGAGCAAGCCCATTTTATACTCCACTTATGATTGAGAAGGGTTTGTTAGGGTGCAGAGTGAGAGATCATTTTGTGACAAATGCAGCCACATTAAGACAGAAGGAAGAGAGAAACTCAGCCACGCATTTTTTTTCCTGGTTTGAACAGTCGCCGTAGATTAGAATTGCGTGTTTTATTTCCCAACATTTGGTATCAACGACCAAGAGGAGATAAAAACAAGAGGAGCAACTATATCAGTAAAATAATGGCAGCAATCAATACACAATAAACCAACATAATAGAAACAATGCACCAAGAATTTTAACGTGGAAGAATGTGATATCCCAAATAAAGAAATTATAATTATTATGAATTATTATTATTATTATTTATTATTATTATCAAGTGCACCTAACACTAATATTATTTAACATTATAATAACTAAGTGTGGTTAGCATTAATATTAGTTATTACTATTATTAAGTCTAGATATATGTCACTAATATTAATAATAATTAATATTACTAAGTGTAACTAGCATTAGCATTATTATTATTAAGTGTACCTAGCATTATTATTATTTAACATTATTATTACTAAGTGTAGCTAGCATTAGCATTATTATTATTAAGTGTACCTAGCATTATTATTATTTAACATTATAATTACTAAGTGTAGCTAGCATTATAATTATTATTATTAAGTGTACCTACCATTATTATTATTTAACATTATAATTACTAAGTGTAGCTAGCAATATAATTATTATTACTAAGTATAGTTAGCATTATTATTATTTAACATTATAATTACTAAGTGTAGTAAGCATTATTAATATTTATTATTATTATTAAGTGTAGACAAATAGCACTAATATTATTCATGATTATTATATTTGTGTATAAATATGTGAGTGTAGGAGTGTGTATGTGTAAGAAATGTTTAGTTTCATTTTGCTAAGTTTTGCTTACACCTCCTCTAAACCAAACCTCTTCTTGGCCGAACTCATCTCTTGTCAAGTTCAGGATCTTCATGTGAGCCAGCTTGATGAGCCTAGCTAATCCTCTCTTGGGACGTTGTGATGCTCCTTTCTTTTAATCTGTGAGATTGGTTATTTGTACCATTCCAATACTTCAGAGTAAAGTTATTAGTAGAAGCACACTCACGACTACCAACGGTGAGTAGGTTTAAGCTCATGATCATACTTTTGGTCATTATTAATATTTTTCCATATTATATAAATTATTTATGAAATTTTAAAATGATTTATGTCAAGAGAATATATTGTTATAATTATACTGCTTTAGAAATATTATTACTTTTACAGTTATCATGAAAATTAATCATTTTAGCAAAACTCATGGGACCATAATTGATACCTTACGTGTTATAAAATATCTTTTTCCTAGTTTATGAAGATTTTAGAATATTAGATATGATTTATTGAAAGTATTGAATAAAATATAATTCATAACAATTGTCAGATACATATTCTATTGATTACTGAAATCACTATGTCTACAAGCTGGTGATCCCTTAGGCATGATTTTAGAATCTCAGTTATGCTACAGTTAAATTGTTAGAATTATATGAATTCAGAGCTTTTATATTTATTTGGTTTATGAACAAATTATTTTATATTAATTAGTGAGAAACAGATCAGCGAGTTAATGGCTGCAGAATTGATCGTTAATCTTGGTACCAAGTGGTATGCTAGAGGACTAGCTCACCCACAATAAGGAACCTAGTGAGGTGTCCATTTATGGGACCTAGTTAGGTGCCCATCAGATTAGCCATTGGCTCAGATTTAGCTATTCAGCTCAAATAATTATGTACAGAATAATTCATGTTTCTCTACTAGTTATTGCCATAAATTCAGTTAATTTATATGTAATTATATATGTAATATATTTCACATCAGTTGCATGTATATGTTATGTATTTTGTTATTGTCTCGTGTGGGTTGTGAGTGGAGGCTCGCTCACTGAGTTTTGATGAACTCACCCCTCTCTTTTCCTTTCCCTACAGAGATCTACAGTTTCAGGTTGTACTCACAGATCTCGTGAGTTGTGCTACAACTTCCTTGGTGAGCTTGACTTGGAGTGGAGGCTTATTGTCAAATGTCAGTCTAGTAGTGCTCCAATAAATTTGTGTAAGCGGGATCCCCAGGACATGCATGATATATTTCGTAATTTCAATTAATTGTTTTGTTATGTTTGGCTTTGGCCTAAAATATGGATTTTATGCAAATTTATATTCAGAATTTATGTTTTGAGAACAATTTCATATTATTGAAATTTTTGAGATATTTTGAATAAATTTGGATTATTTATATTAGTCGATTCACGTTACTGCAGGCTTAGTGGGACCGTCCTCACGTGCCGGTCACACTCCATATGTGGGTCGTGACAAAGAATTCCCTCAATGTGAGAGATAAAAATCACAGGTCGCCCATATCAAAGAAATAGCTTTACTATGATCAAATCAGATATAAGAGAGTCTCAAATAAACGCACAAACCGCACTAATAACAAACTAAACTAACCAAACACTAATACTTAAATTGAAAACAAAGAAGACAAGTACTCAAAAAACACAGCTGATGTGCAAGACCAAAATCTCACACTCCTAATCTCGTCTTAATGATCTAACCGTTCATAACAAAGAACCAAATATCTAGAACCTACTGTCAAAGTTCGATCCAATGGTGAATGACTTCACAAATGGTAATTTATGTTGACAGGTTGCACCAGAAAAATGATTCTCCAAACAAAAATAGAACCATTGTGCGAGCTCAATATCTCACAATTCAAACTTCGAATCAATGATCGGACCGTTCAGAACGAAGAGCCACCCATCAAGAACTTGCTATTAAAATTTCATCTTGATCCAATGGTGGATGACTTTGTAAATGCTAATCTACGGCAACTGTTCACCTTAGAAAAAAAAAATGGTGCCGAGTTTCTCTCTTCCTTCTCTCTCAATGTGGCTGCTTTTGTCACAAAAATGATCTCTCACTTTGCACTCTAACAGACCCCTCTCACTTAGATAAGTAAAACATCAAATGAGCTTGCTCATTTTGGGGCTTTCTCCAAATAGGAAGAGAGCCCAATACCCAATAGTTATCTGGAACCGATCATTGCTCACTTTCCACATGCAGTGAGCACTAGAATGTCTATGAACAGTTTAACACTAATAATTTGATTCTGTATTCTATAATTCCTTTTATCAATAATGAAAAGAATTATCTGTACAGGCATAGTACGAACCTAATGAGTGAAAGAATAATGCGCATATTATTTAGAACTCAATTGTTAAAAATATAATATCTACAACTACTAAATTGTGAACAGGCACATGATTAGAACATTTGACATGGAGAACTTGAAATTGAAAAACAAAGCTATCTACAAATGCAGTCCCCAAGCTCGCTGTCAAGGAACACTAGCTATCTACTAATCCACTGAACTTCCTTTTGTGTCATGCTGCTTACGAATTATAATTGCCCAGCTGTCAAGTGTGAGCCTCTAACTTGTCATCAATTTTAGGAGCCACTTAATGAATATGTAATTGCCATATACCAATGTTTTCTTGAATAAATAAATCTTTTTTAAAATACATAATGTTTGTTGGGTCCTTCTAATCATCGAAGATTGAGAGAAACAGTGATCATGACTGTGGCAGCCCACATGTCATCAACCCTTGGCAACTCTATAAGACACTGTCTTTGGTTCCTGTGTGAAGAAAATTCCTAGATCATTAAAGTAGGCTTATTCTATAGTATTAGGGAAAAGCTAGTCAGAGAGATAGAAAGTGAAAAGAAGAGTTAGGAGGAACGTAACTTCATACGTAACACAGTATGTTAAAATAATCACACTTGAGATATAAAGAAATGCGGACAAAGTGCGATATGTATATGTATCAGTATAAGTTTTGACATACTTACTCCATTTAATAATATTTTTTGGACATGAAATTTTATCAATTGACTATTAAAATTAAAGTTCCTGTTAAGTAAATTAAATGTATAAAGTTTCATATAATTTAAAAATAATTTGATAGTTCATCATTTCATTTTATTTTGATGGATAACATGTTTTTAAAAATACAAGTAAATATAGATTATTAGATTATATGTATATTGTTATTCAATTTTTCTGAAATTTGACATACTTGATCATTTATATAATATAATATAAATCAATTGTCAGATTTATTAAATTCAATATACATGAAGAGTTATTGAATAAGATAAGTGTATAAGATTTATTTCTGGAACGTGTGTGTACATATATATAACTTCTGCTTATAATGATTTTCACAAAGCTAGAAGAAACGTAATTTTTATTTTTATTACTATACTATGAATCGCCTGTGACAAGAAGAATGCCATGCATCATGATTTCCTTTTTTGCTTTCACGTGCGTCATAGAATGAGTTTGTGTACGTGTTTCTGTATTCAGCAAAATGGGGTTTTTTGGCGTTGTTTGTTATTGAAATCCAAGTTGCTCCTTATATTTCTTATTTCAATTAGTTGTGATGGTTTTTATGATATGGTGCCAACAAACATAACACTAACATAGCCACTTCGTTAAAAATAAAAACCACTTTGCATAAAACCGAAAAAAATGCCGACTCAATAAGAAAATAAAAATAAAACCTGTCTTAGGTTTTAAATTATATCCTCACCAACAAATTGTAAACTTAAATTTTCACATCCGAACTTATCAAGATTACTATAAATTTATATTTAACTCAGTCAAAATGCAACATTTACAAGAGTTAGGAACGTAGCATAGTCTGTAGAGTAAGCAATGTAGAACAGAGTGCTTGGATCCTGAGATTTTAGTTTTCATTTTCAATATTTTATATTTTTTAAAAAAAATATTAAAAATTCTGAAAACTATAAATCACAATTTTTATTATTTCCTTCATAAAATCTTGAAAACTGAACATGAAAACTAAAATTGTTTTTCATTTGAAAACACATATTACGGTTTAGACAAAAGTTTCTCACTTACAATTCCGCTCAAATCATGGTTCAGGAATCTCCAAACGTAGATGGTGCTAATCGTAAAAACCAAGCATACGAGTAGTAGGTTAGTTCTGATGATTAGCAGACCCCAAGACATTTCTAGTAACAAAAAACTTCGGCAACAAACTGGGATGGCAGGTGTATTTTGACAATATAACATTACATACATGAATACAGAATTAAAGCAGAGTTTTGTTATTGTTTCCGCAGGTCACAATCTGGGCTTAGGACACAGGTGCATGCTCAGGCCCTGCACCCCTCAACAGTCACAATGACAACCGGGGCTTCCTTTCAATTTGTCATGATCCTATAGCAATTGCAAAGAGAATAAACAAAACTGTACAGTGTACACAACATGAAGCATTGGAGTTTCTCAGTGAACTCTTAACAGCAGTAATGCGACTTGCAAGTTGCAACTCTCATCTTTTTCACCACAATTTTGTCTTCTTGATCCTCCATGGTTGAAAGTTCAAAATCAAATCGCATAAATTGGGTCAACCTCAGAATTGGAGAACTCAGAATGATGCCAAGAGTTGGATCCGCTCCTCCTACCATGCTGCTTCCCCTTCTTCCTCATTGATCTGATTCTCTTAGACCTCACTACATAGTAAGTCATAGTGCCAATAACTCCAGATATTATGACCCCCCCAACCACGGTAACCAGAATTGCAGCCCACACGTTCTTCCTACCCACGACAATGTAAGAAGAGGCAATAAATGCCACTGACGTACATACAGAAGCCAACCACATCAGCTTGTTAATAACCTCCACCACCCTTTTCTCTGCTTTAGTTTCACCTCTAACCAAGGTAATTTGAACAACCACAACTGCCAAAGATGTAAAAAGTGCGATAGCATTGAAGATGAAGAACATTTTAAAGGCAGCACCCGCTGCCACCACTGCTGTGCCACTATCAAGATCCCCACCAGGAACAGTGAATATAGCAGCAAAAGCAACTGTAGCAAACAACACAGCCACCACAGTCACTGAGTTTGTGGCATTGTTAATTCCATCCCTGTGGAGTTTCCTTAGCTCTTTGGAAATATTATGAACATTTTTGTTCGTTTTTCTGGTTTGTTCAAGTTGTGTGTGAACATCTTTCTTAATTTGAGTAACGGTTTTCCTCAGTTCATCCCTCGGTTGGTTGAGCTCATTAGCTCTAAGTGCCCCATATCGACATAGGAAGTCCTTCATTTCTGTTGCCTCTTCAGAAAGGGGAAGGTTTTCGGCAATGTCAAGGGCTGTTTTGTGGTCCCTGGTTAATGCATTAACATTGGTGTCTGGCAGAAGTAATAACTCGTTGACTATCTGTGCAGGAAAATGAGAAACCAAATTGTTAGATTTATCATTCGAGAAACTATAATGTATGTGAATTAAACAAACATAGAAACAAAAGAAGCTACCCTTCTGAACAAATTTAAATTTAATTATAGCAAATCAGCAGCTTCATTTGCATTTATAGTAGCAAACAATATTTGTACCAAATATTCAACACTGGATGTATAAGTAAACAGCTATGAGGCATATACAATCATCCTACTACCAGGGATAAGGCATTTTTAGCCATGTGGTGCAAGTCCCATCGTTAAAGTAAGCATAATTTGCATTGCTCATGCCCTCATCTATATGTGCATATTGCTTGTAATGCTGTGCCATTGTTGACATACCTCGACACGCTTTTTCCTGGTTGCAACGTGTAATGCAGTGTTACCAAACTTGTCAGGAAGCATAACAATAGCAGCATCTGCCCCAAGAAGCAATTTTACCACATCACAACTCTGCCCTTTTACAGCCATATGCAATGCAGTTTGCCCTTTCTTGTCAGTCCTCCTTGCCAATTGTGGATCTTTTTCGAGCAAGGCTTTTACAATCTCTACATGGCCCTGACGAGCAGCTAAATGCAAGGCATTTTTGCCATTGGACCTAGCGATTTCCAACAAGCTACCGTCCTTTGACAGCAGTTCATTCACCACTTCTGTGTGGCCTCTTGTGGCTGCAGTTATGAGTGGAGTGGCATTGGATGGACCAATTGTTTTACTTAACCCTGGGTCATAATCTAGTAAAACTTGAACGATGGCTGCAAAAGAAAATGTACAATGGGTTAAAGGTATGAGCAAAAAACAGAGTGCTCACATTAAATTAAGACAGAAAGCATCACACATCTGCAAACTCTAGTTACACACCATAAAGGATTAGCCAACAGCTATCAAGGCCCAACAATCAGACCACAAAGAAAGCCATCCATTAACTTAAGGGATTAAACAAAGATTATTCTATCTCAAAATTTGGTCTGACAGGCTTCTCTAAATATCATTGAGCCATTGACAACAGATGAAACAGTGACATCATGCGCATCTCCTCCCTCCTACTATTCTTTTGTTTCTAATTTTTCTCTCGAGGTTTTCATCAGTAGCATAATCTTTTTCCCCAATAAAACCAGAGTTGCTTCTTTCAGGTTTGAACTTTGATTGTCGTCCTGGGAGGTCAAAGATGCTTACCAGTCTAACCAATCCTTTGAGAATATCAAAGGCATAACTATTGATTTTCTTTAATTGATGCAACATACTAAATAACTTCATAAATGACAGATCTACACTCACGTGCAAAGTTCAACCAACGACATCTTCCAACTCACTCCAATATCCTAGAACTACTTGGACTAGCAACCATTTGGACCAGAACAACCATAAACAATCCCACAATCAGAAAAACCCCAAAAAACAACAACAATTAAAAACAGTAAAATACAACTCAATAACTGGCCAATTAATAATATCAACAGCTCAAAATACAAAAAGCAAAAAAGAAACACGCGCAATCACAAACTATTAAGCACAATAAAAAGTTAAAGCAGTTTACCATGGTGCCCTTGACTAGCAGCAATATGCAAGGGATCGTACCCAGATCGATTCTTCTTGGAAACGGTCTCTTTACTCGAATGCTTCAGCAACTCCTTAACAACATCAAGGTGCCCTCTCTCAGCAGCAGTGAACAGAGGCGTCTCTCCAGGCTCGTTCTCTTCGTTGACAACAGAGGCTCTAACCTCAGCGATCTCAGCGTTGAGTTCATCGCCACTAAGAGTCCCCATAATCTGCGAATCGATGTCCATAAGGATCTGCTTCACCGCACCAAGATCACCCCTTTGAGCCGCCAAGTGAAGCTCCGTGTCGTTGTGCCGCCCCGTCACCTGCTTCACGTACTTCTTCTTCCCAGCTTGGTCGATTCGCTTCCCGGAGTTCGAAAGCACCAGCGCCGGCGCCGTCGCAGACGACGGAGACGGAGACGGCGAATGCGATATCTCGGAGAGAGGGTTGTTGTTGCTGTTATTGTTGTGGGTCGGAGTCATGGGTCCCTTCTCTATGTCCCTTTGAGATTGAGCTCCTGAAACACAAAACAAACACCACAAGTTAACAAAGCAGCTAAAAGGGTCGCAGAAAGATGGAAGCTTTATTAATGGGCAGCTAGGAATAGTGAAAAGCGGAAAATTTCGCAGAGGAGAGAGAAACCTGGTTGGTTGAGGTTGGAAGCCATGGAGATTGTGGAGGAAGAACAAGAAGAGAGGATTTAGCAGCTCATACAGAGAAGAGTGGAAGTGAATGGATGTCGTAGGAAGCAAGAGTTGCTTTGATTGCGTGATTGACTGTAGTCAGATGCAGAATTGGAAAAAACAAATAATAATTGACGGAAAGTTGTTTGGAAGAGGAAAGTGAAGCGAAAGAGAGGAGGAGAAGGAGAAACACATTTTGGATATTATTTCCTTTTCCTTTTTCTTTTTATTATTTTTTGTTAAAATTTACTCTGCCATATGTTTTTGGAAAATATTCGACTTTTAACACGATTGTAAGAAAGAACAATGCAGCGTGAATTAACAGCTTTTAGACAACTATACCTCTGTTTATTTGGTTGTTTATTTATTCATGTTTCAAACATATATGATTAAAAAAGTGTAAAAACAGTATGAATAAATCATATCTTTATTGTATATATTCAGCAATTTTCTTGTTGCCAAAAACATTTTTCACCTTTTCTTTTTTTATAAATTGCCCAAGCTAATTTTTTTATTGCTTAAAGATATTCTTCGTCGACAGTCAAAGACTAATCCCTTTGAAGATACATGCTTAAAGGATCCAACCACCTTATCAACTATATCAGGCTTTATTGGTTGCCCAACCTAATATTGGAACCATATGTTTCTCACTTACTCTGAAAGTAACATAATTAATTGTGACGAAGAAAAAAGAAAAAGATTATGTGAGAAAATTTTGAATCAAATTAAATTACATTACATTTTCAGGTACAACGCACGATGTCAACTTCTTTGCGTTTAGCTTATGCAAATGTGTGTGGTTTATCTGTTTGTCTGATATATTTATCTACTTAAATAAGGGTATGGCAACGGCAAGAGAAGAAAAAACAAATCATAAATGATTTATAAATTGTTGCTTAATTATATGCTAAAATATTATTAACAAATTGTAAAAAAAGTAAATACTTTTAAGAATAAGTAATATGCAATTGATTAATAATATAGAAACAGATTATTAATATATTAAAATTGAATTTATATAAGTATATAACATTTATTTAATTTGAACAGAAATAAAATTATTTAAATAAATTATTTTGTTTAAAATGAATACTCTTTTTAATCCAAGTTTGGTGAGGCTTGCTTCGACTAGCTGACCCATTTCCACGGGTTTATCTGTGCAAATGCGCCGTCACAATAGAAGAGACTTTGTTTACTTTATTTTTTCTTTGTTTATTTTGACACATGTCCTAATTTAAAAGTACATGTCATGGCTCCATGATCCGGACTAAATTAAACCTGCATGGGTGCTGCTTCGCAATACTAATATTTTTCATTTGTTTCCTCAATATTTTTCAAGTTTGAACATACATTTATTACTTTATTCACCCATCCTTGAATAATTTTATAGGGTTAAATATTTACTAGAATTAAAAAAATAATTGATAAAATATTAATATTAATAAAAAAATGAATAATTTACTAAAGAGTTATTTTTTTTCAATATTTCAACTTTTTTTTCTCATTCATTAATAAGTCAATAATATTTAATAGAAATATTATTAGAAAGAAATAATTAGTACAACTTAAATTTTTAAAAGTAAAAATATGTTATTCCCTTGGGACATAATAAGGATTAACTGAAAACTCATGATTATACATTGTTCCAATGGTACTCGACTTTATAACCAATTATTCATTACCAATTTAATGTTTAGTCTCTGTATTTTATTCTTTTATATAATTAAATGAATTTCAAAACCGATAATTTTGCAAGCGCTGCACGGTTTTAAAAGATGTCCACATATTCTAGCATATTTCCATTAATCGAATTGCTTAGCCTCGAGATTCCGATGACTTTAAATTTTGTTTTACAATAAATCCCAATCTTAATATTCATTTTTTTTATAAGGTAACACAATCATACATTTAAAACGAAAATAAGCTTACATATCATTTTCACTTTTTTTCGGCCAATTCTTTATGATATTTTATAAGCATTACTTTAAAATAATTTTAAGCAACAGACAAGGAGGAAACTATCAAACGATTTCAATTTTTCAAAAATAGATCATTATGGAATTATCAAAAACTTGAATTTAACGTTTATGCTTTTTATCAAGTCCTCCTAAAATATAGTATGTAATACATTCTGGTACAAAGAGCCAAGTGTTTGTGCAAAATTTACATGCAGAGTTTACATTGGAATCCTAATGAAGACGAAACAAACATAATAATATTATATAAATCTATATGTTCGGATATGTTGCCAGATTTACTTGCAACACAACATAAATGAATACCTAGTTTTGACCATGTAAGACTTCAACAACACCAAACTTCCATTTCGAGTGGTTGCGATCGGGAGTTCAACAACATAACGAACGTATAAAGATCATGGATATCAATGGAAGAAAAAACAAAGTCCTGCAATTTCTCTGTCCAAAAGGCCACATTAACTTAGCTGGATTCTAGATATAGAGCCTTCGAGGGTAAAATCAAATGCATCTACAAGTATTTCCCTTCTCTGGCTAGAACAATTTAGAAAACTGCAACATCAAGATGAAAAAAAAATAGAAGTAATTCACTTGAATACATAAGATAGAGCCCTCACATCGCGCCCATCTGTGATTTCTATGCTCTGGAATTCAGATCACAGATACCTGAAAAAGCAAGCGTAGAGAGCCACATCACGATAAATCAAATCGAACAACAACACAGGTGATGTTGTCTGAGCTTCCTCTTGCATAAGCTTCTTTAATAAGTTCTCTGGATGCCACTTCTGCATCTGTGATATTTTGTACTAAAGACACCGCCTCCTGAAAAATTAAGTAGCCACACCATAATCAGAAATACTTCGAAGCAAGAAATTTTTACATGTTCTTGGAGCATATTTAATATATACTCCAGAAACATTTATAACTATTCATTCTTGATTTTTTATATACTAACTTATAAACATCTATAAACTAAAATGAATGATTATGGTTGTTTTTGAAGCACACATTAAATGTGCTTCAGGAGCATGCAATAATTTCTCAAAGCGCAAGCCTTAGGTTATATCAAAGATTTATTTATTGCCAAGAGCATTTAAGATGGACTCACCTTGTTTGATATGACATTCCAAAGACCATCACTAGCGATAATTATAAAATCTACACCATCTATTTCTTCTTCCTAAGCCATAACAATAACAGTAGAGTAACAAGGGGAAAAATTAGCACGTGTGTATAACAACCCTGATATAGCAAATGGGGGATCACGTATAGTTTTAAACAACCTGAATTTCAGGGTCAGCAACAACATATGGCTTAAGAAGTTTGTCTCCAAATGCACGGGAAACAGCAAGAACACCTCCAACCCTCCATGTCCCTGAATCAACAAGCAGTAGAGTAAGCAATTTATTGCCAACAACAAAACAAAAATGCATATTAACAACAAGAGTAATGCTATGGGAACAACAAAATTTCATAACAAATGCACATCACACACCTTATCATTATTGGATGTCATGAGTGGTCCTCACTTATCCCACTTACTCATTACATCTAATGGTGATAAGGTGTATAGTGTGTATTTGTTGTGCAATTTTGTTGTTCCCTTAACATTATTCTAACAACAATACATGATGCAACTTACCTGCCCAAATTATGAATCCCCCAGCCTGTTCAATCCTCTGACGCTCATCAGATCTATCAGGTTTGTGATCAATAGACAAAGGGACAGCTACAGTAAAACACAAGCATTCATATAACGGTGAATATAAGAAAAAAGGTGAACTGGGGATGAAATTTTGCCGGGTATTTTAAGAGCATAACACCCAAAACTTGGTAACACTGTAGTAACCAAAAACAAATGCTTGACAATGTACCACAGGACCGGGAATCTGCTGAATAATTCCTTCATTCATCACCATATTCAAATAAATCCCACACATAACTGGCATGGCACCAACCTGAACCAGCTCTAGATGCAACCACTCTGGAATCACCAACATTTGCAACAAGAATTCGGTCCCCCAACAACATAGCTGTTGATGCAGTGGACCCAGCATCCCTTTGTTGGCCCTTTTCCTCATTGAGGTAGTCAACATCTGTCTGCTTAAAGGCTTCAACTGCAATAAGATAAGTTATATTAGAGTTTAGACCATAAACATGGCTATGTTTAGAGACCATTCAGGTAGCAAACCAAATCACTATAATCAGATAGAAATATTTCCCTACAGCCTATAGTATTGCATAATATAAGTTCGTAGTTCATACCAATAGCAGTTTTTGTGTCTTTGATGAAGTCAGGATGGCTACTTAAGTTCTTAAACAGATTATTTTTCAGGTATTCTGCAGTCCGGGAACCTCCATGACCTGAAAAGAAGAAAAGAAATAAATTTAATAGATGCATGAAAAGGACGTGTCAATAAAAAGTAAACTCAACCTTTTTAATTTTAGCACAAAATTGAAAGCCATGGTCTGGTCAAGCTTAAAAGTTTTGGGTATTACAATTTATACACTCCCTCTTGGATGAGAGTATTGGTGACTTTCTATTGAAATAAACTAGTCTAATTAGGAATCATAAGCCCTGTCTTCTGCCAATGTGTATATTCCTTTTGCTTCATAAAAGCATACCATAAACCATCCTAGAAGTCCTAACTCCGCTGCTGACTTAAGAAAATCATCCACCTGCCTCATTTCCAGTACTCTACCCTGTCTAATCTAACCTAATAACTGAGCTGTAAAAGCACACCTTAACCTCCCGGTTATGACAAAAAGCATCTAACCAGCATAATAAAGTGAATACTATAATCAAGACCACAAGAGAGATCAGATAAGTTGCAAAAATAAATCAGAATCACCAGTTTCTGAGTGTTATAACATAAAAGTAAAAACACCTTACAACAACATTGTAAAATGGCTATCTTGCAAACGCAATCAGTAAAACCACTAGAAAGAAAGAGAGAAAAATGGAAAAACATTATGCTTAAGAGGTACAGAACAAAAACCTTAGACATACCATCAAAAACACCAAAAAAGGCAACCATCTGACCATCAACCTCTGATATTCTGGTCTCAAAGAAATCCTCCATTGAAGACCTTTTACCCTTGAAACTGGAATATCCATAGCTAAATCTTCCATTTCGACCTCCAGAGAGAAAGCTGGAATGAAACTCAAGCACTTTACTCATTTTAAAAAATTTTCAATATTTGAGAGTTTGCAGCCCATTATACAGCAAAAGAAAGGATGGAAGCAAACAAAATTCAGCTAAACTTCACAAAACCTTAGTTTTTCTTTTAATGAAGATTATTTATAGTAAGAGAACTACTTACTACTGACAGTATAAAAATGCATTTTATGTCATTACCACACTTTTCAATGACATCTACTCTCTTCAGACGTGATGGCCAGATATAGATCAAATAACATTTATGATCTAACTAGGTGAACATTCCCAAAGTTACTTAGTATATGGTCGATCTTTTTCTTTCACTTGAACACTTACTCAATCCTCTCTTTTCTCTTATATCCCTATTTTGAATTCCTTACTATATAGTAATTAGCTCATTTTAAAAGCAAAAACTTTAGGCGTAAAAGCAATGGAGTTGAAGACATCTTTTAAATGCAAACCTATTGTGATAACCTAGAAATATAAATACTAGTAACTATCTATATTTAAATCTATGATATCATTCGTAACCATTTGGTAAATGGACCCTTGACTACTAATAACTTTTTGCAATGAAACCCCTAAACAATAGCAACAAAATTGGGTGTTCCAAGGAGTGGAGGGTTCAGGTTATTAGAAAGAGAATACACACCATGTATTATGCAGAAGAATCCCTTTATAAACACCAAGCATAGTAGGTTCAGATAAAACTATCAATAATATAGAGGCACTATCTAACTCAGTAACATATATGTACATACATATAAATCAAATTAAATTCCCATATCCAAACTTTTCAGAAGCTTAAAATATCAAGAAGGAGCAGACCCAAATAAGTCGATCCTTCCTTCCAAAACTTGTACAGAATTATCACCATATCATAAAGATATCTAATGGCATAACATAAGGATACGTTAAATTATTATTACAAATTACAAACGTGTAGGAATTCAAATTCCACGAGTCACTTATCTTAATTTTTTTTTTCGTTCATGTTAACAATTCAGTATCTCAATTTATTCAACTAATGAATGAATTTCCCACCAAAAACTGTTCTACAAACTGCCTATGACAATTACGATGCGGGGAAACAAAATTGAGGCATAAACGAGGCCGTTCGTCTGATCGTGATTTTTTTTCTTATTCCGATAAGAATTTCAATTCAAACCCACACAAACAAACAGGAAATTCAATTAAAAAAAAGGGGGGAATAGAAGCCTCAAAAAATAAAATGAAAACAAAAAAGACGAAACCGTGGGAAGGAAAGAAGCAAAGAATGGAGAGGAGAAGAGAGGGGAGGAGCCTGACCTGATGCCGCCACCGCTAAAGAGAGAATCGTGATCCCTGGAGGACATCACAATGTTGGGAGCTGCAGGCGGTGCTGGCTGATCGTCATTCGAAGAACCGGACGGCGAGGCTGCGGCGGTGGCCGCGGCGGTGGGAGGAGGGTCTGTGTTGTTCGAGATCATCGTAGCATGTTCACTGTTTTCATTTTTCTCCCTCTTTCCTTTTTAATATTTTTGTCCTTTTTTCTTTCTTTTTTTTCCTTCGCCACCCTCTTTCTACCCCTTACCTGCTTTTTTTCCCCAATTTTCCTCTTCTTTTTGAGTTTTTTGGTCGTGATCTTTTATATATATATATATATATATATATATATTTGTTCCTAGGCTAGCACTGCTACATGGGCTTCGGGCCGGCCCAATGTTTGAAAATTAGTTAACAAAGTTTACGTTTTAATTTAGTACCTTATTAGATAGATCTTTGCTCCACGGTTCCCTTATGTAATAATAAATGATTATCATTTGATTTTTAATTTGATAGACTTTAAAAATTTGGGTTAGTTAAATATATAATTTATTCTTAACTATAAATAACTAAAAAATACTAACACCCTTGAATTGTATTAGGTTATCGAAAAAATCGCTAGTAAATATATTTGGGAGTTGAAACCAATACAATTGATTTTGTTCCTTTTATTTTCCCCATCGAAAAATTATTGTATACACACAAATCTAACAATATAATTCACATTTACACACATTCATAGTAAAAATTGTGGGACCCATAGTTATGTGATTATATTTTGAATAAAGGTAGTGTAAGCCAATTTTATTATAAGTGTGCCTAAGTTTAAATTGTTGGAATTATATCTATATAACAGTCTTTCCTCCCTACCAGTGTAAAGCAGCTCCTTCATGTGCCTTTGTTCAATGGGGTAGTTGACCCCACACCCTACAGTGGTGGTTTGGTGCCCTTTTTTTTTCTCATATACTTGATTCATGAGTTTTGTTTTAATTTTTTTTTGTGGTGAGTGTTTCTTGATAATAACAGCAATGTTTGAATCATGGGTAGTACATTAAAGCTCATATTTTAATTTTTTTTCATGACTACTCACACTCTTACCAACTTTAGAATACTATATCATAAAAGTTAAAATCAACAAGCTATGTTAATGGTAATATATTTGGACTTCTGTTTTCTTTATTTTTTTCATCTACATGTTCATCACATTTATCTTTGTGTTCAGTTTGTCTTTACATGGAACAACAAGCTTAGAGCTGTAAATGTTTTAATCCAAAGAGGAGAGAAAAGAAAAGTTTAATCGCTAGAACTCACAGAATTTCTATAAAGCATCCAACTCGGGGAAACTTTCTCATTAGTTGGTTTTGAAGCAAAGCTAACACATACTCTAATATGTTTGTTTCTACACAATCAAAATATAATGTTTTATGATATTTCGTATAGATTTTAGATATGATGGCTGTTAATTCTACAGGATCAAATAGTAGGAATTTAAAACACTAAATTAAGGAATATCATAAACCACATGTAATACGTACCTCTTAAAGCCATAGATGTCGACAGCTTACGCACGTGTGCTATACGTTAGGTACAGAAAGCTTCCACTTCTTTTCTGTGTCCTGTGCCAGACAATGCCTTGATAGAGTAGCAAGGTCAAGAGATACAGACTAAAGTAAGGACCATGTCCAAAAGAAATGTATTGTAACAAGGCCCTATCCACCGTGGACCTAAGTTGCTACAGACTCACATCCTTCAGCGTATTTACAATAGAGCCCAAGCCCAATAATACATAGTGAATCCCATACCCATAATTGGATCATAAGATAATATTAAGTGGGTCTCCAAGGAATAATTAGGTTGTCCATTCAACCCATTTTATAAAATTAAAATACACATCAATTAATAGTAGCCCAAACCCGAAAAAAATTCTAACATTATCCCAATTGGGCAATATTGATTGGGTTTTGCTTTATATTTCTAAAACATTTTGAAAAATGACTCTCGGGTTAAACAGCAGCAATCACAAAATACAAGCTGAATATATCACCACAAAAATATATCACTTCAGTTAATAAGGCTGCTAGCTAAAAGTCATAGGTCAAATGATAAATTGTAAAGAGTTCCCTTTACCCATGACCACATAATAAAATAACCTTATCAACAATGATCCACAAACATGAATGCATAAGGTGTATACACATCATAGTATAATATGTGATCATGTTAATACTGTTGTGTATGGATCCTTATTATGTCCTCCTAAGAAAACACAACCAACCTCCAACAACGAGATTATAACATGTTTCTCATGAAACACCATTCCTACAAGGGAACAAAATCTTTCTAATGAAAGACCATTTTCCTGTAAAAAAAAACATGTTCATATCTCGAGATACATAAATAAACAAATTAGTTGCACCAAAAGAAACAATTCCATAATATGCATAAGTTCACAATCCAAATTACATAAAATCCAATGTAATTACATGAATATAAAGCAAAACAACTATGACTAACCAATTATATCAAAAGACCTCACAAGACCTATACTCTCAACATATTTTACAAACACTATGGGCCTAAGTCCCTTAGTTAGAGGGTCAACAAGCATATTCTTAGTGCGAATGTAATCTACCAGAATCTCTCCATTTTCAGCCATCTCCTTGCCACAAGGAATTTAATCCTAATATGCTTAGAGGCAGAAGTCATTCTGTTGTTCGTAGTGAAAAAATAGCAGAACTATTATCATAATAAATCATCAGGGGTTTGGCAATGGAGTCTACCATCTCAAGAGAAAAAATGAAATTCCTCATCCACACTGCATGTGATGCTGCACCATAACATGCAACAAACTCAGCCTGCATGGTAGATCAAACAGTTAGAGTATGTTTCACATTCTTCCATGAGACAGCTCCATCAGCTAGCATGAAAATGTATCCAAAAGTAAACATTTCATCATCTGGACAACTAGCACAATCTGAATCAGTGTAACCAACTACATCTAGGTCCTTAACCCTTCTGGATACAAGCATATAATCATTTTTCTTTTGCAAATATCTCATTGCTTGTTTGACTGCAACCCTATGAGCATGTCCTGGGTTCGATAAAAATCTTCCTAGCACACTAACAATAAAAGACAAATTTGATCTGGTGCAAACCTGAGCGTACATAAGACTACCTACTGCACTAGCATAAGGAACATCCTTCATAGCCCTCTTTTAAACATCATTCTTGGGACATTCATCTTTGCTCAGCTTTTCACCTTTGGCAATAGTAGTATCAAAAGGCTTATAGTATCTCATATCAAATCCATTCAAAACTTGATCAATATAAGCATTTTGGGTCATACCCAACAGTCTACGTGACCTGTCCCTATGAATCTCAATCCCTAGAACAAAGGAGGCTTCCCCAAGGTCCTTCATGTCAAAACATATTGATAAAATACTTTTCGTCTCAACAAGCATATCAATACTGCTACTGGCAAGCAAAATATCATCTACATAAAGAACAAGAATAATAAACCAACTCCCACTGACGTTGAAATATATACATGAATCCACTTTGTTTTCCACAAAGCCTATAGAAGTAACAATCTCATCAAATTTGAGATACCATTGTCGTGAAGCCTATTTCGAGCCATAAATTGACTTCTTCAGCTTGCATACCAAGTGCTCTTTCCCACTTGCTATGAATCCTTGAGGTTGCTGCATGTATACTTCCTCATCAAGATCCTTATTCAAAAAGCTGTCTTCATATCAATTTGATGTAGCTCCAGATCAAAATGAGCTATCAAGGCCATAATGATCTTAAAGGGATCCTTAGATGAAACAGCAGAAAAAGTTCCATTGTAAGCAATACCTTCTCTCTGAGTGAAGGCTTTAGCCACAAGTATAGCTTTGTATTGCTCCACATTAACATTTGAGTCTTTCTTAGTCTTAAACGCCCATTTACAACTAATGGCCTTAAAATTTTCAGGAATCTCTACAAGCTCCCACACACCATCATGACTCATAGAAAGAATTTCATTATTCATAGCCTCAATCCACTTATCTTCAAGAGCACCGGACACAGCTTCATTAAAATACCCTGGGCCTGACATGCATCCAATCTCTGCCTCTCCAAAAAAAGTATAATAATCATCATGGTTCATGGGTCTTCTCCGCCTCTGTGATCTCTTGAGAGGAAGATCCTCAACAGGTTGTTGTGGAGGTGGTGGTAATAGATCCTCTACAACTTCCTGCTGTGGTTCCTCAAGAATTCTCTTAACCAGTTGATACACCACCGTTTCTCGTACAATGGGAACTAATACATGACACGCTGACTACTAGAACTTGAACCATCATCAATGGAGACATTAAGATTTCCCAGATAATTCTCAAGAAACTTGGCAGAGATTGCCTCGACTATTCATGTTCCACGAGTAGGACAATAGAATAGATAACCTTTGGCATTGATGAGATAGCCAACACAATAACACCTGGTGGTTTTAGGACTTAACTTTGATGCAGCAGGGTCATAGAGTCTAACCTCAGTAGGACAACCCCATACATGAAAATGGTTAAGGCTAGATTTCCACCCCTCAAACAGCTCAAAAGATGTTTTGGGAACTAATTGGAAGGTACACTATTTAGGATAAACATGAATATCTTAAGGGCTTCACCCCAAAGGGAATCTGGTAATTTGGTTTGACATATCATAGATATCACCATATCCATCAAAGTGCGATTTCTCCTCTGAGCCACACCATTCTGTTCAGGAGTCCTAGGCATAGTATATTGGGAATTACAATTCTACAGTCCTCTAAAAATTTAGCAAAAGGTCCTTTCAATTGTCCAGTTTCTCCATGCCTACCATAGTATTCACCACCCCAATCTGACCTTATCTTGATCGTTTTAACACATTAATTTTCTACCCAGTCTAAAAAAATTTGAATTTTTCCAAAGACAAAGATTTTTCATTAATCAGGTAAACATAACCAAAACATGAAAAATCATCAATAAATGTGATAAAATATTTATTTCCGCACAATGTTGGTTTTAAAAGATCACAAATGTCAGTATGAATAATTTCCAAAAGGTCACTACTACAGGTAGAGCCTTTCCTAGTCGTCTTGGTCATTTTCCCTCTTCTACAATCTACATATTCTTCAAGATTAGTGCAATCAAGTGAGGGTAAAATTTCATTTTTCACAAGTCTTTCAATTTGATCTTTAGAAATATGACCAAAATGCCTATGCCATAAGGAAAAATAATTTTCTTTAATCAAAACCCTTTTATTACCAACCACGTGAACGTGTAGGGAATTATAGATGTTAGAATCAAGATTCATGTGTTATATATAATCATATTTAATTGCTTTGCCAACAACTTGAGAGTCATAAGATAAAAAACAATTTAAAATTAAAAGAAAAATCACAATCATCAAGTTTTGACATAGAAATCAAATTTCATCTCATAGATGATACATAAACAACCTTTTTCAATGCAAAATAAATCATGATTCCAACTTTTGTTCAATAGATCCTATGATGTCAACTTTTATTCCATTCCCTATAAACACGTTGACTTCATCATCACTTGGTTTTCGCTTACTCATCAAGCCCTGCAACGTGTTTGCATCATGAACAAATGTTCCAGAATCAATCCACCATGAGTTAACAGGAACATCTACTAAACTAGATTCAAAGCAAATGAAAGCTAGCGACTCACCTTTAGCCTTTTGGGCCTCAATGAAAGATTTGAAAGTTTGACAATTTGATTTATTATGACTTACTGACTTGCAAAACTAACAATTTAGCTCACCTTTATGAATGTAAGGTCTTGGGCCAGGAGGTCTGTGAGATAGACCAGCCTCATAGACCAGCCTTTTATCAATATTATCATTACCCGTAGGCTTATTTCCTTTCTTTTTGAAAAATTTCTTTTGGCGTGGTTGAAAAGCCAAATTCACACTTTCAAATGAAATATGTTTCAATCTATCCTCTTCTTATGAACAAATGGATATCAAAGTGTTTATGTCCCACTCCTCCTTTTAGGTATTATAGGAAGTTTTCCGTGCATCAAATTTGGCAGGCAAAGTGCTAAGGGCATGATGCACAAGGAACTTATCATCTACTGGGCACTTAAGGTCTTTGAGTTTTGAGGTTATGGTTACTATTTTCATGATTTACTGCCTAACACCACCATTCCCATCATAACTTATGTTGATGAAGTTGTCCATCAACTGACTAGCTTTGACTTTACTGGAAATTGCAACTTTTCACTAATAAAATCAAGAAAAGTTTTGGCTTTCTTTGATGTGGGAATTGCCTTTACTAGAGCTTCATCAATGGACCGCTTGATCAACATCAACGGTTTCCTATTTGCCTTGGCCTACTCCTTATGATAGACCTTTTGCTCTTCAGTATTATATATCATCAGTCAAACGAGGTTCATCCTCAGTGATAGCCACGTCGATATCCAATAGTGTAAAAGCCAACTCAATATCATCCTTCTGCCTCTTATCATTATTTCCAGTAAGAATCTCGACATGGTTAACAGTGTTGTTCACAGAAAAAGCCATAGGAGTTGAAAAACAAGATAATTACTCATATGGGCAATAAATAGCAATTTATTACCAAAATTGGGACATATAATATAAACTCGCCTGTGGGTGGAGAATATATTATACAAAATAACAATCACAAAAATCCAACACTTGTGGGTAGAAGGATTTTCATGTCAAAAAGTCATCCCAAATCCATGTCACATCAAATTAATTAATAAATTAATTACCTATGGGTGGGTCAATTTATAACTAATTTAGGTGACACATCAAGTCACATCAGGATTGATTAATGAGTAAACTACCTGTGGTAGAGTAAATTCTTAATATATCAATCCAAGTGGCAATCATCCCAAACAAAATTAACAAGTAACTCTATTAATTTTATGAGTAACCTATTGTGGTGGTGAAACCCACTCAACTAATAAAGTCCTCAACTGGGATTAAATAAAATTGTCCAAATAAATAATCTCAATCCAAATCCAATTTTCCAAACACAATAATAATAATAATAATAATAATACAAAAGATTAAATTGACATAAAATATTTCACACGACAATTTTATGTGAATATAATTGCTCCTATATATATATATATATAAACAAATTCTTCTTCTTCCTTTTTTTTTAATCGTTCGATAGCTTTTGTTTAATTAAAGCACCAAACTACCTTAATTTATTACATGTTAGTAGCTTTTCTTTTGTTCAGGAACGCAACTCCATTTTTATTTATTAGTTAGGGCGATCCCCACAAGGAGCCCTTTTCTTTTTCCCCATCAAACAATAGCAGTGCTACTACACCTCTTTTTATGGTTCCCTTTTCTCCATTTTTAGCAATCAAGGGAAGTAGCTACACAACATTTAATATCATTTTCACCTTTTTGCAGCCATAGGAACCACCCAACAGAGGAAGATGCTGGTCATCAACAAACCAGTAGAGGTGGTAGTTGGCCACCAATAGGTGCCAGAGCAAGGCCGCGATAGACCAAAAGAAAACAGTGGCAATCAACACAACATTCTCTCTCTTCGAAAACGATGGTCTCACTATCTCTCTCTCAAACGGTTTCAAAACCAAACGGTAACGTGAAACATCATTTAGGAAGAAAACTCTCTAATAACACTTTTGCATCAGTTTCAGTAGTAAAAAGAAAAAAGAAGAAGCAATTAATCCTTTCTATATAAACAGTTTCAATCCCTAATTTAGAATATTAAAAACAAATGTGAAACCCCTTAATTCGACGTAATTGGGAACTTTTTGCTAACACGGGAAATTAGGGTTCTAATTATAGTATTACCCGCTCTGATACCACATGTTAATTTTACAGGATTAAATACTAGGAATTTAGAACACTAAATTAAGGAATATCATAAACTGTATGTAATATGTACCTCTTGAAGCTATAGATGTCGACAACATATATGCACGTGTGCTATACGTTAGGTACAGAAAGCTTCCACTTATTTTCTGTCTCCTGTGCCTTGAGGGAGTAGCAAGGTCAAGAAATACAGACTACAGTAGGGACCTTATCCAAAAGAAATATGTTGTAACTAAGCCTTGTCCATCATGGGCCTGAATTATTACAAACTCACATTCTTTAGCACATTTACAATTGAGTCTAAGCCTAATAATATATGGTGAATCCAAAACCCATAATTGGATCATAAGCTAATATTAAATAGGTTTTCGGGGAACAATTAGGTTGTCCATTCAACCTATTATATAAAATTAAAATACACACAAATCAATAGAAGCTCAAACCTGAAAAAAAATTCTAACTATGGCATGATGGCATGTTCACCTTTGTATGTAATGTATTGCAATATTATTTATGTTCTAAGCCCCTATTAAAATTGTGTAGATATCATTGGTTAATTTTTCAGGCTTAAGGCTTTGGTCGCAATTGAATTTGTTGTATTGTATCCAATTTTACCTTATGTTTTTGTAATTAGGCTTATACGCCTTTGTTTAATAATTATTGAAAATTTTATGACAGAAAAAAGGAAAAGTTACACTAACTTCTCCTGAGATTTGTTAAAATTTATTGCTTAAAAATAAGATTTTCAATATTTTTAAAAATTAAGGGTGCATTTATTTGTGATTATTTTAGTAAATAATCACTTTTTTTGCCCAAAAAAAACTTTTCATATCTTTGAAAAAATTTTAAAAAATAAACAAATTTTTTTTAAAAAAAACCAGTTTTTAGTTTTTTTTTTGTAGAAACTAAAATTAGTAATTTCTAAAAAAAAATAGTTTTCAGTTTTTTTTTTATATAAAATTTAGCTTTCATAATCATTTTTTTCAATATTTGAAATAAACACACCCTAAATACATATTCTTAATCATTTTTAGAAACCTCAATATAGAGTATATGGACAAAAACATAATATTTAAAAAAAAAAAAGAGGGACGAAAAGCCAAATTTTTTTGCTAGGAAATAAAACTAAAATGATCTATATTTCTAGTTATCAAAAGCATATTTAAATCTGAAAGTCTGCTGCTTGTATTTTTTTTAATATGATTTAATATGCGTGCATATACTAAAACCAAATTTCGTATGTACTTTTTTATTGAAACTTTTTATATAGACATAGGCAGGTCGAAAGAAATCAAAGAATGAAACATGTTATAATGACTGCAACTCTGTGAAGTTTATGAAATAATTTGATGATGTATACGACCATATTTGTTTATTTCAATATAAAATCAATTTTAAAGGAGTCTCATCGCTTTGGATTAAATTCTGCATATACCCTTGTTGCTTTCATTTTTATTTCTATTTTTTTTCAGCAGCTGTGGTGTTATCTCCTTAAGTTCAATTCATATAAACAGCGCATGCATTAAAGTGCCCAACAATGGCAGCAACGTTCTCCCGTGCCGACCCCACGCTAGCTATGAGCCCCACAAATCCTACATGAGAGATTATATTATATAATATATATAGTGCCATGCATTCTCATAACCTCTTGCGAACAGTACAATGATCAAATTACGTACCTATACCAGTAGATTTCTTCTCTTAATTGGACAAACAAAATAGATGAACCAGTTCACCTGCTGAGGGCATTCTATTTCTCCTCTTCATTTGTTCCCATTTTTAAGTCACGACGTGTGAACTTGTAAACCAATTCAACGCCATATGCTTAAATGGTCACGTTCACGTTACGTTCTAAGTTCTGACGAATCTATGTCACCACATAACATAACATAACAGCGATATAGACAAAAGCCTTCTTCCTCATGTTCATATAAATGAACGAGAAAGAGAAGGCACAAAGGCAATAAATGTGCCAGAGGGACATACATGAAATTAAACCTTGACTTTTTTTTTTTTTTGTTTATTATTACCATCTCTTCTTGATAGGGCCACACATATAAATACACTGTCTATTCTTTTCCTTCTAGCTAGTGGCAAGGACGTACCCAAATTAATGCTTCCACCATCTTTTGGCAAGGCAGTAATGAGGGAGTTCGAGTTATACACTGCGTCTCATGTGCAAGGGTAATGACCAATATATAATTTTTTTTTATGATGATATTTCAACACCTAAATAGTAATGATATCCGACAGCTAAGAAGAAAAAGAGGGGAAGATAATGAGAGAAAATAAGTGAAAAATAAAAAATAATATATACCACATGCTTATTATGTTTATTATGAGAAAAGTGTTTAAGGTGTCCAAAAATTTGAATGTTGAATTTTTTTTTTTTGACCCATATATAATTTCTATGTGCAGATCTGGGCGTCTCATGTTTTGAAAGAAAGATATATCGAAGTCAAGTTTAGAAACTTTCGAGATTACTAATGATTCTTGATTCTATGTTGCTAAAGTGATGTGATTGCTGAAGCCTAATGAAACAGTAAAATTAGTTGAGAATAATTTAAATAATGACAGAGAAAAGCAAATCCCTTTATAGGAAGAGGGATATACAGCATTTTTTGGTTTCTCCATAGACCGAGAGAAAATCTACAATATTTTGTGTAATTTCCTTTCCTTTGCTTTTCTTGCTAAGTATAGAAAATATCAATCTTATTTGAACCCTATACACTGAAGACATCCAACACATAAAACATATGGAATCCACCATTTTATGTTATTTTGTCCCTTGAACTTCTCTCTATCTAACTCCCCTCTTTTCTCTTTTAGGAATCTAAATGTCCCAATAAAAGGGGATTTAAATATTTTTTTGTATAGGAAATATATACTTTATACCAGAAAAATCTCATGCACAAGATTTTGCACTAATGAAAAGACAGCCATAAAGAAATTTGGGTTGGTAGCAGTACCTCCAACTGGGAACAATACCGTACCCACATTAATGCATGAACTTTATTTCACCACCAATAGCACAGTACACGGGGTTTCGATATTTTTTAACCCCCCAACAAATTAACTCTACACTTGCTTTAATTTCCCTTTGATCCCCCCGAGTCCTGACCAATCATATAAAACTATATGTTTAAAACTAGGACATGAATTACAAATATTATAGAACTTGGAACCATTTGACACAACTTCTAAAACCTGTATAGTTTGAGAGTAATAACTTATTATTCTTTTTCCTTTACCGATCTTCATATTTTACTGAACCGTGTTATCTTTCCCTCTTCCTATCCCCACCATCCTGGTGAAATCCAACCGAACAAAGCTAAGATATTCATCATTGAGCCAGCTGTACTTGTCCATGAAAGGGTTGCTCAGTGTGTTGGGAGGGTAACTATCTATGGAATCTTTCCACACATTAGGATCAGACAAGTCCTGCATCACCTCCCAAACACAGTTGTTGCACTTGAACCCAGCTCCAAGGCTAATCATGAGGATCCTATCACCCTTCTTGAGCCTCTTCTTTGCCTCCATGTAACCCAAAACATACCAAAGTCCACCAGCAGAAGTGTTACCCCAACGATGAAGCGCCATCCTTGCAGGCTCAAGATCATATTCACTGAGCCTCAAACCCTTACCAACCCCATCAATCACTGCCCTCCCACCAGGGTGCACACAAAAGTGCTCTATCCCTGACTTGAAATTCAACACTCCCCCCATGAAACCCAACGTACCCTTCTTCATTTTACCACCCTTGCCGAGAAACGCAGCGAAAAACCTCACCAATTCACCATTCTTCACACTATATCGGACACATACAATAAAGAACCTTACCAACTCCCAAAGAGGCAGAACCTTTGGTGCCATAACTTGTAGGTTCACAGTTAAGGCGAGTGCAGCAGACTTCACGAGACTCTTGGTCAACCGAAACCCTGCATACCCTTCATCATCTTCCACCTGTATGCAGCAGCTGTAAGCCTCATCATCTGCACCATAATGTGTCCTCTGCATGTGCTTCAGCTTCAAGATTGCACGGTGCCTCAGCGATGGCTTGTTTGTGAAGAGCATGGAACACCCTCCAGAGCGAAAAAGGCAGTTAGAGAGCATCATCATCTTGTCCTTCCCGCAGTACCAATGCGCACCGAGATCTTCAGTGCTCACAACAACACCAAGTGAGTTCTTGTATGTCTTGAAGAGTTGCTGCACCACGTCAATGGCAACAACACTGGCACTGCAACCCATTCCCGCAAGGTTGAAGGCCTTAACATCTTCCCTCATCTTGTATCTGTTGATGATGCGTGCAGCGAGAGAAGGTGCAGGGGAGAACAATGACACATTCACCACAAGGATGTCTACCTCAGAGGGAGATATCCCTGTCCTCTTGAAGAGGTTGTCGAGTGTGTCAAACATGATCTCATCGATTTCTGCATACGCATCTTTGAGACTCGGAGTGTCTTCTCTGCCCTCAAGAACGTTTCTTGGGCAGTAAGTGTTCTCCCCAATCCCAGAACTGACAATGGTTTTGAGGAGGAACCTGAGTTCCTCCAACCTAAGGTTATGGTTTCTTAGGGCGATTCTTGCACATGAATCTGTGTCAAGTTTGGTGTCCTCTGGAGGCTTGAAGCACTCATAGGCTAGCATGTAACAGGATTGGCCTCTACGTTGGAGAACCAGTTTAGAAAGGCAGAACAAGGAATACAACAACAAGGGAAGGAAGATGCATAGGATTAGCAACAGATCCATGGCTAATTAATTAAGAAGGAACGGGGAATAATGGGATATATTGTGATTGTTTCAAGAGCAAATGTACCTCTATATATAAACAAGGTTACACACACACACACACACACAAAAGAAATAAGCTCACTTTTGGTGTGCTGTGTGTGCAAGTTGTAGGTATATTCACAAGTTGCATAAGCCTTGCGTTATGAGACCTACAGACAACTCCGGACCAGTAGATATTGACTTGTTGCTAGTGGCTACTAGTGTTTATCATTTGAAAAGATGAATGAAAATTTCTTTAAAAAAAGTTTCAAGTAATTACTTTTTCTGTAAAATATAAATATCCTAAGTTGTTGGTGTGTGACTATGACTGTTTTTCGGGTCTTTTCTAGTTACTCTATACATAAAATCAAATGTCACTGCAAATTATTCAATCTTTTTCGGCTAGTTATGATTCTTGCTGTACAAACAGGTTTCTCGTTGGAGTAGGTCAAAGTTATAAATTCTAGCTGAACCAACCAACAAAAAGCAACACGCACAAGCACTAAATTTTCTAAACCCTTGTCTTTACGGGGCAATTTTGATTCACATTTCATCAACTAACACCCGCTATTGGGGTTGAGAAAATTTAATGACTCTCGGGTTAAACATTCAAACTAGCTAGCTACGACCTTGATGCCCGGCGTTCCGCTAGCTAGAAATGTGATGGTAATAAAATTGTGTTTCAATAAATTCGATCAAAAAGTAGTAGTGGTTTAGTTAGTTAAATACTTCTGTTGTTGTTTCGTTCATTCTAATATATAGTTATAAGAAAGTAAAAGATAATATGGTCCGTAAAAGCTAATGTATAAGATATAATAAAAATTTCATTTTATCTCTGTCTAAGAATTTCCCAAAACCCCCTCCATTAGCATTGTGACAGATCTATATGGCCGGATTTAATTTATTTTCTGTAAATAATATTCATTCTTTAGTGGGAAACAGGGAAGGTGGAAGAAAGTTAAAAAAATTCCCCTCAACGTGAAAACTTCCATATCAGATGGCATTTCCCTTTTCTTATTTCAACTGATGCAGAAATACTTCTGACATCATAAGTGCACGTCACATTTAATTTACAATTATGTTGACTATTTCAGAAGTATAATAGAAGAAGCTCAATTCACCCAATATCACAAGTTCACAAAATTATTATTGTAAATAAGAATATATTTGTCAAAACAGTAGATTTGAATTCTCCAAGGCGGGATAGTTATAATTAAGGTGAAAAACCAGCTCATCACTACCTCTGTGTACAAGTTCAACCAAATCAAATGATTTAACCGTGGATAATCTCTTATTTACTCATTTTATGACCATCTTTATTTTAGAGAATCCAAAGACAACAATGTTAAGGGCATATCTCAATTATTGAGTGGAGAGACGGAAAAAAAATGGTTGCTATCAAAATGCAAATTACTTACTCTATTTTCTCGGGAAATTAGTACCAATTAGCATTTTCTTTTTCACATGAATATAAATTACACATAAACTAATGAAGTTGAAATTTCAAGAGATTTTGCATATATCAATCTAGCAGATAAAATTTAACTGGACCAAACCATCGCAGTTTGGACTTTTTCCTTTTTTTTTTTTCACATTAGTTAGCAAGTAGATGAGGCACCAGTAGAATCACCGGGCAAGTAATTATACAGCGCATGGTTTCTTTGTTGGGTGAAATACCTTGAGATAGTAGAAATACTAATCACCAGCGATATGCATTCACAGGAGAAGGAGAAAGCCATATATCAAATAATATAAAAGATAGAAATTGCCAAACAATAATGTGCATGAAAGGATGAAATGGCAGACAACTTGGCGATGCAATGCATTTATAATCTCTAACCAAAAAAGAATCAAGAAAGTGAAGTATATGTATATGACTATTTTTCTTTTCCCCACCAGACACGCATCTAAATCTGACGACGAAAATGATCCAAGCGGATACATTGAAATTTGAAGATATAAGAAAAATAGATATAGACGTGTGTGGCTGCAAAATCAAACTAACCAACTCGTAAAATAAGGGAAATTTCGTGATATTTTCTCAGCAAACCTTCAATTAATTGGAGGGTCGATTTGATGTATAAAATCCTGAAGAAAAGTAATAAGATCTGTCAAGTACTGCTCTAACGTACGTCTCTGATTTATCAATGGCAAAAGTTTGCATTAAGTTTTGATGCGATCAGTTTTCCACATTTCCTGATCACGGATGAAATTTGGGGTTTATTTGTTGCTTCAAAAGACCGGAATATAGCCTTCAATTATGGATGAGATTACTAAGTAAAATACGTAGCCCTAGCTGATGCTAAAAGAATTTTTTCTAGTTAAACAACCTATACTTGAAATATCATCTTTAGCTCTTAAATCGTATGAAAGACGTAGCTTCACCTGGCCCTAGTATGTACTAGTAATATGAAATACATTAAGTATATGTTAACTTTGCTATTGTTATCTCTTGCTTTCAATCTGATTCGAAAATTGAAATGTTTTTGCAGCTGCCGTGCTCCATCTCTAACGGGTCAATTACCATTATCAATCAGCTTAAAGTTTTTCTGACATCGTCGTATATATGGTGAAGGACAACACCTAAAGGAGTAGGTCCCCTATCTCGCAGCTTGAGAATCCTTGAGTTATTTCAATGACCAATGATTCTTAATGCGTGATTCGAAAAGAGAAATTTTGTTGTGGTATAAAATATCAGTATCTCTTTCTATTTTTAACTATCTTGTAGGAAATTAACAAAAGCTTAATACATTAAAAATTCAATATATTTAAATATAAAAACAATTAAAAGTGAATAGAGAGAGTGTTAGATTAGTGAAAAAAAGCCTACATTTTTTAAAATCATGTAAAAAGGACTGTTTTTCCTCTCACTTCTATCTTCGGAGAGTATATATATATTCTTTGCTATTGATTCGATGTTATTTTTCAAAAACGCTTCTTAAATATCACTCATTCACTTCTTAGACAATTATCAAGTTTTAAATATGTACTGAAATTAAGAAAAAATATTAAAGTTAGAAAAAGTTAAAAATAATTTATCAAATTATCTTTATATCTTTTTCACAATTCAACTTTCTCTCCTATTTTTCACTACATTTCTCTCCATCATCAATAATATTTAATAAGAGTATTATTGAAAAAAAAAATAATGCTACTTAAATAATACTCCCTCATTTGGTGTTACCTGGGCTCAATTATATATATATATGAAATTTTGAGACAAAAATTATTTGAATATGAGATTTTGCCATTATTTACAAAAATATGGTGTTTGAAAGAGAATCCACCACGAATTATTTGATGAGTTTGGATAAAATATATTAAAAATGAAACACGATTGTGTCAGATGATTTTACTTAAATAATATATATTGAAGGCATTGAAGCACCATTCTTTTTTAGTGTTTTGGAAATCAGTCTTTATTTATATTTGGTGAATATGGTTAAATGTATTAAAAATATCAGCTAAATGTCATTTGTCCACCCACTTTACTGTCCACATTCATAACACAAAGAAGAGAGAAAAGGTCAAAGGAATCTACCAATAATGATGGCGAGTTTCTTTCAAAATCCTGTATTTCTATAAATAATCTCAAAACATCATATTTAAGTATGTATATATATATATATCATAATTAGAGCAATTTTTTGTTATACACCATCCACAATTTTTTTACTAGAAATATCATCAAACATAAATGGCACACATGTGGCAAATTTTGAGAGGCTGGACGGAAACTTGGGGATTAAAACTTTTAAAAGTGTTCCTATCACATTTGTCAATTCAATTGAACAACCACAAATTATCCTAATATTTCTGCCTTGATAGTATTATCCTTTATATATCTAATTCATTCTATTCTTTTTTCTAATATTTTCTCTTATCTCATGCCCATCTTTTTTATGTGTGTGCACACATGAAAATCATTAATGTTCCTATCAAATATCAAATGTGTATGTGTTCTAGAATAATGATGGGTGTCACTAGACTACAAGTTGATTAATTAACACCTTAATTATGAGGCCTTCTTTTAAACTTAAAACTTGATACATAATTAAATTAATCCGAAATTGACTTTTAGGAGGAAGGAAACTAGAAAACAGCTTCTGAGTTTCAAATTGATGTAAGTGTAGCCAACAAAGTCATAAATACAAGCAATGTCATTATTGTCAATAAAAAACTATGATCATTAATGCATAGGATTTTGATGTTCCAGATATTTTGGGACTTAGGTATACAAGTACAATAGAATACTCAAACAGACAAATTTAAAAGAGTTTAAATTTTATATACTAATAATGTAAAATAATTTTTTCCTGTCAACCAATAAAATTTATATAAGGTGCCAAATAATCATGATGAATAGTTATCTAATATGATTTGATAATTTCTTAAATTTTCATATGTTGATAATGTTAATTTATCTTATATGGCCGGTGCATAAAAATTAAATTTTATTTAAAACATATGTTTGTATAATAATAAAAATAATAATATAAGCTAAGAAGATTCTATAAATTTTACCAAAATATTGTGCATGTGTGTCCATGGATGTGCCATCGATTCAGTTCAAGATAAAAGATGAGGTTGGCAACTTAAAGCAACAACCTAGAAAATGTTAATACAAATCATGTGGGTACAGAAGTGTCCATGTATATCAAAATCTATGCGGCCAGGACATGAATAGACATCACAGCCTATATACTGAGTTAAAGATAAGATTCAAGAAGACGGGAAAACAGCATACAGCTAATTCGTTGAAATAATGCATGCGCATTTAAAATATGTATATGTACATAAAACATGAGAATTCATATTCTATTTAATATTGGATAGAGTATAAAACTCATTCTAATAATTTCCACATCTCATTCAACAATAACTAAGAAGTGAGTTAATAAATTAAAGTATCGGATCTAATATATGTATAAATAATATTTTTCTAAGAGAAATTAAAAATAAAAATAATACGGGGCTGCGTCTGTGATTCTTACTGAGTTTCTCAGATATATACCGGCTTTTGAGCACCACTATTCATCCTCACTGTCATCATTCATTGCATTACTTGAACTCAATTAGCTAGATTTCTGCCTGCAGATTTCATACTGTCAAAATCTTAGCCGACATCTCTCTCATCTTTCTCCTCCTCCATCCTCCACCATTGCTCACCACTAGTTTGAAAGCTGCAGACAGCCCATGATGGTTTCTCTTTTCTTGTTCAACAAAAGTTATCAGATAACCATACACTTGGTGGATTTTAAATATGCATAATAATAAAAATATTATTTCAACCCTTAAAAAACAGGTGTTTGACACTCACTTTTTAATTATTGGATATAATAGGTTAATGAAAAAAGTAGAGATTATCATCATATTTAATTATAATAAAACGATGGTCTCAATTTTATATATATATATTATAATTTTTAGGTACTAATAAAATAATACTATTCTTTGAAGTAGTTTTGGCTTTTAAGAGAATAACTTTTATGTACTGTTCATATAATATAAAATTATTTTATACAGTTATTTAGTATAAGAATTGAACAAATTGTAAATCATGTTTTTGAGAAAAATACTCCAATATAATATTATGTTCTAACTCAATGTTATTTAAAACTTCACAAATAATTCCAATCTATGAATTTTCAATACCACAGTTACAATTTTGCTACCACATAGACTGTAATTTTTTTTAAAAAAAAAAATATTACAGTTCTTGTCAAAAACGAAAATACCGAAGCAGGCAACTAATATTATATTGTTGAGTATGGCAACATATATAGATGTGAACTTGTGGATAAATTGATGACTTGTGAGGTTTAACAATTAGAGGCATATGCGAAACTGGCACTTAAAGGCATATGCATGCATCCGGAAAGGGACAGTGAGGGACGTGTCATCTGCATGCGCATCGATCGCAGGAGCTGTCATAACGTAGTTTTCTTTCGCATTGTAAAGTCATTCTTCCATACTTCATGGCAGAAGAAATTTCTTATTCTGCAGTGAATCATCTTCGTTCTTGATTTTTTATTTCAAACAGAAAGAGATAGAGGAAAAAGAAAAAGAATGAGAGAGGATTTTACTGGTAAATAATAAATATATGTGATGAAGAAAAAGGCATTTCTTCCATAAAATATATAAGAATTTTATTTATTTGTTGCTTCCACACTTTTTTTTTTAAGGTAAGTGTTGTTGCTTCCACACCTGCTCCTGCATATATGAAACCACTACCGAATAGTCAAAAGCGTGTAACTTAGGTGTGTTGTATTAGCCCGCAAATTATCAATTATTAGTCAACTCAACGTCAAATTAAGGTGCCTACTATATAAGGATAAGTTTTTAGTTAAGCCCAGTCTACTACCTAATATATTAACTATGACAAATAAATCAACGATTTGGACACGTCGTGTGGACTCATTGAGTATCTATCTATGATATAGAATAAATATAAGCTGTTTAGCCGCCAAATGCGGTTGAAGTGGGTCTTCCAGTAAACATCGAATGAGATTTTATTTTTCTGTTTGCATTGAGGGATATTGCCAGCCAATAATGTGTTTTCATGTTTTTTATTGATTGGATAATGCTCTTTCCAACTGTCTAACTAAGTGTATTAATGTGGAACCAGTATATCTATTCAATTTAATGATCTAAATGGTTTTGTTGAGATTTATGAATGCAGAAATTCCTTTGTAAGAAGTTGTAATCTTAGATATACAAACCAATTATTTAACATATAAATTATGTAATGCTTTGTGAATTTACACACGTAAAATTTGAGTGTGTTTCGATAAACTTCTTGAAAATACTTTGAATTGAAGGAAACAAAAAAAGTAAAAACAAAAGCAACTCTTATCTCCTTTAAGGAAAAAAGAAAAAAGTTTATTATTTTATAATTCTACTTTAATTTTGCAAATTTTTATTTAAAGAGACTACACAAACTTACTTCTTTATATACAAAATAATTATTTTTCTTTAACCCAATAAACCGCGTGGAATTTTAGAGTTCTTTTGGCTGTCAAGAATTCTCTGCCAACTGACTTTTCCATGATAGATTTCATAACCCTTACAATTAACACATGAGATATATATGTTATGAAATTATCTCTCCAAAATATTTAAACTGATAGGCATAACCTTCACACAAATTCTCATAATGGAATGACAAGAATCGAATCCTATCCGTTAGTTATAGTGGCTCTAATACCATGTCAGAAAATCATCTTTTTAAAAATTTAAACCAATATGCAGATCGATGCACTCGAATAGTTTTTATTTTATACTCTAACATAGTTTTCTTGCCAAATTAAGAAACAAAATTATTGATCTTTAAACACATAAATAAGCCACACAATTTTAATTTATTTGGTTTAATATTCATCATAGTTTCTGTGAAAAAAAATTATATACCTATTTATCAAAGAGAATTTCAGCGTATATGAGCACTTTTAACTTTCAGCATCAAAATCGAAAAGTCTTTTCATAATTAATAGGTAACCTCTTTAATTTATAAACAGATCGTGATGTGTGATAGCAATATATCTAATTTCGATGACTTTTCTAGCCCTCATGATTGATCTGATCTCATCCAAAGTTTTCGCAGAAAAATTACAAAAGTAAATTCGAGAACAAAGTATTCTAACAGATTCAAATTGAACATGAAAGTAATTAACCGATCGACGTACTCCATCAAGAATAAATTGCATATTCTCGTTTATATACTGCCAAAATGAACGCTAGCCGCCACTGCTCTGGTGCATCTATGATCTACATATTCATCCACTCTCCACCGGAAATTTTCTTATAAATCTAGAAGTTCACATTTACATATGTTCATAGTGGATGTTACAATATTGGAGTCGTGGGTCAATGCCTCCCTCACAATTGCCTGGGTGGAAGCACATGGTTGTGCCACGGTCCATGAGTTTAGTCGTGTTTAATCACATTTTGTAAATGTGATTAAATGAATTAAAATATGTTGATTAACACAAATGCAGCCTCCACCCACCTTTGTCTCCCTCCTCCTCCAATTCTACATCCTCATCAACACTGCCCAACACCACTTCTCCATCGTCACCACCAAGCTTGCTTCTCACCTCAGCTCCAAACCCTAATGTCCCTTTCCTATGAAGATCACAAATGATGCTAGAGAAGGGGTTTATTAATTAACAACAACTAATAGGATTCTCATCTATTCAGATTTATTATTCACCTTCCCCCATCATTTCTCCAAAAATCAAACCTTAGCTTTATCCCCTTTATTTTTTTTGTCTAAACCATTTCAAATTGGAACCTATTTGGGAAGTCGTGATGAAGGTCAAGTTAGTGAAGCTAAGGGAGGCCCACACCCATAAAGGCAGCAGCTGTTTGTTCTACTCGGTCCTGTAGGACCAGCAGGCGTGCCACCTCATCATTGTCACCGTCTCCGATGTCTTCGTCTCCATTCATGACCCTCTCCTCCCCTCCGCCGTCCCAGGATCCTTCGCCACCACCGCAACAGGGTCACTGCCCTTGCCCTTAGGCCAGCTTCACTTGCATTGCTTCCGGATCCATTGATCACTCTGTCAAACTTTACAAATTCCTTGGTATTCCATTCATATTCCATTTCTCTAGCAAAAAATTATAAATTCCTAGTTTTTCCCCTTTAATGTTAATTCGGTGTTGATTGAGCTGTAATTTGCATATATTAGGGTTTTTATTGACATTATATTCTAGAATGGAATTGGTGTTTTTTGGTTTTCATTCATATTTGACTAGGTGTAAGATTTGATTGTTGTGTCAAACTTTATTATTGTTTTATTTATCTCTCTCTCTTTTTAAAGGATCTCATATGTGTAAATCACTTAACTTCTTGGTGTTAGGAGATTTATATTTTGTATATGAGATTTTTGAGATCTCAAATGTTTGAATCAAATTGTTTTCCATGCACGAATATCTTTGTGAAACCCGAAAAAAGAAAAATCATTGAGTTGAGGTGAAAGGCGAGCTTGGTGATGACATGCTGAGCAGTGTTGATGAGGATGTAGAAGCGGAGGAGGAGGAGGAAGACAGAGGCGGGTGGAGGCTACATTTATGTTTACCAACATACTTTAATTCATTTAACCACGTTTACAAAGTGTTGTTAAACACAGCTAAGCTCATAAAACTTGGCACAACCATGTCCTTCCATCTAGGCAATTGTAGGGGGGCATTGACCCACAACTCCATTATGTAGCATCCACCAATAATTGTGGGATCCATAATTAAATTATTGTATCTTAAATAAAAATTACTGGGATTAACTTTTATTGTGAATGTGCTTTAATTTAAATTGTTAAAATTATATTCATGCAAAAATCCTCCACTCCCCCCCCCCCCCGGTTATGCACTAGTTTGAAAGTTGTAGACTCCCCATGGTAGTGTTTATATATATATATATATATATTTATTCAATAAAAGTTATCAGACCGGAATCATCATATGTATCGTTGTGGATCTTAAATATGCTTGATTGAACCTATACTTGATATGAAATTTAGAACTAGTTATTGTTTATTTCATACATTGAAAATGTAAAGTTATTTTCGATAGCAATTTAACAAATTGTTATGTCATTTAAACAAAAAAATAATTACACGCAACTGGTCAAAATGACATGATAATTGTTAATTTGTTGTTGAATCATGTACCCCTTCATTTCATGTTAAGTGTTGCTTTTGTTATTTGCACAAGAATAAAGCTAATGTTAATCTCATTGATCTTATCAAAAATAAAAGTAATAAACAAAAATACCCTTCACTTTTTTCTCTCTATTAAGTCACATCTATCCATTCTCTCTTCAATACGGAAACAAGCAACTACTCCATTCGATCCTCAATATAAGTTATTTTTTAGTTATGTACAACAATTACGATAATAATTAGATTTTATTGCTTGATTTTCTAAAAATTGAAAATGAAAAACACAAATACCTTTTTATTACTCAACATTTTATTCATTCTCTCACCAATTAAAATTCCAATAAACTCACATCCATTTATTTTCTCTTCAATTAAATTGAAAGGTAAAATAGATATGAAATAATTATGTGTCATTAAAATGTAAAAAATACCTTGATCAGGAGAAAAAGGGAGGAGAAAGAGACTCAAAAATGACTTAAAGTAGTTATTAATATTATTCAATGGCAGCTTAGATGTGAACTTGTGGATGCACTGATGACTTATGAGGTTTAATAATTGAAAAAATGTTACTATTCATTCTATGGATTCACTATAGACACGGAATAAGAGAAAAAGTAAACTCCATCTCTTTTTAGTTTATAATCTTCGTCCCTTCTCATGTGACTGAAATGAAGCTATTAAATGAGCACAAACATCATTACTTTTGATATTTACGAAATTGACACATAAAGGCATGCATGCATCCAGAAAAGGGCCAGCAAGGGACATGTACAGGATCTGCTGACCATCTGCATGGGCATCGCAGTTGTCAAGTTGCTGAAAAGAAGCTAGCAACATTCGTACGTATTCATATATGTGGCATTTAGGGCTGGTTTGGGCCATACTATTGTTCCCCCTATTGTTGGATCGTGGCTTTTTTTTTTTGGGCTTTTGCTCAGCTGTTTAATTAAAAAAGGATAAAACTCTATCATTAATCATATATGTCTTAGATTTATGTATGAGTTTAATTTTAATTTGTAAGATTTTTAATATTATTATTTAATAATATATTATATTATTAGTAAAAATGGTTAAATTTTATATTTATTATTTAAAAAAGTTCTATAAATAGAATAATTTTATTGTAAAATTAAATGAAACTCTTTATATGTACTCTAATTTTGCTATCCTAAGTCCTAACAACTGTAAAAGGATGTAATTCTCCACAAATGTCTACCAAACAATGAGCAATCCCGGAAAGGAATGCTACTAAAAATACGAGCACAGTTGCAACGTCATACTCCTTTTCCCTTTTTCTTCATTATATAATAAAAAAAAAGAAGAACTCATTAACTTAATCAAAATTAAAATTCATTTACAACAAATCGATTTCTAAAAATCAGATAAAAAGCGTTTTTGTCAAATACAATTTTGTTCACTGATATTCCAAACATTATACTTTTTAATATTGAATTGAAGGAGAAAGGAAGCGGAAGCAGAGAAGAAGATGGCGTCGATGCTGCCATACAGCGATGTAGATTCGAGCTTGAGGGGCATGGCTGGTCGTGCCGAGGGTTTCGGCCGCAACTCCCTCGGTGGCCTGCACGGTCCTCTCTTTTTCATCACCTCCCTTGCAGGTTCTTCTTCTTCCTTCTCTCTGTCTCTTCCAATTCAAATAATTTTCGTAGTCTCATTCCTCGATTCATGGGTCTTGTACATTTGCCAAAGTTCCGCTCTTTTTCGTGCATTTCGAAAAGGGTCTTCAGGCTTCCTCCGTAGTTTTAGCTCAGTTTAGGATTTTGATCAATTGTATGTGTGTTATTAAGTAATTGATTTAACTCCACATATTGTTTGAACAAATGAGGACTTTTTGGATGCCACTGCTAGGCTATAGAATCTGAATCATTATGTTATGTTGGAGAGTTTCAATTCGCTGTTTTGATTATTAAAAAACGAGGTTTGTTGACACAGATGTGTAGAGATAGGCAATGGTATAATGGGAGAAAAGTGTTCAACCGTTGTTTCGTTTGTGTGTTTCATATGTATGGGGATCGCGTGCAAGTGCATGTGCTTATGGCTGATTTATTTGTTAAATTCAGTGGAAGCTGTATACGATTTTCCTTTCTTTTTTTTTTTTTGAGAATTTCGTTGCTATATTGCATTGTTGTGTTCATTGATTCCCGATGTTTTGTTCTCAGATGATGGTCCTGGGTCCCTACGCGAAGGATGTCGTAGAAAAGAGCCACTGTGGATTGTTTTTGAAGTTTCAGGTACAATTCACCTTTCATCGTACCTGAATGTGTCATCCTACAAGACAATAGATGGCAGAGGACAGAGGATAAAGCTAACTGGAAAGGGCTTAAGGCTGAAAGAATGTGAGCACATAATAATATGCAACCTTGAGTTTGAGGGTGGTAGGGGCCATGATGTGGATGGCATTCAAATAAAACCAAATTCTAGGCACATATGGATAGATCGGTGCAGCCTTCGTGATTATGATGATGGACTTATAGACATTACAAGACAAAGCACAGATATTACTGTATCTAGGTGGGTTCATTTACCTCCATTTGAGATTGAACTACTACAATAATGACTCATTGAATGTTCTGAATTGTAATTAGTTACTTCACTTTTGGCACCAGGTGTTACTTTGCACAGCATGACAAGACGATGCTAATTGGAGCTGACCCATCTCATGTTGATGATAGATGCATCCGCGTGACAATTCATCATTGTTTCTTTGATGGAACAAGGCAAAGACACCCTCGTGTGAGATTTGGGAAAGTTCATTTGTACAACAATTACACCAGAAACTGGGGAATATATGCTGTTTGTGCTAGTGTTGAATCCCAGGTTACTATTCTCCTATCATTCTCAGCATTTAAAATTTATTTTTCGCATTCTAAATTGAAAGCATGATTTGTGTAAAGAATTGATTTCTTTAAGATCATTTTACAGGTATACTCTCAGTGCAACATTTATGAAGCAGGAGCTAAGAAAAAGACTTTTGAATTTTATACCGAGAAGGTAAAGTGATCTGCTCTTTACTTCATGTTTTCCGTCTTGTCATCAATAATTAGGGGCCTTCATGGCCTATTAAAGTCTCAAATCTACCCGATTTTCATCCATTTTTTGCCTCTAAACTCAGTTCCTGATATAATCCCAAGAAAGGGTGTTAGACTTCCGTTTACTTTTACCCATTTGGTATCTCAGTTTGAGTCATGAATATTTTCTTTGTCCTACTCTGATGTCCAGATGCATAATTGATTTGGACATGCTTCTTGACTTAGTCAATTTCATTATTATTTTAGCACATTCATAGTTGTGTACCATGGCCCTGCCTCTTAAAATTTGTCAGTAAATGATTAAACCAGCCATATTGGATAGAGCTTTATGCACCTGTTGGCCACTAATGATTGTGATAAAAATGGTTCGATAGGCTGCAGATAAGGAAGAGACGAAGTCTGGCATTATAATATCTGAAGGAGACATGCTTCTGAATGGTGCCCAGCCATGCTTACTAACAGAATACAGAGAAGAATCTATGTTCCATCCTAGTGAATATTACCCAACATGGACAATGGAAGCAGCTCAACATTCTCTCAGGGAAATCCTTCAATTATGTACGGGTTGGCAGTCCATTTGTAGGCCAGTAGACCACATGGCCTTTGACTAAAATTCATTGCATTGCAGGACTACACCCTACACCTTCTGGTTTGTGCCACCGTTGACATTACATCAAGCAAGTTTTAGATGAAAAGGTTTAATTTTTCAGTAGAAAATGTTATTTGTAAATAGGCCTTAGATACCGCTTTGGGCATCTGGGGATTGATGTGTACATGACTCGGGATTTTAGTTATGTTTTTGGTGAATGTAGTGAGTGTGGTAAGATGATTGATAATATATGAAAAGTTCTTTCCATAGATTCACCACCTACATAACTGAAATTTTTACTTATTTTGTACATGGTACCATAGATATCCAGGGACGGATTTACATTGAAGTAAATGGGGGCACATGCCCCCAGTGAGGTTTTAAATAATTTTTAGAAAATATTAATAAATATATATTTTGCCCCCACTATGTAATTAAGTCTGTCCCCATTACATGTTTTGCCCCCTCCAAAAATACTATTCTAATACTAAAAAATGGATGTCCATTATATGATTAAGTCTGATCCCATACTAAAATAAAAATTACTTTATTAAGTTCAACTTTACATAAATATTTTATTAAATTTGACTCCACATAAAATAAAAATTATTTTATTAAATTTGACTTCAGTTGAAAGAACTTTCTTTGCCATGAATGTCATAAAGAATTGGCTTCGTAATCGTATGGGAGATGAATGGTTGAATAATTGTTTGGTAACATATATAGAAAGAGAGACATTAGATAGTATTGATAATGAAAAGATCACTTAATGTTTTCAAAATATGAAAACAAAAAGGGGACAATTGTAAATTGATTTTTATCATTTTGGATTAATATAAATTTTTAATGTGTTAATCAATGAATCTAAAATTTGATTAATATATTTTTAGATGTCTAAATATTATGTGAAACTTTCTATTTTAATCTTCATATATTATCTTTGCCCCTAGTGACTAAATTTTCTGGATCTGTCACTGTAGATATCAAAAGTGGTACCATTATTATGTACAAATAATAATACTCTTGTTGAGTTCTTTCTGTCTCGTGCCACTAATATCATTTTTGTATTCTGTTAAGCATAGGATTTTGTGGTCTGAATCTATTTTTCATTATCTGTATCTAACAGTAATCATAATTTCATTTCATTGGTGAGAAGTTATCCAATTATGGAATAATTAGCTGAATTTGGGGTCACAGCCTATACTGCCACGTTCTCAAATTCCCTGACGTTGAGTTGATATGAACCAACTATATTTGCAGATGAAGTATGAAAATAAGGTTGCTCTCTCTAGCCGATAATTGAAAAGGAGAAAAAAATAGCTCTTGAACCATTTCGTCCTCTTCATAAATGTATTAAGTTTGCATACGCTGTGTCAGTGATAAAAGTACGTCACTGTATCATTCATCAAATTCACATGCAAAGAATTTTCTGCATGAATTTGAGGTTTTCTGAAATTTTAGAAGGTAAAATATAAAATGTTAATCATAGATGAGAAGCATTTCCACTTGAACTCATGTTTGTAAATAGAGAATATATTTAAGTACTTAGCATAACTAAAACAAATGGGACATTCTTTTAAGCTGGAGCCCGTACGTGTAATAAAGAAAACTAATCTAGCATAGTCGAAACAAATATAATACGAGGAAAAAGAAATTACGGACAAATCAAGGGTTTGTATCTGACGCCAACTATAGCAATATCCTCATCATTCATGCATGTATTTTCACGCAAATATTAAACTTGTCTTTTACTTTTAACAATTGGTTAAGGTAGAGGGAGCGTTAAGAAATAAGAATCATGCAATGCTCTAAGCAGTAGCTAGCATGATAGAAACCCACGAAAAAGATGATTTAGAACCCAAGGTGGATGTCCCGACAAGTGATTTTCTGTATCACAAGGTGAGAACCTTGCTAATGGGTCCAAATTCTTTTCCCCACTCAAATTCACCAAATGTGTGATTATATTTTGGTACGAGTTTGCATGCTATTGATAGTTGCAGGTCATGGCTTAACTCCCCATCCTCCACAATCTTAAGACCTGTGCTGTATGCATCTTCAAAAACTGTCTTAAGTTTTTCTGATAGAGGTCATGGCAATCTGTGATAGTATTTTCTTGGAACGATGTCTCCCTCCGCTAAAGCTGAGATAACCCTTGTCCAGGTGGATTTTCAAAGTGAGGTTCAGTTCAGGGCAGGGTGAACTAACAGGGTAATGGGTTGGCAGCAAGAATGGTGAAGGCATTGCATATGCTCAGCCAGCCAGTAAGGATATGTAGCTAGTTGTTGATCGAGATTCTTGAGACTTCGATGAGCTCATTTGGATTATAGCTTAAGTTAAGCCTAAACAGACTTGCCAAGCTTTTCCAATGAAGTGTTAGCTTGCACTTTGATTTCGTGCGTTGATCCAAGCCTGAATATAGATTCAGTCTCCGGCTTCGTAGAGTTCCATGAACATGAAAATCTTCTGAAAGTGGAAGGCAATGCCATTTGGGGCACGGCCACTTATGACGTCGGTGCCAAAACCCGTTGCTGTCCTTTCCTTATTGTCGGGATCGTTTCTTTCAAATTTCCATTGCGCCTGGGGCTGGCTATATATATATATATATATAACTCAACTATTGTAGATTAAGGCAAAATATGAAATCTCCAATTAAGCATGGCAACTCTTTTAACTATCGCAATTCTTTGGACTAGCCTAAGCATGAAGATAGACTATAGGGTGTATTTGGTTGGGGAAGAAAATTTTCATGGACAAATTCCAAGAACAAATTTACATATAAAAACATGAAGCTCTACCAATAAAAATTTACACCCTATTTTTATTCTTTAACTAAATACACCCAGAGAGTACTACAAATACGAATGGATCATTCAATTCTTTGTGATAAAGCTTCAAAAACAGATAGTATAATTTTGAACTACTCTTGTTGGGTTTGCTGTGACAACAAATCCACAATATTACGCATACTAAAATCCTCCAAAATCAAATGGATAGTTCCTAAGATAATTCCCCGCCGACCAAAAAACCCAGTTTGTCCAATTATCGACCTCAATCACTGAAAAAAACAAATCCAGTACTCGTATTGTATTCATATTACAGAGCTTCGACATCCCTCCCCTATAAATAACATATTATCAAATCACAAATTAACGCACAAATTAACTTGCTCATCAAACTTTCAGTAGCATGCAAACAGTCCTGTCATCCCTAAGCCCTTCTGTTCACTTACATGTGAGTTTGGATTTTCTCCCAAACATACCCTAAAACACCAAAATTATCCACCCACCGTGATCAATTCACGCAAATTTTGAGGAAAAAAAAAAATTGGGATCCTCGATTTGTTAAACAATCTTCAGTCCTCCTGTTATGCCAAAGGCTTCTTAATGTTTCGAGATAATTATAAATATAGCTATGCAAGCCCGCTGCTAGTTAAGGGTACAGGTAGTTTTGCAGGTGGCGAGTTAAAGAATTCATGCAGCAATTGATTAATAAAGAATAAAATGCTGATAAATGACTTCGGAAAAATTTAATGTAATCCTCAACTTTGAACATAAATCCAGTTATAGACTATCACTTCGCAAAAATCTAGTCACTTAAACAAAGAAAACCGTTCGAAGAGGTGAAATTTAACACAACAAATAGCACAAACATGAAACTAGCTCAAAACTTGCCAACTATTATAACCGGTGTAAGTGACCAATCAATAGATAAGATTGCTACAGACTCCTACACCTTGATCGCATATTTCCTCATTGGGAAATAAGTTTCTTTCTTCTTCTGCCTCTCGGTCTTCAACGATGCCTGCATGAACAAGGTGAAATATTATATAACAATTCCAGAATAACATGGCATCCAAAAAATCACATCTTGAATAGAGGAACTCGTGGTACATCCCAAAATATTTCTTCTACTTGGATATTACAATAACTCTATTTCACTCAAAAACGAAATTAGTACTTGGAAGGTGTGCATCTTAATTGGTCAAAGGGAAGAATATCATGTTGGATTATGACACGAATAAAATAATAATAAATATAAATAATAAAGATCCAAGCTATGAGGGACCATCTTAAAGATCAGGTTCAACTCAAATAGAGAATAATGAGATTCAAATTACATCAGCCAGTTACATTACTTGAGGAGAAAAAAGGAATAAAAGTGACCGAGAAATGAGAATGAATGAAATTACCTGGTGCTTGGTGAGCCTTCTGCGAATAGCCCTGGTCTTCTTAGGGCGAAGATCAAGTGGCATGTACTTCTTCGTCTTGTAAGCTTCCCTCAAAACAGCCTTCTGCTTCTGAGAAATCACGGTCAAAACCTGCGCAATCGATAGCCTCACCACCTTTCTGCAAAAAACCCAAATAAAAGATGAAAAAAAAGATATGCATAATGCATAAACACAAACACCTCATAGGCAAACAAAACAAAGCGAGGAACAAAAAATAAATAAATAAATAAAACCCGTAGAAGCAGAGAGAGTAAAGGAGGGCTTTTTACATCTTGGAGAGCTTGTTGGGGGCACCACCAGTGACCTTGGCAACACGGAGCAAAGCAAGCTCGGCCTTGAGATCCTTGAGCTGGCCCAACAGCTCTTGCTTCGACTTCTGCCTCAGCTCGTAAACCTTGATCCTTGCTGCACCACATCCATTTTCAGTGTCACGGAACTAGAAACATGAAAGAAGACAAATTGAATACATTAGGGATTCGGAGATTTACCCATTGCTGAATTCACAAGCTTCTTCTGCGGCTGCTGCGCCTCTTTTCTTCACAAACCCTAATCCGCAGTGAGAGCGACGAGTCCCATTTTTGCGGTGTTTTTGGTTTTATATATAGAGGGTTGTGCTGGGTGTGGCCCTGTTAGGTTAGGCCTTTAAATGGGCTTGCTTTTCATTTTGGATTTTGGGTTCTGAGACAGGGAAAGAGACCAATAAACATAACAGAGAGTATGGAAGGATGTCTTCCTAAAATATTGACCATATTCGATGTCAAATAAAATAAAATATTGATCATTTTTAGTCTTTTTACAATACTATTTGAACCCTTTTCAATAAAGTATTAGTCTTTAATAACCTATTCGATTTCAAATAAGTTTTAGAACTAAAAGACTATTTGATCCCCTATTTTCAATAAGATATAAGTTTTTTTTAACCTATTTAATGTTCAACAAATTTCAAAAAGACTAAAATATTGTCACATTTTAATTATGCAGAGCTTAGTTGTTGTCGGAAAGATTTTAGAACTAAATTAGCATCACACAAATCTTTCAAGTTCTAAAATGCATCTTTACTCCAAAGAAGTGTGTGTGCCTATATATATAATAACTTGATATTTAGTTGTATCAAACAAAGAAGTGTAATGTGTGACTATTACCAAAATCATTAAAGCGAAAGGTTGATATATTATCCCAAAAAGATTTGCAAATGAGATGACTAAATCACTAAAATTCAAGAGATTGAGTTCACTAATTGACGAGAGTCAAATCACTAATTTGAGCCATTGATATATCTCATGCATCCTTTGTGAATCCTTTCATAGCAATTTCTTTGTGTCAATAAGAGTCTATTTGATACACTTAACAAGATAAAGGTTAATAGTATAAAACATGATAAATTTTAACATTATACAGTGGTTTGTGGAACACTGTATAAGATATTATATTTTATATTTTATAATGTCATAATTTATTATAATGCTATAAGTAAATATCAAAAGAAATAAAATAAAAATAATAAAATAGGTAATTTTCATTAATTATTTAAATATAATTTTTAAATATTATATTTATGTAAATATTTATTAATTAAAATTTAATTTAGATTAAATTTTATTATTTATTTCAATTTTTATAATTATTTATTATTTCAATGAATTATATAAGTAAAAATACTATTTTTTATATTTTAATATTTTATATTAATCATTACTTTTATGTATTACATATTATTTATTATTTATTCAAAATATTTATTTCTTATTAAATATTTATTATTTTATTTACTATTTATCAATTATTTTTGTTTTTATTTTTATTATATTTATAACCAAATTGATATGATATATTATTTGTATTTATTTATTGTAAAATAATTTTATTAAAAATAATTTTATTTGTAGCTACTGCCAATACTATTTTGTCTTACTTATTGTTCACAAATGATGCCAATAAAAAATAACATTGGTTATCTTACCGTAGAACAACATAATGGAACATAAACAAATATAATACATACATATTTATGGGATTTATTTAATACCCTATAAAATTTATAGGTGTCGATACCTTTTATATAACTTATGATTGAAAATTTTCCATGTGTCTCATTACCGAAATTAATTAATACTTTAAATATTTATGATTAAATTATAACTCCTAATTTCAAAAGGGTTCCAAAAAAAAAACCATGTATTTGACATCAATGTATATGATTTTTAACCTTGAGAAAACCTTATCTTCATTCCAGGAAGCCACGCGCACTCCAGCGCACTGTACCTTATGAAGTCGTGCTTCAACGCGCTCTATCCTGGGAAGCCACGCTCTAGCGTTCCCTAGCCCCTGAAGCTGCGCTTTAGCGCTCTCTAGCATCTGAAACCACGCTCTAGAGTAGTGGGTGTAGCTCGCGCTCTTGCAGGGGAAGTGTTCGTCTTCGTGCTCTAACATATGAAAGCATGCTCTAGTCCTGAAGTTGCTCTCCAGCGCGATGCTCGTTTGTCGCGCTCTAGCACGGGAGGCCACGCTTTAGTGTGGGTTGTGTCTCGCTCCTGCGCCACTCATACCAGAAGGCGTCGCTGTCGGCCAAGTGCCCAAGCTCAATTGTTGATTACTGCTCCCATTACGAACAAGATCTATTGGATATTATCATTCAAAAAGGAGAAGAGTAGCCATTCTAGTACAAAATGGAAGGCTTTTATTCTGTTGCGGCTAAAACCTCAATTGTTTTCAATTTTTCTTATCTACTAGTTGACCATAGTTCATATCTCACATTCAATGTTATTTCATGCATACCATGTTTGCAAAATTCCAAATCAATTCAGAATGGGGTTGGAATTAGTATCTGGTCCTAGCATTTTATGCCTTACTCCAGCTTCTGATTATTCGAATAGCAGATATAGAATGATTTTGGCAAGCTTGTCTCTCGACTATTTACTGAGAAAATATTTTTATGATTAGTCTTGATGCAGCTGGTAAAACTACAATATTATTGTATAAACAACCCAAGTTGGGGGAGACCTTGTCACCACAATTCCTACTATTGGTATGTTTCCTTGCAATAATTATAATGTGATAAATACGTGAAATGCATGAATCTATAAACCAAGGTCACTTAAGTATCCTTGCTTTGTACTGGGGATTGTATGGCATCTTGAGGCCCTAAGAGCACCTCCATCGCCTGCTATTTTGCATCCCAGCTAAGAATTTGGGGACGAGGGACGTGCTGTAACCATTAGAGGAAGGACATTTGGGGATGTGGTTTGAGTAACAATGTTGTTGAGTCCTTCTGAATAGGGACTCTAGTCCCCACCAACCACAACATAACATGTGGCATTTTGTTTTGGTTTTTAAATGTAAAACCTATGATTTGTTGTGTGCAAAATTGAAAATGGGATGGTTGCATCAACGGTTATAAACTTTAGTCTATAAATATCATCTATTCTCACTTCTATCTTTATAATTATTTTCTAATATCTTCCAGTACTTTCTAAATTCTCCCGACATGAATTCTACTCATATTTTATCTCTCCAGAAAAATTATCTAAATCAATTCAATTCTTTTCTTAACTACTTGTAAAGTTCAAGTTTTCCGCAAAATCCAAATATCCAAAATTCTCACTCTTCAAACTCTCAAAAATACAAATCAAAATTTCCAAATTCCAAATTCCTTTCAAAATCAAAACCAGCAAAACCTTCAAATTTTCAATTTTCAAATTTATTCCAATATTAATTTTCTATTTTCCCACACACTCAAAATTCACAAACATCTCAATATTCATTTCCCTCTACATTTAACCCATTGATAGGAAATATGGGTACTCCACTATCTTTACCATTTCAAACCCAAATCGGTGTTCCTCCTTTGGGATCAGCCGGTGTTGGTGGGTCAAATGACTCATCTCATCAAATGCCAATAAATTCAACTTCGAGTTCACAACATTCAGAGTTTTCCATCCACGGTGAGCTAGATGATATATACCTCAATAATGAGGGATTTGAAGATCGCAAGCAAGAGAGTGTTAACTGGCAATGGGAAGCGGATGAGCTGTTAATTAGTGCATGGTTGAATAGAATATATCAATAGATTCTTTAGTAGGTACAGACCAAAAAGGTGATATATTTTGGAACAGGATCCATGCATATTACTTGGAAAGCAATCAATCCCAACTTGAAAAGAGGGGTGGGTGGGATCAAAAAACGATTACATAAGATCAACCAGATGGTTCAAGTATTTGGTGCTTGTCATGATCAAGTATCTCGAAATATTATGAGTGGTTCAAACAATGACGACATAATAGAGTTGGCTCATCAACTCTGTTTCAAAAGGTCAGAGAAGAAATTCACTTTTGAACGACACTAGAATATGCTCTAGAGGGAACATAAATGGAGTCAACACATAGTAGGGGTTCCAACTTTCAAGATGATAAAGATAAGTGCTTTTAGAGAGCACTCATCCTCATAAAATCCAAAAACACTAATAGGTGGGGATATTGATGTGGAGTCTCCAGTTCATCCACAAGGAACCAAAAAATCCAAGAGGAAGGGTAGGGAAAATCGAAAGCCCCTGAGGATGATGATGAAGACATTAACGTGCTCAAATCCATTACTGTTAAGAAGCTAGCGATCATAGAAAGACATGTGAATGCTAAGGAAATAGAGTTAGCAAACAGGGAAGAGGAGAGGGCATTTAAGGAAAGGATGATAGCGATCAAGAAAAGGGAGCTAAGGGATAAGTAAAAGGAAAAAGACATAGAAATATAAAGGCCCCTCAACAATGACTGACAAACAACAATCTATTCATAAGAAAATTGTAGAGAAAAATTATAGCAAAGTTTTTTAGCTGTGTTGATTGTGTTAGTAGAGTCAATGTTTATTTAAAATTAGGCACGTTGATCTTGTATTATGTTTTTAATTAAGAGTTGATTGTGATAGTAGAACAAATATTTGTTTCAATTATGTGATATTGGTGGTAATTTATCATATATTATAATTATAATTTTATCATTTAATGTTAAAAATAATTCAAGTTTATTCAAGTATATAATTTAATACTAGTCATTGCAAAAGTAGCCATTGTAAAACTAACTGCTGCAAAATTAAAACTAGCTATTGTGCTGACTAATAAATATGGATCACCATTCTTCTATATTTCCTCACAATATATTTCCTCTTCCTCCTATCAAAAGCCTTAAAGTCTAATATGCACTCACTAGCTCCTTTCAACCACAACTAAAATATCCATTATACTGCACTCACTGTTATCTTCTATCTGTTGGTGGATTGTCCAAAAAATGTAGCATCACACATTCACAGAGTTAGCCTTACTGGCCATTATAAATTTGGTGGAAAGCCAATTTTATTTCTATTGCCCTCATAAATTCTAATGCTTGAAAGGTTAAAAGCAGCAAAAGTTCCAGTGCACTTTAATAAGGTATCCTTGTTCTTTGAGACTTTATGAGTCAAGAAAACTTATATAGGATTGGATTCGTTGGTTCGCCCCAAGTTGGGTGCCAACGTTAGTCCCCTCTTTCTAAATGATTTTCAACCGTTGGACATCCACAATTTTTTATTGGACGATTCAATTCCAAATAGCCATGTTTTGCAATGAATTTGCTAAAGAGTCACTATTGTATGACTTATTTGCACTTGTTCTATGCAAAATACGAGAGCCACGAGGAAAGCTTATCTGATTGACCATTTACTCTAACAAAGCTTAGTATAGTGCCCAACACCGACTACGACCCCTTTCAACACTCTCTGCTCTGATCTTCTCTTTCACATACTCTCCAAAGCATCTCTCTTTCTTCAATTTCTCATTTCTTTCATCTCTTAATTATATTTTATTTGAATGCGAGCACCTCTTCTATCACCGCTCATCTAATCTAGGTTTTTGAATTTTAGCTGCAATTATTTTTTGCTTTTTTCCGATGGGATTTTCCTAATAAAAACACACAAATAACTGATTGCGATGGTGATCCTAAAATGGGAGTTTTAGTCCGTGCTTGATTGATGCAAAATGATGGGGGACTGGAAATTGAAGTGAAATCAGTTTGGCGTTTGGTGTATCTATTTGATTTTGATCTAAAAGTTTAATTTTCTGTGCAATTAGTTTCTTCGGTTTGGCAATCTTAGCTTCTCTTTGCATTCTATGAATTCAAAATGTCAGTTTCTTGTGCTCTAGCTTTTTGGGAGATCTTAGGTTTGGATCAGAGGTGCTTGAAGATAAGCAAGAATGTTGCAACAATTTAAGCTGTTTCTATAAAACAAGCAGAGAATATCGTTATTAATAAGCAAGAATGGTCTCGCTTGAAGATAAAAGGGTGAAGGTCAATAAGGACCCCTTTGTAAATTGACACAATTTATAAAACAAGCGGAGGGACAATGTTGCAATTTTATTAGTGGATCCAACGTTGGTCCGCTACTAGGGCCGGACCAAGGAATCCGGACCCAACTTATACAGGTATTTCCATTTTGTGGCATCTTTGGTAATCAATTACCCATATCTGCAGCATCGGGCTCAAAGGACTTTCGTCACATATTTATGCTCCACACATAAACAAAAGGGTAAAGAGATATTTGATGTTATGAAACTACCTATTGATGAATATTCAGCATCATTAGGTCTACCAATGACCCCCAAAATTCGTTTTCTAAACCAGAAAATTAAGTCAAAAGCTGTTTTGACAATACCAATTTTAGCTGAACCAGCAGGTCCAAAGAAGGAAAACTCATTGCAGATCTCTAGAAAAAAGCTAGACTCAAGTGATGTAGATGATGAAGAAGGCGAAAATGATATTCTTTTGGCAGCTGATGCCTCAAACGAAGGTGAAGGGAAGGCATTTGAACTTGAAGAAATGATGTAGGTTCCTTACGTATGCTTCCAGTAGTACTGTAGACTACCTTTTGACATTTTTCTTTAGTTGTTTTTTTTTTTTTTCTCCGGGGGAAGGCTTCTTATTTCAACTGGCAGTGCAAATGGAGCTTATAAAATCTTATGATGGGGTTGTCAATGTCAGAGTTTGTTAGATAAATGAATCGGTGATAGTTCTAGGCGGCGCTACTTCTATGAAGACACGAGATTCTTCCTCCATGCATGCTTGTTCTTACCGAAACCACTAAACTTTGTTGGTTTCTTTCCTGTGCAGACCTGCAACTCGTGTATTGAAGAAAAGGAAGCTCAAGATCAATGTACGTAGACCACTGGAAATTGAAGCTAGTATGATTGGAAAAATGTTGCATAGTAAATGAATCTTTCTTGTGTATGTTCAAGATTATCAATTGCATTAGCTAGGATGTTGACACACTTTCATCTGTTCACTATAACTTTTTGTTAACTGGCAAATGTTCAGTTGAGCATGGACTGCTACTACAGCAACTAAGCATTGAGTACTATCTCATCAATATCTCGCTCATCTTCATGCAGAACAAAAAAGGTTTTTTTTTGTTTTATTTCGGTCGTGGATGCGCGAGGATTTGAAGAAGTTGGATAAGGAAGACAAGCTTTTGTTTACAAGGCGGCCCATTACGGTTTTGGTTTTTGTTTTAAAAGGTTGCCCAACATATTCAGTGTTTTCGAAGAGGGCCATGTCAAGTAACTTATTCGCCATTCGGACCCAAAAAAAATAATGGAAATGTGGCTCATGTTAATGGTTGGAATAAAGCATATTATGGTGGAGCATGTTCCAAAAATACTAACGACCAAAAATGAGACCCCTGAGGGAATAGAGGGAATAGATTATCAATTTAATTATAAAACACTGATAATTTTATATTATCATCTAATTAAATATTTTTTTATATAATTTTTTAAATAGTATGGATAAAAGTTAATTATATTTTCTAATTTGATATTATATAATTAAATGATTATGTAAAACTTTTTATACTGCTCATATGTTAAAATTAAATCTATAAATTATCTCATGTGAAAATTGTCGTGTATAGATTCTCCCTTTCAATCATATTCTTTCTTGAGATATAGGCTTGACCCACATTTTTAATTATTAGGTTGTTTTTAGTTAGGGGTAAAAATGAGGGAAGATTTTTCATAGATGAGAACAAATCTTTAATGATAAAAACTTACACAAACAAAGTCATATGAAATTTTCACATAAGAATATCCACTCTCAAAAATAGATGGGATCCACTTTAAATGAATAATCATCCACGGTTGTCCTCCATAAACTTTTGTTTTTGGTCATTTGTCGCGAGAATTTGTTCTAAAATGATTTAGGAACTCAAAGACTAATAGTTATACTATATGTGTCTCCTGTGCCCTGGGTATTATACATGATACATACTCCTGGCTATTCTAGCCCCTCTTGTGTCAACAGTAATACATCAAAATCTTGCCATTTCTTATTGACATATCTTGCCACATTCAGGAATCAGTCTTATCTCATTATATAAGAGTTGCGTAATGATCCAGCATTGCATGCTTTTGTTTTGTTTTATGTATACTCACACTGACTTCCTTTCATCAAGAATGCATCTTTTAAAGGCGTGCCATCGTTTGAGTATAGAAAATAAAATTGTTCATTAAAAGTGGATCATGTATTTGATTTAACTAGTCAAGTAATCGGCTCCATACATTTTTTAATGGATCGAGTCGGATATCACTTAATTGTCAGTATCGCATTATAAAAATATGCGGCATTACGAGGTTCACAATGTAAGTATCAAATAATACAGCTACGTTCTACCTCTTGTTATAGTTGGATATTTTTCTCACTTGTAAACATGCAGATTTTCTAATTCATATGCATCGTCAGGGTTGTTAAAGCTGACAAAAGTATCTAAGTAATCAGAGATATGGAAGCAGGCTTTAGTCAACTAAATGTGATTATATTTTATTTTAGTTCCTAAGAAACCGTTGGCCACAATAAAAAAAATAGTATTGAGTTGTACACAGAGAGGAACGTATATGTATTGACGATTACAAAATACAAGAAATATTGGGCAACACTTGCCGATGCCATTAACTTGTAAAGTTGGCTCAGATTTATGGATGGATGGATAGATAGAAACTAGGAGCAAGAAACAGTAGCTACAAAACGAAATCAGATGGCTTTATGCTTCTTGCATTATGAAAAATACAATGAGTAATTTAACTATGGCAGTACTGCAATAAAAATGTCTGTCTTCGGATCCGAATCAAAGTTTTATTAATTAAGTGTGGAATTATGTTATTTCCATTCATAATATATGAGACATCGTGAAGGTTCACATCACATTCATCATTAGATGGAGTGTGAATCTCATTCAAGTAGGGTTAACAGTTTATCTAATGATAGATAAATATGAATTGAAATGGTGTCTCATATCTTGTAAGTGCGTATAAATAATATATTTTTTTTTTACACAACCTGTATTCATTCCATTCATTCTGGTGATTAGAGGTTAAAAAGAAGTACAAGTTGGGATAATTGATTAATTTCAGTTAATAAAAAATAATTGATTAATTTCATGCTAGTGGCCATAACTTTTTGCGTGTGGTCGTACTCAATGTATGTGCCGATTTTCTAATGCATTTAATTTAATCCTTGGCAGTTCCTTCTTGCAATTTTTGTTTTTATTGCAACTTGTGACTTTTTCGCTTGACTGTTTGGTTAGACATATGATGATGATTTAACTGAGACTTTAACTGGCAATAATTAATTGGGAAAAACGATGCTATTGAAGTGGACGGTAGAGTCATATTGCTTCTTCTTTATTACTCTATGGTGGTTCTAATCTATCCACTGCTAATACTAAGTGGGATGAAAGAATAGTCCAAACAAGTTGGCCCAAGTCGTGATGCAAATTGTAAAAATATGGATAGGATTAGGAATGAGCCACTTCAGATTTCTTCATCAACCATTATCTATGCGTCCGAATTCAAAGATGAAGGGCACATTGATAACAAATGCCTCCGCTTGTCCGCTTCTATTGGTCAATACTGCCGTCCCTTGTCAATAAATTTTAAAAAGTGCAAGTGTACTGTGGTATTTACTAAAACAAATCAATTTTATAATAGTTCCTAAATAGATGCCGTGTTTGAAGAAAGAAGTGGGATAAGGCGAAACTCAACACTATGACATGTAAATTAAGATCTTTATTGATTTGTATGCTAATTTTAGACATAGCTTAAGGTAGTATTTTGAATGATTAAAATTAAAAAATGAATTGATTTAATTTGAAATTGTTTGAATTAATTTTTAAGTTGAATCTTATGTTTGGAATGATTAAATGAAATAGAAAATTAATTGATTTAGAAATCTATTTTTATGTTTAAATTAGACAAGATTGTGTTTGGAATGATTAAAATAGAAAATGAATTGATTTGATTTGTTTGTAAGCTTTAAAATCAATTCGTTTATATCCAAATTCTAAAACAAAAAAGCTATTTGCAAATTAAAAGAATGAAATTTGATGAAATTACAAATCATTTCATTTCTCAATTTTTTTTTATTTCAAACAAATATTTTGATTTACAAATCAATTCATTTCCATTTTTGTCTCATTCCAAGCACATACTCATAGTTTCAAGTGAGTTCACACTTTACTACTAGTAGACTTCTGCTTGTCTTAATGAGGTATGAAGATTGTGAGTTTGACTCCCATCCCCATCCCATAAATCTTAATATATTAGTTTAAATAATAAAAAAAAAATAAAGAAACTAATGCGAAACCCTGTGGATATCAAAATCTAGAAATCCCAACACACAATTGTTATGGGAAATATGATTGAAAATCAAATAAAATACTACAAGGGAATCTTTCTACCTTGTAATCTTCTATCTGGTTTTCTGATGCAACAAGTTAAGGGAATCACTCAACCTCACTTGCACACACAAAGTTTCTTAAAAGAAATCAGAGAAATTTCATTCAAAAGAAAACTGAACTAAAGTGTTTGCCAAGTTTGGAGGTATTTGTACCTCTTATTTAGGTTAAACTTATTTCCTAACCCTACTAGACTATGATCAAATTACTACAATAATAATTGGGCTTAACAAACATAAAAATAAATAAGTCTTAAAATATTTTAAAATAAAAACTAATAAACTAAATAAATAAAAGTTTTTTCTTCAAGTACTGAAATATCTATTTTGCCCTCTTAAACTTGTATCATTTCTTCCCTCCTAATAAAAAGATTCGTCCTCAAATCTTTTAGGCATTTCCAGTTGTCTTTGCTAGCACTGAAAATGGTCTAGGGTCAAATACAAAAATCCTTGCAACAAAGAGACAAAATGATATGAAAAGTTTGGGGGAAATGTAATTACAAATAATAAAACTTCATTGAACCAAATCGGAACAAAAGCGCTAGTGCCGAACAAAACACCCTGCAAATCTTTCTCTTTTGTATAAAAATATTGTAATCCTTCAACTCTGTCATTTTGCTCATTTTTCACACTCCTTTCTTCCTTTGCACTCACCAATAAGCTTTTTTTCTACATTCTTGTGTCTCTTTATCTCTATTTGCTCTTCTTTTTCTAGTACTTCATGCTCTAAATTCCCAAAAGAATATTATTGAATTTTGATTTGATCAAAATACACGTCATTGGGAGACAATGACACGACAATATGTTCACTGTGTTCTGGTTGAATTTGTCCAAATGAACTTGTAAATCCAATGCAAGCCTAGTAGCACAGGTTCACTATGTCCAATATTGTCAGCATGTTCTTTATCAGAGAAATCCTCCAAAGATAGCATAGTATCACTATCAACAGACTCATAACCATTATCAAAATTAGACACAACTTCAACTTTCCTAATATCCAAGGTTATTTTGATTGGACAATCATATGCACAAAGACCCAATCCCAAACATTGAAAGCACATAATATCAGTATGACCTGAAGTGGCAGTAGGAGAAGATGAATTAGAGGTACCTTTATCATTGTGTGATTTCAAATACTTCTTCGTCATGCTATCCCCAACTCTTCTATGCTAAACAAAATTGGTTGTATCAAGTTCCTCCTCAATTTTCTCGTGATAAGAATCATTGTGACGGTGTCGATTTTGTGAAATAACCTTGATACTACCCATGGACTTAGATTGGGACATTGTCTATAGTCGCACTTCCATATTATCTAATATGCTATTGATTTGCCGAAATTGGCAAGTAATTGTCTTGTGAAAGAGCTTTGTGTCATACACTTTATCATCATCTTCATCACTTTCAAATGTGTTAATAGTCATTTGAACAACCTACAAAACAATAAAAGAGACAACCTCACAAAAACTCGCTTACATGTTTTACTCAAAGGGTGTACACTCGTGTTTGCACTCAAAATAATTTTTATCCTCTTTTTGTACTCACCACTATTGTCTTTTATCACTTTGGACCCCTTATAAGTATTGCATTTCAGAAACCAAACAAACTCAAACAAGATAAAGTCTCAAATAATATTGAAATGTCAAAAGGAATAACCAAAGAATTGAAAAGAAATGATAAGATCAACTCAAAAGAAAAAAAAATGACTTAAAAGAGAAAAGAAAATAAAAATCTGAAGGACCCAAAATAAAAAATTAAAAAAAAAAGAAAAAATTAATCTGAAATAGTTGTTTTTCTGGGCACAACTTTCATTTTGTTTGGCCTTTTTTTTTTAGCCTCTTTTTTTTTTTTGCACCTCTCTTCTTCTTTTTTTTCCTTTCGTGGCCGTGCTTTTTTTTTTTGCCGCCCTCAAAATTAAACCTTTCACTTAATCATAATAATAAAAGGTTTCATTCCAAAACGAAAATTGCCATCATAAAATTGAAATCAACATAGAAAACTAAATTAAGAGAAAAAAAACCCTATGGGGATGAGAATTAAGCACTGGCTTTCTGGCAAACATTAGGCGAGGTAGCACTTGAGAAAAGGGAAAAACCGCACGACACAAACCAAAGGAAGTTGAGTTTTTTTTTATTATTATTATTTGTAATGAAAAGATAAATTGGAAACCGAAAGAAAAATCAAACATTGAACCTGATAACAAATTATGTAAAATGCTTTGGATATCAAAATCCAGAAACTCCAACACACAATTGATATGGGAGATAGGATTGAAAACAAAAAAAAAATAATATAAGGAAATAACTCTATCTTGTAATCTTCTATCCAGGTTCTTGATGTAACAAGTTAACGAAATTACTCAACCTTTCTTGCGCACACAAAGTTTCTTAAAAGAAACTAGAGAAATTTCATTCAAAAGAAAATTGAACCAAAGTGCCTGTCAAGTTTGGAGATATTTATACATTTTATTTAAGTTAAACTTATTTCCACTATATTCAAATTACTACACTAATAATTGGACTTAATAAACATAAAAATAAAATAAATTTTAAAACATTTTAAAATAAAAACTAATAAACTAAATAAATAAGTTTTTTTTTCTTCAAGTGCTGAAGTATCTATTTTGCCCTCCTAAACTCGTATCAGAAACACTTCAAGGGCCTAATTGGTTTCAATTTTTATTTTTAGTTTTTAGGATTTTGTGAAAAAAATACTGAAAATTGAAAATGAAAACTAAAAATAAAATTTATAATTTTCAGTATTTTTTTTTATAGAATTTGAAAAACTAAAAATAAAAATTAAAAACTGGTAATTCAAACTAAAACTCTAAACTGTTTGTTTTTAGTTTTCAGTTTTCAATTTCATTTTTAGTTTTCTAATTTTTAGTTTTCATTTTCTTCACAATTTTTTGAAAACTGAAAATTGAATGGAATTGGCCTCTAAATTTTCTGTCGGCTTCTGGTTCTGGACGTGCACCACGAGAATAATAGTATAAATTGGCGTGTAAATTGTTGTTACCAAAACATTTTTTTTTTTGTTCGGCGAACTCCTGATCTTATACAATTGCAAAAATATTTATGACGCATATTTATGACACACAATTATTGGCCCCGCCACGGCAACATCCTGTTTAGTACATGAGAAAAACACCAGTTCCACAATTATTTGGGACAAGATTATTGTGCAGCAAAAGTATAAAAAATACAATAGCAATATGTGGATTATGCTACGTACATAAATTAAGATCGTTATTAATTTCTGTACAAGTTTATGCATAAGTTTTCTGGGGGATTCTGGATCCACAAGATATGAAAGCAATGTATTTCCAAACTGTAAAATAATACTATCTATACATATATATCTCAAAGAGCAGTGCTATTTTGAATATTACACACAGGGTACAATTGGCGTATAAATTCTTTTACCAAAACATTTTTCGTTCATAGAACTCCTGATTTTATACAATCGCGAGAAAATTTATGATACAGAATTATTGGCCCTGCCACGACAACATCGTGTTTGGTACATGAGAAAAACACTAGTTCTACAATTATTTGGAAAAAATTATTGTACAATGTAATAAATACAATAGTAAGTCATCTCACAATATATATATATATATATGATCAAGTTGCACTGATATAAGTTACACCACTTATAATTTTTAATGAAACTATTTTTTTATCAATCCAAGTGTTGAATTACAATCACCTATCATAAATATTATTTGTGGCAAATTTTATAAAAATTGAATATCAATAGTAATACAATTATATAACTCTTATTTTTGTTCATTGCAAGTATATATATTATGTTGATTTTGATATATATAAAAATTATATAAAAAATTTTAGATTAATTTAAAATTTTGCAAACTTGATCTATCTAATGTGAGTTTCTAATTCAATGGTGGGTTTTGTAAAACTTTACACCAATAAAAAAGTTATTTATTATACTAATATAATTTGATCCTAATCCATATATAGGTGAGAAAACACACAAAATTTAATATGATTTAATCTTGTCATATTGTAATCTATGAAATCCATTATCTGACTTCCATATTTTGCCAAGGAGGCTTTAAACCTGAGGGACCTTCACCATGGTACTTGGAAGAACTTACGCTAAGGGATATGTTCGAGAAAAAAGTAAAAATTAAGGAAAAAATTATGTGAATGGGTTTTATGAATTATTTTATAGAATTTGTTCATATAAATTTTATTTTTATTTTTACCCCCACAATCAAATACAGTTTAGGGAAAAGCATATCGAGTTTGACCTCACACATATGAGGGAGTGTATTGGAGTTTTAAGTGTAATCAATAAACTTCTATTTTGATTGAGAATGAATCAAGTGAATAATACATTAAACGAGAGAATTTATACATATTAAGATTTTTAGATCAATATATATATATGTGATATCAGATGTGTGGTTATTTATGGTATAATTGGATTACAAATTGTTTTACCAAAACATTTTTGTTAATCGAGTTCCTGATTTTAAATACAATTATTGGCCCGCCACTGCAACATCTTGTTTTGCGCATGAGAAAGACACTAGTCCCACAATTATTTGGGACAACATGCATCTCGTAATTGCTACCATCGTCTTCTGGTACATTTCTGCTACTACCGATTCTAGAAACTTCATCCAATAATTAATAAATATTTTTTTTAACTGCAATAATAATTATCAATAATCAATAATCCTCAGTATTTTTTGAGAAAAAAATAAGAAATTAGAAACGCGTCCTCCTAAAATTTATTGATACTCTATGCCATTATTACTAACTTTATATCTCTATGCTATATTTGTACTTGCATGTTGATATTGGTCGGAGTTCCTCGTTAACAATGTGCGTTATGACACTTTTTACTGTATCAAAGAAATTAGTTTTAAATTTTCAAAAACTGTAGTACAGGACAAGCATTAAGTGCATCGAAAACATATTTAGTTTCGCCTATATATGGCTGATTTTGTTGAAATGCAAAATTTCACGTGTGAACTTTCCCGATTCAATCTAGCATTATATTTTGTATGTCTGGTGTGAACGCAACATGAAATAGTAAGATTGGCAGTTGCATTTTGTGCTCCTTGGACTATTAATAATGGAAAAAAAATATTTATAAATGTATAACCTTGTGCATTGTGTGAGTAAAAAAGTAGTTTATATATTATCAAACCTAAATTTATTAATCATTCATTCAATCAATCAATTCGATTACTTACGTAAATTGATGTAATTAATTTATCTTTAACTCGATTAATGATATTTTGTCACACCACTTGAATTTACCAAAATTACACTTAATATTTTAAACTACAAGTATTATAAGGAAATTCATTCAAAGTCATTCATTGCAACCAATATTTTCTTCTGTGACTGAGGTGTTGGTGAGTGTCAACTTTTTCTCCTATGTAAAAACCATTGAATTTAATTATGAAATATATATATATATATATTTCATAATTAAATTCAATGGTTTTACATATATATATATATATATATATATATATATATATATATATATATATATATATATATAGGAAGCACTTATTGTCCAACAAGGAAGTAATATTCTCTGCACATAAAACGAAGAAAAAAAAAAGAGTATAAAATATTCTCAACGATTTCAGTATTGCGTGTCTCTATTTATTGCCTTTTCTAAAACCACCTCAATTTGGGTGTTTACTTTTCTTGCTCCCTATTTTTATTCTTATGATCTTGTCCACTCTTACACTAGAGCCCCATCTTAACTTTCAAAGACGTTGATCCAAAAATTAAATGAATAACTAAAGTTTAAGTTTCGAATTTATCCAGATTTTAACCGTCTAACCACATTCTAATTAGGGGGGTTGGTGATTCAAGTTGGGTCGATTTAAAATGAAATATAATCTGATCTAAATAATACCATTTATTATAATATGTATTGAAATAGTTTAAATTTTGAATTCAATCCAATTCGATTCAATTGATGTCGGTACGAATTAGATCAATTTGGTTGGTTTTTGAGAACACAAATCTTTCACTCAAGAAACTGATAATGAATTTCTCTTGGTGTTGATTATTTTAAAGTCCATGTTATACTAGAAATTGTGTTTGGATTGTGGATACGCCAGTACACTTAGCTAAATTTAAAGGATATAATGTGTGGTTAGAAGATTTACCAAATTGTATTAAAGAACTATATACCTCACGCTCTTTAATTTGAGTAAAACAAAATAATTCTTTCACTCTAAAATATTATAAAACATAATTAATTTAAGTTAATAAAATAAATAAACAAATTAAAGCTTATTTAATATATAAAAAATTTAATAGCAAAATTAAAGCTTATTTAATAAAAATAAAACGTTATCCATGGAAGAATGACATATAAAGAACCAAATCATGTTATAAATTAAAATTATTATAGTAAAAGAAAATATGAACTTATCAATAAAAATGCATATCATATAACACTGTTCGGTTTAGATCGGATGAAATCAATTTTGATTGATTTTCGATAAAAACAATATTCAATCAAATTTAAAAAAGGAAAATCAATCAAATTCCATTTTTTGTGGGTTTAATTGATTTTTTCTTTTGAATAGATTGATTTATCAATTTTGATTTGAGTAATAATAATATAATTTTGGATTCATGATAAATACTACATGTCATACACATTAATTATTTAAAATATAATTTAAAGTTTAAATATATAAATATTAAAAGCATTTATTGAGATCCTACTATGTATGGAATCTACCGTAAGTTCTATATTATTTTCCTTTTAATTTAGAAGAACCAAACATAAACATTCTAGCTCCAGTGATTTAAGCTCTTCAATAGAAAGAATGTTATTTGTATTTATAAGAATGAAATACTATGTCGATTCACATCTCATCCATTATTAGATAAAATGTGAATTCTATTTGAATAAGATCCATATATTATCTAATAATAAATGAGATATGAGTCAGCACGATATTATACAATTTGTGAATACAAATAATATTACTCTTTTTAATAAGTGGTTCCTAAAAGTCCCCCCAAATAAGAGGGAAAGCAATCAATGGCATTGGCCTCAAAGTCCACTCCAGGAAGCACCTGAAAAACAAGTTGAATAAAACTAACAGCAAGTTGCATATAAATAATTAAATACACAAACGGGTAAATAAAAAGCACCTCCATTGTATTAAAGTGAAAAAATAACATAAAATACATACGCAACATTCTTTATCCTTTCTATTGATCAATGCAGGCACTCTTTTTAATCAAAAAATAAAAAATAAAAATTCAAGCACTCTTTAATTTCCAATATTTTTCTGTTGACGCAGCTCTATCTATTGGTTTATGGATTGAAAAATTGAACCAACTCTTAATGACGGCGATCGACGACGTGGTATCGTATAAAACAAATCATCCAAATTTTAAGGCAAATTAGTCATCAGCACATCCTACAATTAATTAGTAATTAATATTTTTGTTTTGTTTCGTATGTGGAGTAATTAACGTTTGCTACTACTACCTCCCTTAGAAAAAATGGACAGGTAGATAAAAAAGTAAATCTATCTATTTGGCTACAATTTTATCTAGTTATATTGGCTTTTTGATGTATTGGTTTGTCCTAATAGACACTTAGTTGAGAATGGAGGTAGTTATGATTTACTACTACTACTCCATGTGATCCTTAATATATATAGTTGTTGAGCTACGCACATGAATTAAGGTAATAATTGTAATTCATTGATCTTAGTATCCACCTTTGTCTTAAATTAATGGAGTTACGGTACATGAGTTATTGTGTCTAATGATGATTATTCTAAGAAAAAATCTCATTAATTTTCTAAAAAATAAAAATAAAAAATATAAATGTTTTTTTATCACTCAATTTTTCTCTAACTAAATACTTCAATAAACTCACCTCTTCTAATTCTTTCTCAAATAGGAGAGTAAGATTGGCAACTTATATCAAAGAACAGATGAAGGACCATTTATCCCAATACCCGAAAGATAATAATGATAGTAATAAAAGCGATTACAGTCAAATTATATAGGCAACTTGAATTGCAGGAGCATAGTTGTTTCATTGAACCACACCGCACACAGCACACGGTTCTGTCCTCCGTGCGTGTGTGGTCTATAAAATTATAAATAGAGAAGGCAACGGCATTGTTCTCTATCCCATTCTCACACTTATCTGCTTTCCTAATTTTCATGCACTAATCTCTCTCTTTCTCTCTCTCTCCCCAAAATTATTCACTCATCAAAAGACTCTCTGTTTCTCAACGCCAACCAAAAAAGACTCTGTTCCTGTATTCCTTTTTGCTCTGCCTCCCAGCCCCTACCATCTCTCCCATTCTTCCCTTACTTTTCGCCAGATAAAACCATTCATGGTTTCTCTCTCTCTCTCTCTCTCTGTATATATATATATTTGTCTATGGTTCTGTGAAACTACCGTGTCATTGAAAATAACAAAATTTTCTCTGTTTTTTCCTTTTGCTTTGTGGCTTGCAGGCTACTGAAACAGAGGTAAAATATGAAGAGGTATTATTAAACACCACCATGTTTACATCTTTATGGGAGCTTTTGCCTAATTAAATTCACAGCACAACAAAAGAAAAAAGAAATAACAGCAAAATCTTAACGGGTTTAATTATTTAATATTTATTAATGACAAAATCAATTATATGTTTTTTGTTTTCTGGCAGGAATTCGTATTGAATTCTCGGGGCATGAAGCTTTTGGCAAGCCGGTGGCTACCAGTGAATGAAACTCCGAAAGCGTTAATCTTCATGTGCCATGGCTATGCCATGGAATGCAGCATCACCATGAACAGTAATTACCAACACTGCACCTTTTATTTATTTTATTTTACTTTTCAATGGAAATTAATTTGCATAGATTATACATATATAGATGCTCCTTGTGATGACATGATATGAATATTGAATGAAACACGAACAGGCACAGCGACAAGGCTTGCAAAGGCAGGTTTTGCAGTGTATGGTTTGGATTATGAAGGCCATGGGAAATCAGATGGGCTTCAGGGTCTTGTCGTGGATTTTGATTTTGTCATCAACGATTGTTCCCATTATTTCACCACCATTTGTGGTCAGCTTCCTCTCTCTCTCTCTCTCTCTCTCTCCCCCTCTCTCACTTTCTCTCCTTAGACCATTTATTATGCATACACAGTTGTCATCTCAATTCCTTTGCTTGCTACTAAGTCTACTATTTTTTATTGGTTTTTGAACATACTTTCGAACCCATGATGTGGTCCATTTGTCCATTGGGAATTGTTTGATTCTTTCTTTTATAGTACTACCATAATTTAATTTCAATTTATTTGTATTTCAATGAATTGTTTTTCTCAATCAATGTAAAATTAAAAATGATTGCAGAGAGGAAAGAGAACAAGAAGAAGATGAGGTACTTGTTAGGGGAATCCATGGGAGGAGCTGTGGCCCTGCTATTGCACCGAAAAAAGCCAGAATATTGGGATGGTGCCATTTTGGTTGCACCCATGTGCAAGGTTGGCTTCCTTTCTCTTTTTCTTTGTACTTATTTGCTCCATAAAAAATATCTTCAGCTGCAAATTATTTGCACATCATACTGTTCCCTTTTTTACTATACTAATATAGATTCTTCTATATGAAAAAACAATTCCTGCATTGTTTCTCTCTATTCTATTTTATTTTTTACTTTTGGTATTTTGTTTGGTTGCGTTTCTTTTTCCACTCGGCCATTTTAAGGTGTTAGGCGTGTTTGCTGGTGTACTGTGATGTATACAGTCCCTAGCAAAGTCGGATCCAATCACACTAAGTCGATGCTGGCGTGCCGTGGAATATTATTTCTTCTTTTTTTTTTTAACTTATCTCTTGGTATGGGTGCAAAGAATATATTGTTGCTTCTTAGGCTAATCTTCAATATTTATCCCAATAAAATATAGGCTATCTAAATTTGATTACATCTTCTGATTATCTGTTAACAATATATATATTCAACCATCTAGAATACCTGTTTTCAAGCACTACTTTTCAGGCAGAGAAAAAAATATTGGGAGTAGGAATAATGGGTTTGATGAATTGTTTGTTGACAAGCTTTTCCACCATAAGAATTGATGACTAAGTTCGAGGTAAAATAACAGTGTGTGGTATATGCGCAAGTCATAGTCCTATAGTAACTGCCACTACACAATGCATGAACATCTTCAAAAGATAGAGCAACAGAGAAAACGTAGACATCACAATAATAATCAATATATGTGATTCACGGCTTAATTGTGCTTATCTTGTGTCATTCTCTTTAATTGAGTAAAGCATCAGAGTCCATATTATTAAAAATTACGCTGTGTGTACATCAGGATCTCAACAGATAGGAAATTATTTATCGAGATAGAATTATTTTTTTGGTGAATTAATGCATTTTTAAATCTTTACTAAAATAGGTATCAGATAAAATGAGAAAAATATTGGAGAACTTTTTTCTTCGCACGCAATCTTACGTCAAGCTTAAGTATGAATTAGTGATATTTTATTTATATATTATATTTCAATTAGTTAATTCAGTGGAGCTGTTTGAACCTTGAATATTATTGTTTGACCTAGACAAGTCTATGATATCACGGAAGGAATCTGATTCCGACCCTAGGGTTGAGTTTTTCCAATCCACCAATAATTTTCCAAGCGAAACCGTTGCAATAGTTGTCCCCGTCTTACGTCACATGTAGAAGACCCTGCCTTCAGAAAGCGACTTTTTTTTTAAATAAAAATATAAATCAACAATCAATTAAGCCGATATCTAGCCTATAAGGACAAATAATCCTAATCCAAATTCGAGTATGGTGGAGCTCAAGTGAAGGTGACACTTCATTCTCATCTCTTCAAAATTTTAACCTTAAAAGTCATGGTTAAGAACATACAACCCCTTGCCAGCAGTGTCATACCATGCAGTTCAAGAACATTAATTTAGTACCGTCAATTTGCACGCTAAGCGGATTTGTTTAAGAACATTAATTTAATACCGTTGCTTTTTCCAACAAAGATTGTTTATTGCATTTTTGTTTTAGGGTGCAGTGGACGAAAACGGGATTTCCATCTTGTTATTTTTATTATAACACCACAGAGACGATTGCTAAGAGGAAAACTGATAACAACATCGAACGTTCACGATGAATTACTTTACATGTAGTAACATATTTGATATCTAATATATAATTTAAAATTACCCGTGTGTAAATGTTTTTAGAAGTTAATACAAAAATATTTTATTATGTACAGAACTTATCATAAATCTGAAACTATATTATTGTCACTCTATTAAGTGTGATTTAGTCAAAGTTTGTAGAATCGTATGTTTATAATAGTATTTGTATTGCCCTTTTTTTTTCCATTGATATTATTATGTGAAAATTTTATCCGAATTATTTTTCCAAACGGGATTTTGGGTGAAAATAAGATGATCTTGTTTACTTTAGTGCATTCACATGAGAGGGATTTAGAGTTGTAATAAGGAAATATGTTGCAGATTGCAGATGAATTAAAACCAAACGCAGTGGTGATCGGTGTATTGAGCGCATTGAGCAGAGTTATTCCGTCATGGAAATTAGTCCCAACCCAAGATATCATTGACGTCGCCTTTAAAGTGCCTGAAGTCAGACAACAGGTACGTATCTACACAAAATTCATTCCATATACTGATAATTGGTAATTCAAATTTAGTTCTGGATCACTATAAATTCATTCATAACATAGTAACAGGTACAGGTACTTCATTTAAAGTGTATGCATACTTCTTCACTTTAGTTTGAATCTATCTAATGATGTATATGGGACCGGTTAGGCCAGATTAGATTAAATCCAAACCTGAATTCGATCCAATTTTTGGGCTGTATTAGTTTTTTGAACCTAAAGTTGATCCAATAATAACTCAATTAATGAACAAAATCAGGTCAACCCAACCTTTAAACAATATATGAGGATTTGAACTTTATATATAGTAAAGTTATGAAATTTTATAAGTAAGAAATAAAATTTAAAAGATATTTGCTCATATATATATATATATATATTAAAAGAAACCATATTAATATAAAAATAACATCAAATTACATAAAATATATTAATTTAAAGTTTAATTAATAATTGGTAGGTTTATCACGTAAAGAAATTCCAAAATGTCACTTTCTATGACACAAACTAGTACATACATAAAAGAGAAATTCCTTGTGAGTGGAGGATAATAATATTCACATAGACATGAAAATGGACAATTTGCAGTGGATGATAATGTTATTATTCATGTAATGCAGATTAGAGCAAACAAATATTGCTACAAAGGAAAGCCTCGGTTGAGAACTGGGTACGAACTTCTCAGAGTCAGTACAGAAATTGAGCAAAGGTTAAATGAGGTTTGTCAAATTTTTATTTTAAACACTCTCTTCAATTTCAAATTCCTTACAATTGATGACACTTAAATGAGACCCATTTATATATGATTTTGGTTAGGTTTCGCTACCTTTCCTGCTTCTCCATGGTGAGGAAGACCAAGTTACTGATAAGTCAGTTAGCAAACAGCTACATGATGTGGCCTCAAGCTCAGACAAGACACTAAAAATGTACCCAGGAATGTGGCATGGTCTATTGTATGGCGAGCCACCAGAGAATTTGAAGATTGTGTTCTCAGACATCATTGGCTGGCTAGAGGAGAAATCTCGCTATGGAAACACAAGAATAGAGAGAGAGCTGAAACAACAAAACGAAGACCTAGTAAAAGGGTAAACAGTATTGCTGACTTGTTGGCGGTTTGTACCAAAGGATTTGTCTTTCCTTGGATTGGAGCAAAACAAGTTGGCTTTGGATTAGACTGTGGAAGACAAAAGGAGGAGGCACTAGGGCCAGCGTGCATGACTTGGTAATTAAGTGATGAATAGAACTGCTAGAAGAATTTATTAGTGGTTATTTAATCTCTTGTATCAGTTGTATGTAACGGATTTGGTTAAGGCTCTAAGTTCTGAATGAAGATATAACTTCAAGTCCATTCTCTTCTTTGATTTATGGATATACATACCTAGTGTAAGAGATGGTTATACTTAGCGCACAAACCACCTCAAAAATGACTTGCACCTGTTACCTTTGCAAGTCACAAAATAAACGGCAATGAATGAATGAAAATATAATATGAGAACTGCAAGGGCTAGCCATTCTTAAAAGCAAGCTTTCAAATGCAGCATCTAGTTCGACTTTAAATGTTTTTATAGTAAAATTATCTACTTTTATTATATGTTTGCTGTGTACGATAGAATGAAGTTATCAAATCTATCTATTTTCATTTAACAATTATTGAATAAACTAAAAAGTGAATCCACTATTTAATAATAGACTGTTACATGTCTCAATAAATTATGAAAGATCACAAATTCAATTTTCAACTCTATTCTTGCCCATATCTCTTAATATCTTAGTTAAAAAAATAATAAAATAAACTAATTAAATCGCATGAGATTAGTTAAGACCTGATAAAATTAATTAATTATCAACTTAAATAAAATTCATGCATTAACTTGTACATTTTTTTAAAAAAAGGTAAATAACATTACATACCCTTGAGGTTTGGAGTTATTGTACTCCATCTTTTTCTTATACAAATATGACACTTCACCCCATTTTTATTATTAAACTCATTTTTTTTAATTCATTAAGCTCATCTTTTCCTTAATATATAATAAAATTATGAAATAAATCTAAAAATTTATTATTTGATTAAATTCTACAACTTTAAATTTTAAAAAATAATAATTTCAAAGTTTAAAAAATAAAATTATGCTTTTAAATTTTTCTTTCAAAGTGTATAAGAATACATTAACAATAATGTTGAGTAAGACTTATAATTGGATGGATATTATTTTATACAATAAGTTAATATTTAATAATTTATATATTTTGAAAGAAAAAAATTAATAATTTAATATCAGGGGTGTTTAGTGATTACATCAGAGCTTAAAAAATATATTTTAATATTATTAAATTATTTTAATAATATTGAGTATGATTTATAATTAAATTAATATTATTTTATACAGCAAGTTAATATTTTATTATCAAATACTCCCTTTTATTTTTGAATAATTATCCATTTTAAATGCACATAGAAATTAAGAAAATAATTGGGAAAATATCAAAGTTAGAAAAGGTAAAACTTAATTTCCTAGATTACCCTAGTTTCTTTTTAATATTCTAACTTCCTCTCTGTTACCGTTCTATATCTCTCTCCTTCTCTAATAATTATTAATAGGGATATTGTTGAAAAGGAATAATTACTACTACTTAAAATTTTAAAATAGACAATTATTTAAGGAATGGAGTAAAATATTACTTTTAGCAAATTTTATTTATAATATTAAGGGTTACAAGATTCACAGCTTAAAATTGTATCAGTAATTCTCAACCCAAAATAATAAATAAATAACTTATAGAATTAATAGACTTTTTCAAAAATAAATCAAACAAACAAATTTTAATTGTACTAAAAGTGCAAAATAATTCTGAGAGTTATTGTTAGAAGAGTAAATTTTTTATTTTATAAAAATATATATGTTAATCAAAACATCAATATCCATAACTATTAAATAGATATAAGTTAAAATTTTGATTTTAAATATTAACACTCATTGTATGAAACATAATATTCATTTAATAATAAATCTTACTCAATATTATTATTAAAGTAGTTTTATATAATTTTTAAAAAATAAAAACAGGATTTTAATTATTTTTAAATTATGAAATTATTATGTTTTTAAAATTTAAAGTTATAATCTTTCATCAAATAATAAGTTTTTAAATTTATTTCATAATTTTTATTTTTATTATATATATTAAGGAAAAGATTAATTTAATGATTAAAAAAATAAAACATATAAGTTTAATAATAAAAATAGAGTCAGTTGTCATATTCATAAAAGAATTAGATAAAATGCAATAATTTCAAATATCAAGGGTATTTATTGTTATTTAACCAAAAGAAAATTATACAATCATTCATAAAACAACAAACGTTGAACTACGGAAAAAATGAAAAAGAAGCAAACATTAAATAACGCCAGAACTTACAACAATAGGAATAACTTGCACAGTTATACTAAATCAATGTATACCTTAAACTCCCAAATTTATACTATCAAACCTTTAGCAATGTAGTACTGAACACGGCAATAAACGCAAAATAAACAAATTCAAACACACGTTTTGCCAGTCATCGCAGTCAAATTGAGTAAACTCAACGCCGAACCTCCGATCGTCAATAGTTTTCCTCTGCCGTTGAACAGTCAACAAAAGCATTTCTTCTCTATAAACATATCTTTCAGGCATTGACTTGGTGGCACGTGAAAACAATATCACTTTCCAGCTTTAAACTTTGACAAAGTACAATAGATGTTGTAATGAAAATTCGCCGAGTCAAGTTAGACATCTCAATGGTTCAACACGGTGTAGTGATGAATATACAGGGATGGGGCGCGTTATGACATCCACAAACAGTGTGAAAGCATCTACTAACCATTAATTACAAACAGAAATTGGCAACTTAAGCTTATGGATTTCTTCGTTTCAACAATAGAGTACAGACAGTAATCTTCAAGTCCCTCCCTCTCTAAAGATTAAATACGACAAGAAATCACTGCTTCACGCATGAATGAGAAACACAAGTTTTCTTCACTTTGTTAGTCCCCTGACCACGAACGAACAAATGACCTAACTAGAAAAACTGAGTTCTGCTACGGCCTGCAGGCAGAATACCAAACGAAAGTATGAAGCATTCGTCAAATCCAAATTCTCACCAGCATTAAAGAAACTAGAAATGTAGTAAAGAGTAAAGACATAAAAAACAAAAGGAAAGAAACAACCATTACCGCATCTGTAGTTTTTATTGAACAGAACAAAAGAATAAACAAACAGATGAGATGACTATGGCAAGCACCTCAGTAAAGGTGCAATCGAAGCTTTGGTTTGTATTTCTCAACAGCTACCCCAGAATGATTAGAAGACCCAAACCCATCATAATAAAAAGGAGGGTAAAAAGGAAAAACGCCTGTTTAACTTTGCTATCTGCTCCACTACAAATATAATATCTGATAATATTAGACAAGTGCAGAATTATTTCCATATTTGCATTACCCAGTGCTATGTTGGATCTGTTAACTGTTGCTCCCAGTCCTTGTCCCCTACTAATAACAGCATCATAATAGATAGAAAACGCAAGTTAAAAAGAAAAAGGGATAATCACACCTTTCAGATGATACATCTCTTAAATAATCTTGTTTCGTACTTCCTCAAGTTTCTTCAGTATTTCTCCCGGGGTTCTGTCCAATTCATCAGCAATTTTTCTTTGCAAATCCATGGGCAATGTTGGGAATTGCTCGCATAGATCCCCATCAATCACATCCTACACCATTATGCAGGCAGCTCAGAAATGTCAACTCCAATGCTATGGCTCAAAAACACTCAATGGACATATAAAACTTTGGATGTGTCCAAATTTTTATCATAGACAGAAGATAGAAAACCCTTGTCAGGACGAAGTATAATAAGATGTTCTTATCCAGTGCGGATGGCAAACAGTGCTATGTGACAACTTAATAGAAAGAATAATAAACATAATATTGATCAAGTATACCTTGACAGGAAAATAGGCAGATCTATAAGCCATGTGGTCTCTTCCACACAAAGGTGGATGATCCTGCCTCATGTGCATCTCCAAATGAGAAAAGAAATCAACATCATCTCGTGAAGTAAAAGCATGCAATGCCCCAATACTTCCCATAACTGTTCCGTATACGATGCACTCTCCACCACCTGGAATAAGAGATGCCTTTTGCAAACACGTGACCACATCACCAACATGAAACTGTACAATCTCTTCCACCTTATTCGGAGCTCCATTCAGCTTTCCTTGTTCCCATTTGATCCTCCCACCAGTGGGATCTTCTTCAATTTCATCTGAAACATCCTGTGGCAACCGCACAAAATAGACATTTCCAAACTTGTCTGCACCTGCCATGGTGTCAAAATCTATGTGGTATGATGCAGTAAGCCATCTTGGTACGCAATCATCCGCAAATATGTAAAGCTGATTTTCATCTCGCCTATACTTGCAGTAATGGAAAGACTGGAGAGAAAGCACAGAACACAGTTAATTAGATGGTATTTTTCTTTTCATTTAGTGAATAAGCACGTTGATATGTGAATAAGCATTCTGTCTATTTGCAGAAGAGAATATTAATTCACTACATAAAGCTTCTGTCAGGACTTAAGTGCTTCCAAAATAGAATAATTCCTCATGAACTTTGCTAACAAAAACCACAGCAGCAAAAACTAAAACATGGAAAAATCCCAGACACAGACAAATTAATGTCACAAGCCAACCTAAAATGAAAACAGCCAAAGTCAAAAGCCACGATGAAAGTTCATTGTCAGAATGCCAGACTCAAATACCCACATGCTAAATGGATACAGATATAAAATAGAAACATACCTCTTGGATGTCACCCACATAAATTCGATCACGGTATGCCTGAATAGAGACAATTGAGTTGGGGAATAGTTTATTCTCACATTTTCTTAACAATCGTTTTTTTCCCAAATCATATAGCCTGAGCACAGGTCCTATTCCGGCAAGTAATCTTCCTTGGAACTGACATAGAGCAAGAGGAACACCTTCAACCTGAGTCTTATGAAGAAGTTCAAGAGATCTTCCGTCCTCCACAAACCTATATATATGTATAAATCCAGCAGTCAAACTCCTTTTGGGTAAAAATTGCAGTCCCTTTGCTGTGCCAACAGCTAAAAGAGTCCCATATTCCTTATCGTGAAAATTCACTGTGCAAATGCTGAATGCTGCCTCATTCTCCTGAAGCTCCAAAAGACAAGTTGTATTTCCAGTCCTAGGATCAAGAACCCTGATGCAGGAAACCCATTTATCTGATTCAGCCTTTGGATAACCATAATGTTCATCAGAGAGTGGATCATCTTTATCCTCATCCTCACCACCATTCTCCATTTGGTCTGCTCCAGTCCCATTTTCCCCTGCTTGAGCAGCTTCAAAACACTCTTTCCTTGCAGCTTCACGCTCTTCTGCAGTTAATGCTCCTTGGTCACTCTCAATCATCACCAGAAGTTTCCGTTTGGGTTGCAGCACAAACTTCCTTGGTGTGTATCTTAGTGGGATTACAGTCTCATTAAATGTTTCTCCTAATCTTTCAATGGTAAAAATCCTCAGTGCCTCACCAGCAACAGCAACAACACCTTCCACACACTGGTCAGATGAAAATGAGGCAGCATATTCAAGGGTTTCATAGGAAAGGGGTGTTAAAAGGAAATGTCCTTGGTGAATATAACCAAGCCATGGGCGACTTGACAAACAAAGCATAGCTCGCTTTCCTCTTACAATAATGGGAAACAACTTTGGGGCTCTCAACCCCAAGAATCGGGAGCGAGAGTCAGAGAGCTGACCTGTAACCATATCCACCACAGTTCTAAACAAGACACCATTCTGTAAACCAGCATTCAAGAAAAGGCTGGCAGGATGATCTGCACCATCCTCACCACCAACAGATGCTTGAACCTCAAGAAAAAGGAGGGATTCTGGAGCTGAAGAAACACTTTGTACACTCAGAGCCTGCATACAATCATCAGGATCCAATGACAAGATGCGAATGGTCTTGTCATATGAGCCAACTGCAAGAAAACGAGATCTTTGTCTGCCTTCAGGCACTGGTGCAATGTCCAAACAAGCAACATCTCCAGACATCTCATGCTTCTCCACTTCCATCAACTGACCAGTTACATCCACTTCAAAATATATAAGCTCCCCTCCACTCAGTGCAATAACCACTTGAAGTCTATTTGATCCAACTTTTGAAATTGTCCTCTTCCCAGGAGTTCTCCACTCATTAATACGCCCATCCTCCCTAATATGTCTTATACCATTAGGGTGAACTTGCATGAGAGAATCATCACCTATCAAAGAAACAGCTAGGGAGGGAGTAGTATCAAGAAAGCCACTGTCACTAACTTCTTCAACTGTCTCACCAATGGAAAGCACAAGCGTTGCATTTGTGAACGACACAACGATATATGCATCAAACTCATCAATGACATTCTTCTTCACAGTCCAAACAGCACTAGGTATACCAGGAAGCTTTGACACTGCCATCTCACTAACTGCCAAACCAGTTCTCAAGATCCTCAAAGATGAACGAGGACCACGCCCGCAAAGAGTAAAGATTTGAGGAGTTTCCTCTTCAAAGATATTACTAACCTTCATATCCATTATTGGCATTAAACTCTCAACCTGGTCAATTCTAACAAGATTTTTCAACCTCCTAGGCTGGAAAAATACTGGCTGAAAACCTTCTTCAGTTTCCATTAGTGTAGCAGATGATGCCTCCACGTCGTCATCATCCCCTATAGCCTTAAACTGATACAGAGCATGATTCCCAAACTCCGAAGCTGCAAACAAGAACCCTGACTTCAGCACACACATTGAAGCTGTAACTGGGATAGTATCAAAATACTTAATCTTCAATTCCGATACCCGGTCACCATCATGCTCCAAGGTAACCTTAAAAATATCCCCATACTCCGTCTGCAGAAGGAAGAAGAACATGGACTTTAACTTATGCATAGCCGCTGACACAATAAGAACGCCTCGCTCGGCCGGCAAGTCAGCACGCCTGGGAATAACAGCCCTAACATCAGGATGTCCCTGATTCTTATAAATAACAAAATTCTCCGCACAAACAAGCACACCACTTGGCCCGTCACCACCTCCAGGGACAGTGACAAGCAAATTAGCACCATTATCAACCTGTTCAGACCACTTCCTAGAAACATGGTTAAGCCCTAAATCAAGCTCATAAAAGGTCAAGACCTTCTGGGCCTCACTAGCAGCCTGCCCAGTAGAATCCTGATCAGCCTCAGAGTAATCCAACTCTATGGCAGCAAAAATAGGGTTCTCAAACCCACAATCAACCCCACAAATTGAATACACCAAAGTGTGAGACTTGTGAGCCTCTAAAGGCGAAGAAATGGTTAACCTGGCAGAAGTGTCCCTATTCAAAACATAAACAAGCTTCTGCTTCTCACAAGCACCAATCATAACAGCCCTACCCTTTGGATCTATGGCAAGGTACTGCCCCGGAACGATCCGGCGGCAACCCGATTTGCCGAAAGTTTCTTGGTGAATTTTATCGAAAACATTCTTCTCTTTGTTGTAGTCAAGGATTACGATCCTACCGGAATCGGAGCCTACGACGATGTAGTCTTTCTGAGCTCCAGTGAGCCTGAACTGAGCTAAGGACCTGATGGCGCCGAAGATTTCGACGGAGAGGATGGTTTGGATCCTGCCGTTGTCGTCGGGGCGGAGGAGGTCGAGGACTTTGCCTCGGGCAACGACGATCTCCTGGGTCTTGCCGCCGGAGAAGCTGCCGTTGATGGCGCACACTATGCCGGTGGGGCGCTGCAGGGTCAGGCTGTAGAGGTACATGGCGGTGGCTGAAGACTAAGCAAATGAAAATTAGGGTTAGGGTTTTAGACTGAAGCTCGGTTCTCAGTGTAACATTCGAGCAGAGAAGAGTTGAGAGTGAGTGAGTGGGGAAGGGATATAAACCCTAGCTGGGAGTTTCGCTTCCCTCCCAATGTTTTTGTTAGCCGGTGGTATACTACTGTCATATTTTTCTTTTTTAATTGTTTATTTGTACTATGTTGAAACTTTGCTAGTGATTAACCACAATATTTTGTGAGATTTTACACACCCACACCCACACTATCATATCCTATTCTATAATATTACAATTAGAATGAGGAATCAATTCGTGAAAAAGTATTTCCACATGACAAATTCTCCTTCAATAAAAATTTTATAGGTAAAGGTAATTATTTTTATTTTTAAAAATTCTAAATATCATATCAATTTATTGTTATATTGTATGAAATCCTTTTATTATGGTATTATTATAATTAATAAGTCAAATCATTAAAATAATAAATAATTATAATTAGATAAAATCATCAAAAGATGCAACATTATTTTTCAATGATTGATTTGGTACATATTATTTTCCTTTATATATATATATATATGCAATGCATCCAACTAATATCTCTCTCTTCTTTTGATTTATTATTGCAATGATGAGCTCAAATTCATTATGGTATGCTAATTTTCAATTTCATCATGTTTTATTGTTAATTGTATTTTTACATTCTATAACAAATTATTCTTTATTGTGTAATTTTATAATTTAATATGGCATATTAGTCTAAATCATCTACTAGATTAAAGCATAGCAGATTGCTCCATATGTTGCTAAACTCAAGTTTAGTGAGAATGATTCATCCATTCTCCTTTTTTATTTTTATTATATTTTATCAATCATATTTCTATTTTTTTTCATTTGGTGATAAAATTATTATTAATATTTGATTAATATGAATTTCTCATTCATAGTTTCATTTTATTCTAATATATCATCTCTTTTGTTTTATTCACTTTAATCTTTATTAGTTACAAAAAAATATTATTTTACAATGTCTCATTAATGTTGATAAATTGTGTAATTCAAAATAGTACAAGTGAAAGAAAGAACTTTTGTTTAGATTTTTTTTGTGAATGGTTGCAATAAAGAGAATTATATTATTTTATATTATATTATTTTTCTTATTAGGAAATTCTCTTGAAACAATGTATCTATAACCTTTTAGGCTTAGGTATTTATATATTGTTTCTAACATAAATAATTTATATTAATATTGTAATGGTCTTTCTATAAGATGAACACAATGAAAGAATTGTAATTATTTTGTCAATAACGATATAAATTACATTTATATTATCTTTAAGTTTATCTTTTACTCATTCATCATTCTTCCAAATAATAATGATTACTAAAATTTCATTCAAAATCAAAATGATTCATAGTAATCATTTCAACAAAATTTAAAGAAAAAATATTAAAATATGACTGATAAATGTAGTCATTCTTATATAATTTCGCGAAAAGCATACGATAGATATACTAGTATAATTTTGAATCTATAATTTTTTTTAGAATATATAGATATTAAGAATATTTAGAATATATGACTTGAAAATTTAATATATGATTTTTTTTTTACTTTGATTCTTAAATATTTCTCTCTTACTTGATTTCCAATTATTACTATATTGACCATTAGATAATATTTTAAATGTTTTTTCTATATACTTCTTATGCTATTATCCAAATTTTATTCAAGTCAATAGTACATATTTATTCATATGATAATTATGTATATATATTGCCTCTATTTCTTTTAGTAAGATAATTTCTACATATACGGTCAGCTACATTATATTTTATATTTAAAATCTAAATTTTGATTTTGCTGTATAACATTTGATTACAAAAAATAATATTTGATTTGAAATATTAATATATTATTTTTAACTTTAATTCTTAAATACTTATCATTTTTATTTTTAATAATTATCATATTCATTATTAAGTGATATTTTAAATGTTTCTTTTTTATACTTTATATGCTATTAACCAATTTTTTTTATGGGAATCATCCAGATTTTATTTAAGTCAATATTATACATATTTATTTGTTTGATAATATATTATATTACTAAAAGAAGCAAAACCAATAAATTCAATATATATATATATATATATATATATATATATATATATATATATATATATATATATATATATATATATATATATTGATTCAAAAAATTAATATATAATGGAGTAGCTATTTAGAATATATAGATATAAATTAAATTTAAAATATATTATTTAAAAATAAATATTTAATTTTCTTAGTTTAATTATTAAATGCTTATCTCTATTGATTTTCAATAATAATTACTATATTAACTATAAAATTATATTTTAGATGTTTATCTTTTACAATTTCTATATTATTATCGACTTTCTTTTACGGGAATAATCCAAATTTTATTCAACAATTAGAAACCCGTTCTAGGAAAAGTTTATCCACATGAAAAATTAAAGTACATGAAGATTCTATATGAATGCGTTATAACATTTTATCAAATAACTTTTGTAGTATTATATATTTTTTAAACTATATATTATTACACTAATTTAATACATATATAATCGTATTTTAAAAGAATTAATGACAAATGAAATATCGTTTGTTCATTATTTTATCCTATCGTATTATAAATATATATTATTATTAACTAGACTTAAATTTAACCTAATTTTATCAATCGTTGCGATCCAAATCCATTTATTTTATAGTAAGTTATTAGGAACAAAAGGGACTCATACCATACCAAGACCATCATAGATTGTTGTTCTTTTTACTTTAGCATGATCCTAGACACCAGACTCCCGCCTCTTCTGCATCTGCAATTTATTTACAATCAATCCTGTTTCTTGGCATTGCAAGCAACGCGATGATTTGAATTGTGTATTGGGTTAGTTTGTTCCATTCATGCACAACCTAATCATTGACAATAAAGCATAGACTATAACCAATTCACAATCCTATCATTTTAAAAAGTAGATCAACCGAAACTTATCTCAAAAGTGAGATATAGACGACAATGAATAGTCTTTTCAATATTTATATATAGTCATTCGATGATACCTGTCCATAGGTTATTCTAACCACCACACTTAATTAAAGCCTAAACTATATAAACAGAGTATGCAAACTAGAGCAAAAAGAAACCATGCAACAATGGCCAAACTCTCTTCTATTCTGTTGTTGGTCATGCTGCTTCTGTTCTTGACTACCATAAACCAATCTTCCTCAGCCCGAACTCTTGGCAACCCTACCCCTAAACACAACCATGGTCATCACAGAATAACATTTTTAATGCGTGATATGCTTAATGCCACAGGCTCCAGGCCTTCAGAGAAACCTGCCACTGCTATGGTCCCTGGTCAACTTCCCTTCTCAAAACCTCTAGGCTTTTTCCCTCCAAATGGAGGCATTCCAATTTCCCAATCCACTCCAACAATTCCATCTTCCACACAAACACTTGACCTCTCTAATTTTGGCTTCTCCTTCCCAACTAGAGCAGCACTCCAAGAGTTGGAGTTTGGATCAGTGACACCAATCGATGAGGAACTGCTAGAAGAGGGTGATCGAGATATACTACAGAAACTTGGAAAAGCACGAGGGGTGTATGTTGCTAGCTCAGAGGATGGAAGTAGCCATATGATGGCTATCAATGCAAGCTTTGTGAAGGATGAGTATCAAGATGGGCTCAGGATTTTTGGAGTGCACAGAACTGATGTCTTTGAGTCACATGTTGCAGTTATTGGAGGCAGTGGAAAGTACTATGGTGCCAATGGCTATGCTGCAGTTAAGGTTGTGGATAGAGTAGGGTCTACTACAGAAAATGGAAAAGTAACAAGTTCAAAGTTCCTTTTGTTTGATTTGTATCTTAGTTAATAGGATTTACAGTATCCAAGTCCAACTAATTAAGAAGTATGTTGAAATTGAGTTTTCTCTCGAGTCTCAAGTTCTAATATCATATTTTGAGTATTAATTCTTAATATTGACAGGATTTCGACTATTTCACTGCTATCCCTTACCTTGTGCTAGGTTGCAGTTTTGTAGTTGTAGCTTCCTTAGAATAAATTTGGAAAATGTAGGAAAGACTTTTGATTCCATTCCATATGACATGTAAGAAAGGGATAAGAAAATCTACAGAACTATGGTTATGACTTATGCCATTTCCTATTTAATTTGTAAAGAGATGATACTAACCGAAAAAACAAAGCAATTTGCAAATATATTATCCGTGGGAACATCTTTGATAGTGGCATGATGACAGAAAGATATCTACAAAGGGTACATAACTGAATTTGAATAAAAATAATTCTTTCAAGTTTCAAGAACCGAATTCAAGAAACTCTCTTGCGTTCTCCTACATCCGAAAGAGCGTAAAGCCGTGTCTCCAAAAAGATCTGAATACTAACATTTTTGGACTATTAACAAGGAATGTGCTTATCCTTAACAAGCTTTGCTTCCCATGATAGCTATATAATTAGACAAATTGGCATAAAAATCTTGAACAAGAGATGCTAGAGTCAGCGTTTTGTGTTTTGTAGCATCAGTTCACTACAAAACTGTTTGCTACGATTATAAATTGAATTTCCACTTGGGCCAAAGCATGTTGAACGAAACTCATTTTTCTGATGGGATTATTATATCCACACCCTCGAAATATATACTATCACTTACATCTAAGTGAATACAGGTTAAAATAGAGCTCACTTGAGTAAGTATTCAAGCAAGCAATGTGACCTCTTTCAGAGCAACATACTGTAGAATGTATGGAGTGTGGCTCAAATGTTTTTCTTTCTATTGTCTTTCATTGGCGATCAAATTAGCCTATTGGTACAGTTCTTCTAGTTTTAGTTTATCAAATGATCTGAAGAGAGAGAGCTGAGGATAAATCATCAAAGCATATCAAAATGCACTTAATTCTGCAAAGCCTCGGATAAAGTAGAGAGAGAAAATCGTAGTGCATAAGTTATTGTCATAGAAGAATGAAAAGAAAATAAAGGCAATGTGGCATTAAATTTCAACCATAAATCGAAGGTACCCACTATCCCTTTACTAAGCACGAAGAAGGTTTAGTGAAGAATACGTCAATACTCTATAAACAGTGGTGATGCATTTTATCAGTTATTACTGATACAGTAGCCTCAGATCACATAAAATCTGTGATGGCCTACTAGTAGTCATCTAAAACTAATGACACTCACTAAATGTGATGACCAACTAAGCTTATAATCAGCTGCAGCTTAAGTTACAGCCAAGAGAACTTGGAAATATAAACGGAGAGGAATTTGAGGAGGAATAAACCATAACTTACGAGTATATTCTGTCCACCTATCTTCTGAAAATAGTGGAATACAGAATAATGTAGGAAAGAAGACAACATACAGTTCAACTAGTATGATAGAAACTCTCAAAGTTGATGACAATATACATGCAGGGGTGTACATTCATCATTTCAGAACAGCAGAGGAAAATAATCATAAAACTAAGATGACAATGAGATAACCAAGGATGAGTATTCATAGATGCATACCAATGCATACCAGAAAGAAAATGCATAAAATGGTACTGTAGCTGTCAACAGCTAATGCTAAAACTGTGGCAACAATGTGGTTGTCAAGAGAGAAAGAATAAAATGCCCCATGCAAGATGACGTAAGGGTTAAGTACCAATTCACAGTGGTCCATCTCAGAAATGCAATAAAATAATAAATCTTTTCAATAGAGAATGTTAAACGCTGCAAAACTACCCAAGATAGCCATACACAGAACACCCAATAAAAACTATCTAAGTTACCACCAAATTCAGGAAATTAACATATCAATGGTATCGCAAATTGATAACCTGTGATTGTAACCAGAACGGTTCATAGGTTGCAAGCTAAACCAAGGAAATCTGGTGAATTCTTGACAATTCAACAACTTTTTGGACACTTACAGCATATAAGGTTTGTTCTTCACTCCATGTTCAAAATTGGTCCACTCAGAAGGAAGGTGGACTTTTTCAAGTTGTGTGGCAGTACAAGATAAGATAAAGATGCACTTCAAATTTATAGACATAAATAAAAGGTGTCTAGACTCTGGAATTAACTTTTGGACACCACTTTTTTATGACAGTTCTTATATGCTTAAGTGGAGTAAACCCTGAATTCAAGCACTCAAGGTTTTAGGAACATCAAGAGATCATCAAATGACATCAATCTGGTCCCTGCTAGCAAATGGTAACTTCTAGACTAGTTTGATGTTAAAAACTTATCATTTGATTACCAATAATGATCCAAAAACCATTAGTGGACTAAGATGGAGATTTACTATACTGAAGTATAAGTTTCTCCACCCCAATTGTATTCATGCAGGACCAACTCGCAAGAGAAACATAGATTGCTGTATATACACAGTAGCACACTTCTTAGTCCAGGAAATTCTTGTCTACTTAAATTATTATTCACAATTAAGTTATACTGATTTACACATAAAGATTTCTTTTATTCAGGGCTTTCCATCCATCATACACAGTGACCAAATGGATATAACAAAACGGGACCAAATTACCTAAAGACCTAAAAACAGAGCATTTTAAATCTATTACAAATTTTCTTTACAAGAAATGGTTAAATCAAAGATCAATGCTTTGGAATTGTATTTACTTCTATACTTCTATAGTAATTTTCTTCCTCACATGTGCTTTATCTTGACTAGAATAGAGATACAAACTTTCATATTCTTTGCATTGTTTACGTATAATCTCCATGAACACAGTCGTCAAAACCATGTTCGTCTCCTCAGAGGCCTTTAATATCTTTATGACCTATAGGAGAGAATAAAGAAATTGGATAAAAAAGTTAGTGAAAGTGTGATAGAAATTTATGCACTTACCTTGAAAATTCAAACTTTAGAAGCTTATCAAACAAAAATGTGAAAAATAAAAAGCTAAACTAGACTACAGACGCCGCACAATCTGCAACCATGTAATAATCTATGTTGCACAAATACAGACACAGTAATATATGCTAAATAAAATAATTACACTTATATGCAAAATATCAAATATTTATAATAATATCTTAATAGTGATGATGAGGATGATCTTTCTCTTGTTGATAAATATTAGCTTTTGTTCCAAACAATTGTCTCATATAGGCTCGTTACATCTCATTTATGAGCATCAGTACCCAATACGGGTATACTATAAGCATTCACGAGGGTTTTTTTCACTCTGTTTCATAGGCAATAATGTATTAGAAATAGAACTAGAAACAAAATCCATCAAAAACCAAACCTACCTCATCCATACCCAGCTCTACCACCTCCGCTCTCAAGACATTAAGATTCTTAATGTTAATCTTGAGCCTGTCCAAGATATTGATGAGGTTCATGCAGGGCACAACCTGAATCTCCAAGTTATCCTTTATAGCATAAATCATTCCTCTGTCCACTAAGAAGGAAGGACCGCTTAAAATCCCCAGGCCCGAGACGGAGAACGCATGCTGGGGCTTCATCAAGTGAGTTTCGCGGACTAGATTTTTCGAGCTCTCATTGAGATTACCCAAGCAACCCATGCTTGACTAGGCCTGAGCCTCCATGTCAAGAGGCAGCCGAAGAAAATTTAGGAGAAACTCCACCCCATATTTGGATGTTTCGGCGTACACTACCTTCTCCTGCTCCGTGTCGATTACAAGCCCCAGCGTCAATTTTTTTTGTTGGGACGCCATTGTCATTGTCAATGAGGATTGCTCGTTTTTGTTTTAGTGAGAAGAAAAGCACGCCCAGCAGTTGAAGGGGTTAAAGTTATGTATTCTTGCCTTTTTTTTTTTTTTTTTCTGTTAGTGAGATGAACAGGGCGCCTTGGTCAACACAATGGGGGAGGGGGCAGCAGCCTCTGATAGTTTGATTGCATGAGTCTATCCTTTTAATGTGTAAGTGGTGATTGGTGACGCCTGAAAAATGTTAAAAGGAAAATGGCATGTAAGAGTCGTATGTATAAACTTTATAAAGGAAGGAACCTAATAAACACCTTTTCCTGCTAATGTAATATAAGACAAAGTGCCAAACCTATGCACATGTAGGATGAAAAGGTGAATAACGTACGAAAGATATCTAGCATATCACTTGGTAACGCCTTATAAACATCCAACTTCTTGTCTACCAAAAATATCACCAGGTAATGCCTTATAAACATCCAACTTCTCGTCCACCAAAAGAAGAAATTTCACATATAAGGATAACAGTATATGGGCCTTTGGCTAGTTGGTAATCCACTACAACCAAAGCCAAGACAAGACTTCTAGTCTCTAGCCTTAAAAAGTGATTTGATTTTGAATATTCATTTATAGAGAGATGCCACAAACAATTTATATGCTTGATGATCATTACCTCAAACTCCCTGACGGCATGCCATACTATTGAAGAATACACCAGAGGTGAGAACATGGTTTCAAAATGCAACTAATGTGCAAGGTGACAAGGAGAATAATAGCAAAACAGAACATGCATAAATAAGTTGGATTAACAAGAGATCATTTGCTAGTGATTGCCTATTCACATGCTGAACAGAAGTAAAAACCATATTACACTACTTTAGTTGTGTACCTTCCCCGCAAGACCAACGAACATATTTTAATTTATTGAATACTAATAACTAAGTAAAAGACAGAAACCTATGCACAGATAATACATTAAAAATGAACCTTAATTAGTGCAGCAGCCTCCTCCTCTTCAGCTGTCCCTCCGATCTCTCCAATAAGAATGATACCTGAATTACACCAACAAAAAGTAACGATAAATGACCCTATCCCATTAATCTTACAGGAAAAATTCACTTCACAAAGAAACTACTCACAGAAGACAACACCCAGATTTAGTTGACAAATAAACATGCAGTAAAATTCAGACATAAAATAAAATATGTCAAACAACCCGCGAACCCTTCAAAGGTTGATGGAATGATGTAAATATAGAAATAGAGAGAGAGAGAGAGAATCGAAGCATACAGCAAAGAAATGTGATAAACGAAGAGAGAATTGAAGCTTCCAACAAAGAAATGGAATAAAATCGATGAATCTGATGGTGTTCTTCCTGAATCGCACAAAAAAATCATTATGAAGAACTCAAATGAGAAGAAGATCAAAATGCCAAATGAGAAGAGAATGATAAAAATCGAACCTCTAACAATGTTTAGGAGGTAACAATGAAGATCCGTGAATCAACCTTGATTGGGGAGTCTGAAGAAGTGGGGGGTTCCTCGACATTGGAGCGCTTTCAGCTTGCAATTAGAATGAGTTTTGCAAATGAGGGTTCCACAGAGAGAAAGAGTTGCGTGATGTTGATCTGGTTATTTTGAAATTGAGTAAAACTGGTATGGTAAAATGTAACTTTCAATTCCTATATAACTTAAAACCCTCAAAATAGGGGAACTAAAAATAAGACTGAATAAAGGATTTAGGAGGATTTTTAAAATTCTTCAAACACCTCTTTTTCCAATTAAAAAATCTCACAAATATAATTTAATCCCTCAAACCTTCCCTTCCTTCCGTTCCCTTCTTAATCCCATCTACCAAACAAAGCCTAAACCGATGCATGCAGAGGCAACGCTAAACACCACTGAGGAAGGCCTCGCAATGCGGAAGGTTATGTGTTTGTATAGGCAGTCTCAAAATTGAAACATTATAAAAAAAATGTAAATACTCAAATTGATCCCTAATAATATTATTGATAGATAAATTATTATCTGATAAAAGAATTAGATGGAGGTCCTTTATTATTGTAAAATTATGACACTATAGATTCCTAATAATTTTATTTATGGACAAATTGATCCCTAATAAAAAAAATTAGTGTTAAAATCTCTCATAATTATAAAAATAGGACATTTAGGTCCATAATTCACTTGTAACACTATATATCCTAATTTTACAATTGTAAAAGATCTTAATACTAATATTTTTTTATCAATAAAATTGTTAGGGACCTATAGTATCCTATTTTTACAATTGCAAGAGATTTTAACATTAACATTTTTTTAATAGGGATCAATTTGTCTATCAATGAAATTGTCAGGAACCTATAATGTCATTTTTTACAATTGTGAAGGACCTCAATACTAATTTTTTTTATTGTCAAGGATCAATTTTTCCATCAATGAAATTATTAGGGACCTATAGTATCTTATTTTTATAATTGTGAGGATATCAACACTAATATTTTTTTTTAGAGACTAATTTGTCTAGCAATAAAATTATCAGTGATCAATTTAGGTGTTTACTCCAAAAAAAAATGTATATCATTGTTGTTCCCTGCCCATTTGTTATTATTATTATTTTTGTAAGAATTTAAATTATATTCAAAATTATGTTTGTAACTATACTTAATTTAAAAATCAAAATGTGTTGAATATTTAAACTTTAGAAATCACTTCTTTAAAAATATATCTGTGTTCTTTAAAATTCTTTTAAACTATCGATTAAAATTTACGCTCGTGTTATTGATAAATAATATCAATATTTTATGTACTAGTTGCCTTAAACAAATTTAAATTATAGGCAATGATATAACGTTTTAATATTAGTAATACTAAATAATACACGTATAACTGCAATTCGAAGCGGTGGACACAAAATTAAAGCCCACGCATATAATTCGAGTCAAAAGCTAAGATTTTTTTTGGTAATGATATGATTAACTATATTAAGATCATTTATTTATTTAAATAAAAATATAAAATAATTGAAAATAAAATTTTTTATTTCTCCACTTTAAAGATAAATTTGATTTCATATTCATTGAAAAATCCAAATAGATAATTATGAAAATCAAAATAAAAAATTAATCATCATGAGCTGATAGATTAACATAATTAGTTTAGTTTCTAATTTAATTAGATTCAAAAATAAAATATTAATATTATTTTTTATAACAATATTGAATAATAATATTATATAATTTTGATATAATATTATTGTAAATTTTAAATAATATTATTAGAGTGAATCCACCAATTAGATTTTGATGATTCAATAATTATAATTAGAATAAAATTATATTTGTAAATGTAATGACTACGCGTTAGAATGAATATTAATTACAAAATGATTTAAGGGTGGGTGAATGAAAAGTCAAACAGAGAATTAAAAATTTTCACAAAATTAAAAATTATCTAATTTAAAAAAAAATGTCATGTGGCAAATTTAGTGGAAGAACTTTAATATATTATTATATAAGGTGTGTTTGTATCCGCGTTATATGCATTGAACGCAGGTTGATTTGTCTCAGACGTGGATTTTGCAATGTTTGGATGTTTTTTAATTCACAAATTTGACTGCAGTTACGTAGAAGTGATATTTTGCAGCTTTTGAGTTCAATCAAAAGCACGTGAAAACTTTTTGACATTTTTCTTCTTCCGGCTAATAATGATACAATATTGACTGAAAAAACAATTATAAAATATGTTCTTTTTAGTAATTTCATGACATAAGTAGTTTTGATCAACGTAATCCAAACAACATTCATTTTATTAAACACAGATTTAAAATAAAAGTTTTCAAGCATAAATACCGTTACACTAAACTCACTTTTGATCAAAATCAGATTTGCAAACTCCAATTTAAGCACACATAGATAGATAGGATAGATACTTGTACAGAAAACAATACATTCATTTCTCATTAATAGTTGTTATTGGGGAATCATGTAATTTTGATACATTGAATAGTCAATATATTTAGCTATAAAATTGTACAAAAATTACAGTCAGATACATTAACTTTTTAATGTATTAAAATTACATATTTTCCAAGAACAACTATTAATAAAGAAGAGAGAGCATATTCTTTTTCGCGAAACAAGTGAACAAATATTATTTATTGAGTTCAATAATATATTACAACATGACTACCGTCAATTTAGAGCTCTAATTTGCCCCAAGCTAACAAGGAGTTGAACATCTAAAAGTTACAATTTTAGCTTATCAACTAAGCCTAGCTAGTTAAAAAACATGAGCTTGCTTTTATAACGATAGTCTAAGCGAAACATAATAACAACATTATTGTTGATAGCATGAGCCTGGACTAACAGGAGCATTCCTAACTTAAAAACAAGACAAAACTATCAAATTCATCCCTCTAAAATTTCGCGTCGATCAAATTGGTCTCTCTAAGAAATAAAATCTCAAATCAATCCTTGCAAAATTGAATAGTCGACGAAATTAGTCCTTACAAAAAAAATCTTCCAAATTAATCCCTGTAAAAGTGAATTATCGAACAAATTAGTCCTCCTTGCCTGACTTATCAGATGGATTAATTTGGTCGATTCTTCAATTTTATAGGGACCAATTTATCTAATTTGAAGTTTTCACAGGGACCAATTTGAGAAATTTATTTTTTAGGGACCAATTTGTCCACTATTCAATTTTGTAAAGACCAATTTGAGAGTTTTTTTTACACGGACCAATTTGGTCGACGCAAAATTTCAGAAGGACCAAAATGGGTGTTTTTTCTAAAAACAATGTTATCAAATATCGGCCATGGCCGCTGTGGTGGGTACAATGGCACCATGGTAGAATTGTGGTAGCCATGGAAGAAATTTCATCAAAAACTTTTTTTTATTTGTTTTTCAGAGGGTATTTTAAGGTTTTCAGGTTTCAATAATGAAACCATAATTAAACTCGATCCCTCTTGCCATTTCTCTCAATCTTGCATGCTTCACTGCTTCCCCCTCTCTCTCGAACTCTCAAAGTCTCTCTTTGCTCTTCTTCAGCAACCACAACGCAATTGTTGCCATCGGCGGCTTACCACAATCCACATTAGCAGCGGCGGCCAGCATTGAGCAATTCATTGAGGTCTTTCTTCTTCTTCTTCTTCTTCTTCTCTGAATCGTTGTTATGTTTTATTCTCTTTCTTCTTGTCTATTTTGTCTTCTTCTTCTTCTTATTTTTTGTCCAGCCTCTTATATTTTGTTTTAGGCTGAAATGGCACGTGGACTTGAACAAAGCTCAATTCCAACCTCTTCTAACAGTAGCAAAAACAGAGCAGACCCTGAGTGGAAGTATGTCCACGTTGTAGAAGAAAACAATACAAATGACACTATTTGTAATTGCTGCTCAAAACTTATGAAAGGACGAATAACAAGAGCCAAAGAACACCTGATATGGAAAAGTGGTGATGTTTCTAATTGCATCAAGGTTCCAAAAGAAGTTAAAGAGGAGTTGATAAAGTATATGAAACAAAAAAAAGAGGCAATGGAATGAAGAAGTTGAAGTTCTAAATGCAAGAGAGTTTGATCTTGAGAGCTTGAGGGTTTGGTTATCAAAAGAAGATGCTGAAAGGATTAATAATATCCCTAATCTAAGGCCTAAAGTGAGAACAGGTGCTGGTGCTTTGAAAGGCCCAATGGATTTATTTGTTAGAAATCCTAAAACTAAAATTAGCAAAAGGAACAATGCAAGGTTGAGGGAGCAAAAATATTAGAGAAACATGTGACAAAGAAGCGATTGAAAAGGCCCATCAATACATAGCTCGGTGGTGGTATTAAGCTGGAATTCTATTCAAGTGGTGCTAATACATTAACTAGAGTTTCCAAGGAAGGAAAACAAGTAGTGGTGCCTAAATAAGAGTCTCAATTTGAGGATATTGTGGGAATTAAAGAAGAGGAAGAGGAAATAAAATTTGATGATTTTGAATCAAAAGGAGAACAAGCAGAGGGATATGGCCCAATTGGGAACAAGGACAGTGATGATGATGATTACTTTGGGGAAGATGAAGAAGACTAGTCTTTGGGGAAGATGATGATGACTAGTCATTAGATTAGTTGATCTTAGTTTATGTTTGTTTGTCTTGAACTCTTATGTTTGCCTTGAATTCTTAATTTGTGTTGACATTATGACTATGTCTTTGTGGCTTTGATCATGGATTGCTATGTTTTTTTAGTCCTTGTTTATGACTTTGATTGTGTATTTGTGGCTTTGATTATGTCTTTGAGGCTTTAATTATCCATTATGTCTTTGTACACACACACACACATACATACATATATATTTGCGGGTTATAGCAGAAGCCATGGCAGACTAAAATATATATTTTAGTCCTTTATGGCTTCAGCCATAACCCGCAATGCCATCCACCATTAACAACCTTGCTTAAAAATTTGTGAAAGGAGCAGCTGTAATCCGCTTCTATTCAAGAGACACATGAAGTAATGCAACCATGGCAATGCAATAACATTAATATTTCCATAAGACAATAGAATCTCTATGACTCCATAAGTGTTTTGTGGGAGAAAAGGTACAAAATTTTGCAAAATCAAATCCAGCAGCTTAACTTTCTCAATCCCATGCCCTTCTCCTGTCTTCTCAAAAAAGTATATGCAACTAAGTAAAAGATAATGTAAAGAGGAACCTCTACATAAGACAAAAGTATAACAGATTTGTAAACATATAGTCATACACATTTATCATATTCTATATCCTTAAATAAAATGGTATCAAACAGACAATAGAGAATACATAATGACCATTATGAGCTCTTCATATGGCTTGAATTTGTTATTTTCCACAAATTCTTGGAGGCACACATATTGAATATTTAATGGGTATGGGTATGCTCTACCAGTGAAAACAAATAATATCATGCAAGAATTAAGACATGCTAACCTGCAACAGCCCAGTGCCACAATGCTAATACTAACTGGGAGTTGTTTCAACAGAGACACAATCTACCAGACAATATCTAACCACTCCATAGAATCAACTCCACCACCACTTGTTGAAGATTAGTTAAGAGTCACTCGTCCAAAACCCCTTCTCATGTATACACACACAACCAAAAATCTGCCTCACGAACAACAAAATCTTCCACTCTAATCTATTGAAACAAAAGAAGTTCATCCTAGCAAGCTACAATCCGTGTGTAAACTGGGCAATGTTTTCCTACTGAACACTTGCAACATCAAAGCCACCATCTGCCTCTTCTTCCTGTCCACAACTACCTTTATGATTGCCAACCCTTGCATGTGATATCCCAAATAAAGAAATTATAATTATTATGAATTATTATTATTATTATTAAGTGTACCTAGCATTATTATTATTTAACATTATTATTACTAAGTGTAGCTAGCATTAGCATTATTATTATTAAGTGTACCTAGCATTATTATTATTTAACATTATAATTACTAAGTGTAACTAGCATTATAATTATTATTATTAAGTGTACCTAGCATTATTATTATTTAACATTATTATTACTAAGTGTAGCTAGCATTAGCATTATTATTATTAAGTGTACCTAGCATTATTATTATTTAACATTATAATTACTAAGTGTAGCTAGCATTATAATTATTATTACTAAGTGTAGTTAGCATTATTATTATTTAACATTATAATTACTAAGTGTAGTAAGCATTAATAATATTTATTATTATTATTAAGTGTAGACAAATATCACTAATATTATTCATGATTATTATATTTGTGTATAAATATATGAGTGTAGAAGTGTGTATGTGTAAGAAATGTTTAGTTTCATTTTGCTAAGTTTTGTTTCCACCTCCTCTAAGTCAAACCTCCTCTAAACCAAACCTCTTCTTGCAGACTCATCTCTTGTCAAGCTCATGATCTTCATGGTCGAGCTTCAGTGAGCCTAGCTAATCCTCTCTTGGGATGTTGTGATGCTCCTTTCTTTTAATCTGTGAGATTGGTTATTTGTACCATTCCAATACTTCAGAGTAAAGTTATTAGTAGAAGCACACTCACGACTATCAACGGTGAGTGGGTTTAAGCTCATGATCATACTTTTGGTCATTATTAATATTTTTTCATATTATATAAATTATTTATGAAATTTTAGAATGATTTATGTCAAGGGAATATATTGTTATAATTATGCCTGTTTTAGAAATATTATTACTTTTACAGTTATCATGAAAATTAATCATTTTAGCAAAACACATGGGACCATAATTGATACCTTGTGTGTTATAGAATATCTTTTTCTTAGTTTATGAAATTGTGAGACCTTAGTTTAATGTTTACAGTAGATATATTAATTATCATGTTTTCAGACTATGTATTTCCTATGAAGATTTTAGAATATTAGATATGATTTATTGAAAGTATTGAATAAAGTATAATTCATAACAATTGTCAGATACATATTCTATTGATTACTGAAATCATTATGTCTACAAGTCAAGATCCCTTGGGCATGATTTTAGAATCTCGATTATGCTATAGTCAAATTGTTAGAATTATATGAATTGAGCTTTTATATTTATTTGGTTTATGAACAAATTATTTTATATTAATTAGTGAGAAAGCGGTCAATGAGTTAACGATCTTGAGATTGATCGTTAACCTTGGTACCAAGTGGTCCGCTAGGAGGACTAGCTCACCCACAATAAGGAACCTAGTGAGATGTCCATTTATGGGACCTAGTTAGGTGCCCATCAGTTAGCCATTGGCTCGTATTTAGCTATTCAGCTTAGATAATTATGTATAGAATAATTCATGTTTCTCTACTAGTTATTGCCATAGATTCAGTTAATTTGTATGTAATTATATATGTAATATATTTCACATCAGTTGCATGTATATGTTATGTATTTTGTTATTGTCCCGTGTGGGTTGTGAGTGGAGGCTCGCTCACTGAGTTTTGATGAACTCACCCTCTCTTTTCCTTTCCCCTACGAGATCTGACTACAGTTTTAGGTTGTACCACAGGATCCTCAGTAGTTGTGCCACAGCTTCCTTGGTGAGCTTCGCTTTGGAGTGGAGCTTATTGTCAATTATGTCAGTCTAGTAGTGCTCCAATAAATTGTGTAGGCAGGATCCCCGGACATGCATGATATATTTTCAGAATTTCTGTTAATTGTTTTGTTACGTTTGGCTTTGGCCTAGAATATGGATTTTATGCAAATTTATGTTCAGAATTTATGTTTTGAGAACAATTTCATATTATTGAAGTTTTAGTTGAACTTGAGATATTTTGAATAAATTTGGATTATTTATATTAGTCAGTTACGTTACCAGAGGCTTCCGTGGGGACCCAAATTCTCACGTGCCGGTCACACTCCATAGGTGGGTCGTGACATTGCAGGATTCTAGATGAAATGGACCAAAAACAACCACAACTCATTAATAATCTACCTCTATCAACAGCAGCAACCAATTCCAATCCTTCAATCACAACAACAGAGTTAAGCCCTGCCACCAGTTTACCAAGTGGCCAAACAACTTTAGACTCCAACGCTGACCCACCAATTCCAGGAGCTCAAGTCCCAGCTCCCATCACACCAGCAATAGTAGGTGCTGGCAATGGGGTGGCAAAGGAGCCACCACTGTCTTTTTTCATGCATGACATCCTTGGAGTGTCATACCTATTAGCAAGAGTGGTGGCAGCAATATTAGCAAACATTGATGTGATAGGCCTGCCGTTCTCCAAGCTCCACAACCACCTTTTCCCTATTAATGGTGGAATACCACTGGTCATCCTAAAGCTCTACGGCATCATCACCAACGATAACCTCCCACTCCTTGTGGACCTCAATGGGGGGACTGTAGTAGACTAGAAATATGGGCAAGAAACTTCGGCCCAAACCACTAGAGCTCGGCCACGGGTTCCTAGAGATTGGCTAGTGGCACCTAGATCCCCCCACGAATTCTCCCCAGATTTAGTGGAGAATATTTCATAAGCCCATACAAGATCTTTCTATATCTCATAATATCCAATTATTATCTTATCATATCTCTAATACTAACTAAATTGCAGAAATATTCCCTACACTTAAGGAAGATCACAAATAGATTTATCAGGAGATAACCTCATGTTATATAAGGGGGCTAATGCCTCCAGGTATGACGCAATCTCTATCACACACAAATACTTCACCACTCTTCATGCATCTATTGACTTGAGCGTCGAAGTGTGTTTGCACATACCCTACCTGCCGCTTGTACGGACGTTGGAGCTACTTGCAACTTTACCTCTACTTCTAAGTAAGAATATTGGCGCCCACCATGGGGCCGATAAACAAGCTTGCCCTATCAAAGTTTGCAAAACAAGCTAGGCCATAAATCCTCATCAGATTCTCTCACCCACCACCTGCTAGCCAAGCTTAAATTTCTATGACTGAGTTCATTCTCTCTTTGGCCAAGCTCTTTTACCATCTTTGGTTCACCCCAGACATGACCACCCATGGCTGATGCTGAAGCCAAAACACTCCCCTGATCACCAACCTCCTCCTATCCTCGACCAACTCCAGGAGGAAAATCGGCGCATGGCCAACCATATCCGAAAGCTTCAAGAAGAGAACCAACGCCTGGAGATTGACCACCACACGCTTTGTAAACAAGAAGGCACTAATGTTGGCGATGATAACACTGAACATGACAACCACAACTTCGGCAATGGCAAAAACTCATACTCTCGATATACCACTTGTCATGTTGCATCCAAAGACAAACTAGAACTAATACACTGTGGCTCATTCTCAGACAAATTCATGGTAACCAACCTGCCCCTCAACTGCAGACTCCCAACGTCACTTTGCCCCTACAACAGGACTTGAGACCCCCAATTGTTCATCAAAATGTTCAAATCCATGATACTAATCAACGTGGCAACTGACAGAATCCTCTGCCAAACTTTCCCATACCACTAGTCAACCTAAAGCTCAACAACATTATCACCAATAACAACCTCCCACTCCTTGTGGGCCTCAATAAGCAGACAATCCTCCACTATGTTCCAGAACCATGGCACCAGCAATGTTGTCACAGGCGATAATAAGTAGCCATTTATGTTCGCAGGAAACCTTCCTGCCGAGTTAACACCGCAGAAGCTCATATATGGGTTAGTGACGGCAATCGATGATCAGTTATCTGAAGGGCAAGAGCTTGGTTCTGCTGTGGTTGGTATAGCACAAGGGTTCTACTTGGCTTGCTCCTTGGACGGTACTAGCTAGAGCATTTTGATGACAGTGTTGCTGCATGGTGATAAGAATCGTGATGGGGTGGAAGACAGCATAAGCTTGTTTGGGGTACACAGGACTACAGCACAGCAATCTGAGGTTGCTGTGATTGGTGGGACCGACAAGTATGAGAATGCATAGGGATATGCTACACTTGAGACCCTCCTAAAAGAGGACCAGCACACCACATTTCAATGTCTAGCTCACACAGTACTAGTGTGTGCCAATAATTAGCTTATCCATGTCGTGTTTGAATTAGGTGTAGAGTCGTGGTTAAAATTCTCACAATGAATGGAAAGCTATATCTTTTTTTCGGAAAAGAATATGAAAGGCTACCTTTATATTAGCGTGGCCTACAAAATTGTATTTGCCAAGCACTGAGTGTTATATTTATTTTTTAATGAAAAAATATATTAAAAAAAAAGCAAATACTAGGATGTGTAATTTTTCCCCCTCTCTGCATTCAAGAGTGTGAATTTTGATATAGGAAAAAAAAAAGAGTAAACACCTAAATTAGTTCCTGACAATTTTCTTGATGGACAAATTAATCCCTAACAATTGTAAACACCCAAATTAGTCCCTCACAATTGTAAAATAGGATATTATAGGTCCTTGATTGGCCTGTCAAGACTAGACCAAAAGGCAAATATGAAAAAAGAGCTCGTCTAAAAGGAAATCTAGTTCGGCCAGGAGGAAGCAAAGCTTGACTGAAGAGAAGCTCGGATGACTGGTGGCTGAGCTCTATCTCATGCTTATCAATCTCGGCCCCCTGTCAGCCAAGCTCCGCATAGTCCTAGCTTTGCCTTGTCCTGTGCGAGCTTTGTTCCCTCTCAGATGAGCTTCACTTTCTCCCAGTCGAGTATTGACAGGCCAGTCAAGGATCTATAATATCCTATTTTAACAATTGTAAGGAACCAATTTGGGTGTTTATAATTGTCAGGGATCAATTTATCCATCACAGAAATTGTTAGGGACCAATTTGAGTGTTGACTTAAAAAAAAAAACAAAAAAGATGTGCAAAGATAACCGTGTATATTCAAACATTCTAGTTAACGAAAATTCTGTTTGCTCTGATTCAGTAACAATTTCAGGGAATAGAACACTTTTCACTATATATGGTAAGTCAGTTCAGAGGTCCACATGGCTGATAGACACACTCATATATTAAATGGCCGTGCATCATCGGGCGAAAGAGAGAGGAGCAAAGCACATTGTATTGAGCTTATTAGTATCACAGCAAACAGGCCTTGAATCCCTTTTCCAATTCCTGAGCATCCAAGTTTTTCCCTATGAAGACAATTTTGTTTATCCTTGCTTCATCTGGTCCCCACAACCTTTCAGGTGAACCTTGAAATAAGTCATGAACTCCCTGTATAGAGAAAGATGTGGTTAATTAAGCGGAAATAAACACAGTAAATGATTACCAATGAAAGAAAACGTTGTGGGATAGGGGGTTCTGTGGGATGGAGATAGAGACTATAGCTGCCTTATTGAGAGTAATAACAACACTAATAAATATAATAAAATTAAAAGATCGAAAGGAATTCAAGATCGATATGGCAATCCCATAGTAGGAAATGCATTTCAAATTCACCTGAAAAACAAATCTCTCATTCATTCCTTGCACGGAAAGAAGACCCTTCATCCTATAAATATCTTCACTGCGTTCCAGCAACAAGGTACCAAGCCATATGTTAGCCTGAAAAGGTTAACGAGTTATCCTTTCAGTACATAAATGCCTTTTACATGTGCATAAACATAAAAAAAAATCGATATACTTGGCATTACACATAAGTAGACAAAATGCTACCTTCTCAAGGTCTAAGCTTCCTTCACAAACTATGCTGACAGATGAAACACCAGGATCATGACTGTGATCATGAGCATGGTGATCATGGTGATCTGCATATAAACAAAAATCAAATTTATTCTTTCACTTCATAGCACAACTACACAGTAAAAGATACAAGATTTTATAAGCTATGATGTCCTTAAATCTTGAAAAGCATTAGAATGATAAGCAACTAGGAAAATACTGATCCCAATCCAAACACTAAATAATAGGTACCATGCTTGTGGTCATGTGCATCATCATGCTGGTGATGGTGATGCTCATGGTCATGGTGCTCGTGGTCATGGTCATGGCTATGCGCATGATCTTCCTTCGCAGGTTCATCATTAACAGCACTCTCAATCCTAGTAAAAGATCAAGAAACATACAAAAATCATTTATGTGGGCTTGGACAGCATAAAGATAACAAGTATGTGAAAATTCAAGCAGAAATATTCAAACATCAACCTAAGAACCATATGAGACTAAAATGAATTACTCATGCAGGGAGCAAGTGAACCAAAATTCAGATTTCTTTTTATATTAACGATGACAGAAAAAGCCAGAAAGTAGGAAACAATAACAAAGCTACCTATCCAAATCAAAGCCACCGATACCAAGAACATAATCCAAGTCAACATTTCCAAACTCTGTCCGCTTCAAATGAGCCATGCTGTTTATTTTCTGAAAAAACACAAAAACATTCAAAGAATGCTCAAAATAATGAAGCAACCTTTAAAATAAAAGCTCAACACTTTGATTCAATAGGAAGAGAAAGGCACCAACCCTTATTCGCTGGACCAACGAAGCAATGTCTGATTCACCAACAAGGTCTGTCTGGTGCATGGCAGACAAGAATATTAGCCTAATATAGCGAAAGCAATCACTTCATTGATTCATTCCATAGAATATTTTAAGAATAATTCCAGAGGGAATACATGGACAGACTTTGGTGAAAGTATCCACACACTGTCCATCAGTTGGTTAGCTAGTTAGTTATGAAAATCACAATGACAGGCCCTTTTCTAAATAATTGAAATGTTTTTTCTTTTTGGATAAAAAAAAATCCTAATGTTTGAGTTTTACTGCATTAAAACAATTGAAGTCACTGTGCTATAAGAATCGAGTGAATACCTTATTTACGATTATGCGATCAGCATAAGCAATCTGTTCTATCGCCTCATTAACAACACCTTTAGGCTTAAACTCATCAAGATGAATATGAGCATGCTTTGCATCAACCAAAGTGACAACACCATCCAACTTCACGTCACTAAAAATGTTATCCTCGGCGTAAAAGGTCTGGATTATTGGTGCTGGATTTGCCAAACCTGCACAAATATAAACCGAGGAAACAAGAGAAGAATCTCTAAAGTTTAGAACTCTGAAAAATTAAAATTCACGCCAACAATTCCATACATTAAAAAATTAAGTTGCTCACTTGCTTACCAGTAGTCTCTATAACAATATGGTCAAATTTGCCTTTCTTCTTAGCGACTAATTCCGAAATCATTCTGACTAGATCACCCCTGACAGTGCAGCAAAGGCAGCCATTGTTCAACATCATAATATCCTCAGCACCAGCAGCCTTTGCAGCCACCAAAGAGCCATCTATATCAATTTCACCAAACTGAACGAATGCAGAAAACAACAAGTCAACCAAATATTCACATCCATATTTATATTGATGCCTATAGTAAACAAATTCAAAACCATATATCCACGTCGTTGTGAATGAATTACTGAAGAAAGAATTGAGACAATTAATTCCAGCAAAATACCTCATTCTCAATAACCGCAATCCGCTTTCCATGTTCAGCAGTCAAAATATGGTTGAGCAGCGTTGTCTGCTCAACTCCACCAAAAAAAAAAAATCACATCAACAACTGCGAATTCTCTATTGAATAGAAATGGAACAAGCCTTGAGAAGAAGGAAAATAAAAAAGGGGGAAAAACAGAGATAGACGGGATACCTTGCCGGAACCGAGAAAGCCGGTGATGATGGTGGCGGGAATACGATTGTCGGGTGGAATCTTGGTGGAAACGTCGAAGCTGTCACTTTGCGGCGGAGCAGTGGTTGTTGCGGAGACGGTGAGGCGGCGAGAGGTTGTTCTTCTTCTAGGGTAGGGGAAGTTTAGAGCGAATGTTCTAGAACTGGAAGTGGAACATGAGTAGCTGTAGCTGAGGAGTTGGGAATGGCATCTACTCCTGGTGCACACAAGAGATGGGAGTGGAGGCAGTGGTTTCGGATTGCGATAAGCAATCGCGAACAAGCTGGATGCTGCAACCTCAGCTCTGAAAGAAGCCATGGAAATGGAATAGGGAGGGTTTAGCGTTGAAGAAGGTTCTATCCGAGAGTAGATAGATTTTTGCTGGGAAACAAAAACGACACAAGAAATTCTTCAGTTCTTCTTCACCACTATGTCGGAGTAGGACCATGGTTTGATATTTTTGGCCAAGCGGTATCAAACGGGCTTATGGGCCCATTTTAGTCTTTTTAGCCCATGATAAATATGGGCTCCACGTTGAGGGGATTGGGCCTTACGCTTTGAGAATAGAATGTATTACGTGGCGCTGGGTCGGTGGGTTTTGAAAAGTTAAACATTTCGAGAAAAAAAAGGGGAAGACATTCCGCTGCATGAGACTCGCGGGTACCGTTTCGGAAAATAAAAGAGCGACCCTATAGCCTCTAAAAGTTTTTGTAAATATAGCCACTCCTCCTTTAATGTTTTTAATTCAATATATCTAAAATATCCTTAATTAAATTATGTGTATCAATTATATAAGTAGAATGATACATAGTTTTATATAAAATTAATTACACTGTGTGTCAAATATATAAAATATAAATTATAACTTGAAAGATAGTTTTATACCTAAAAATTGTTAATCAACGTGTAAAATCAAAGTTCAGCATAATATGGTGATAAATTGTACATTTTTTTATCAAATAAAACTATCAATATGTTCTGTCCAAATTATTTAATTTTTATTTTAATTAGAAATTATTTAATTTATTTTATCTTATTTTATTTTAAATATAAATACGCTCAATGTAATTCTTTCATAATTAATAAATTTAAATACTCTCTCTTTGTTGAAATTTAATTTTCTATTATTTTTGGTCATCAAATTTCTCAATTCTAAAATTTAAAAAATAGCAAAATTACCCCTTACTTTGTGTGTATTAAAAGGTTCTTTGCGCAAATGTTAAAATAACGTGATTATGTTACATTAAGGTGATTGTGGTTGATTATAATATTTTTTTTATGATGTTGTGATTACAATATTGAAATATCATCATTTTGTGAATATAATATCAAAATAACGTGATTATTGAAATGTTAAAATAGTCACATTATCAAAATTAAAAGAAAATCATAATTACTTAACATTTATTGAACTATTAAAATAAAGAATTCAATTATTATTTTATATTATAAGTTAAAATTAATAAAATTAATTCAATTATACATTTGATATTAGTTAGTGTCATTACTAGATATTTTTTAAATATGAAAATAGTAATAGAAAAGAATTAAAACATAACATTTAATTAATGACATTTTAGGAACATGAAACTAAAAACTTTAGAAGAGGAGTAAAAATAAATAAAAAGGAGTGGTTATCCTCCTAACTATTTGATAAAATAGAAAAGTAGATATAATTAGATATCTTTTCAATAGCCTATAAAATTAAAAAGTATTGGCACCTCAAAATTCTTTGTACTGAAGAGTAAATCACATATCCTATCAATTTAAATTTTTTAAAATCTATCAAATTGTAACCATTAGTTACACATAGAGTAATATCCCATAGCTAAACAAAAACTATACAATTAGGGGGTCAGTGTGTGGAAAATTTAAAACATATTCAATTCTTCATTCACTTTTACTTAGAAAGTAGGAGGATATTTTTTCAGGATTTATGAGGAGAAAAAATTATTTTTCAAAATAAAAATATAAAAACGTCGAAAGCAAATCCTGACATACATTTTTTTTTATAAACTAATCCTGACATACATTATACATAGGTTTTTGCGATTGTGGGAATAATGTCAGTTGGATTTGTCTACAGTGTTGATGATGATAATGCAACTTCAAAGTGTTATGCGTGTCCTTCCTTCCTTCCTTCCTGTAGCAAAAGAGAGAAAGAAAGAATGACACCCTTGAATCCCTCCAAAAACAAGGAAAGATATATATGAGGATGCTGGTGTCAGGCATTGTGCCTACTTTATAAAAGGATGGATGGAAGAGGACATGATGAGCTGAGAAGATCTGAAGGTGTGGTGGTGGTTGGTGAAGCTTGGAAAGTTGCCGACAAATCTTTCGGTAAAATTTCAAATGCTAATATGCTATTGAGATGCTGTGAACCAGAGTCCAGAGGATAACCATATCCCACATTTTTTTTCCATTAGTAATGTAGTGGTGAACTTTTTAAGCACAATAACAACAATAATAATAATAATAAAACCATCTCTCTTTTATCGGTAGTAAACTTGTGGTGACCATGTATGAAAAATGTATCATGCAAAATGAACTCATAGTATAATTAATTCTAGATAAAATTGATTTTAAAATAAAGTGATATATATTTAGTAATTATTTTAAAATTAATTTTAATAAAAATAAGATATTTTCACTTCTTTTAAAACTAATTTTAAAAATAAGAATTGATTTTGATCTTTACCAACCAAATAAAATAAAAAAAGTTTTAGAATCAATTATTGGAGACAAAATCAATTATACTAAAAACCAAACATGCTATTACTCCGGAAACAAAATAAAAATATTATCTTTCTTAAGCTCAGTATACTTTTACATAAAGTAGCTTCTATTTTCTCGTAAATAATAACTTTTTATCAGTAATTTTCTCTGTTAACTTTTTAAGAAATAGGAGAAATGTAGCAAACATGTAATGCGAAAAAATTTTCAAACTACATTTTAACACGGATTCAATTGTTATTATTCATTCATAGAGAACTGTGCCTTAAATGGGGACCCTCCACTTCAAGTCTTTCAATATGTCACGTGATTCCCATTACATTGCAGGTCGACGCATTCAAGCGACACATTCACCATCAACGGTTAAAAATGTTTATCACTTTTTGTTTTTAATATTTTTTATTGAAATACTTACCTTCCAGCCGTAAGATGTTGACTCATGCGTCGAGGAGGACGTACAAACATCTTTTTCCTAGGACATTGACCAGCACCGTAGCACGGATCACATGACAGAAAATATGCACGATACTTAAATAAATCTTATGTGCACATTTCACAAACAATGATTATAGAAATTGTATGTTATGACTTAATCCATGAAAAGAGCCCAGCTTAAAAAGACTAACATAATGAGGGAGAATTTTTTTGCTTAAATATTACGTTAAGTTTGGTTGTTTACACAGTGTGTGGAGCCGTAATATTATCACCCTCTTTAAAAGCTGTGCATCTCTCTTTAGAGATTAAGTGTGTGTTTGATTTTGTATTTACAAAATTAATTTTAGATCAAACTGATTTTATTAGAAATGATTTATTAGAATTGATTTTAAATTAAAGTGATTTATATTTGATAATTTCTCTAAAATTTATTTTCCCAGAAACAAGAAATTTTCATTTCTCTCATAATTAATTCTAAAAGTCAGAATTAATTTTGAACTTTAAAAATTGAGCAAGATAAAAATTGACTAGAATCAATTTTGAAAGGATAAAATTAACCAAACTGAAATCCAAAATGCTGTATCTCACTATCCCGATAATAGCTCTTTTTCTCTGTGAGACTCAATCATCCATCAATATTTAGTGTAATATGTTCACCGGCACCGTCATCCAATTTACAGGACGTCATTTCAATCTAGGGGTGTATTTGGACGAGCATTTTCTCTTTTTACTTGAAAATACGTCTGTCATAAAAGAAGATGACCATTCGAATATTTTGATAAATTCTAAAAAATAATCAAAATCTCTAAAAGATTAATTTTTTCTGCAAAAATTAAAAAAATAAGCTTTTGAAATATTAATGTTTAATTTTTTTCAATTATATGTAAATTTTAAGTTTTCATTTTTTTAAAACAAACGCATGCTTTTTCACAAAAATGTTACCTTTTGAAATTTTAAAATTTTGTATTCGTTATAGAAAATCGAAGTAGCTTTTAGTTACTTTAAACAATGTTAATATTAGTTTTTAAAATAATTTGACAAGATCGACAGGATAAATGATAGTAAAAAATATATTAACAAATATTAAAATTTGTTTTCATATTTTTTGAATTGCATTAATCATAATAAAGTTTGAATCCAGACCTTTACAGACTACTCAAATCTTTCACACTGTAAGATCAATAAATATTAATAATTAAAAAAAATACATAATTGATGTTAATATAGATGAGTATACTCATACTATGCGTAAACTTGCACATAAGCGTTTATCATCAGAGGAGAGAAAACCCTTACACACGTATGTTAACATTAATTAATTTCACAAATATAATGAATGTGGCCAAATTTATGACCATGTTCATAGTTGTAACCAATCATGAATGAATATTAAACGCGACTATGAAGTGCAGTCACCGGTTCAACTACGTTTCTGAAAATCTATTCAATGCCATGTTGGCCCCAACATGTAAATACCTCGTGGATTTAACTTCGAAAGTTTTGTAATACTCATCCAATTCTATATTATGACATCCGTTATAATAATTAATTTTTCATCTATTATTTTAAAAATTATAGAAAATAAATATTTTAATTAAATCACAATGTATAAAAATTAAACTCATATATTATTTTGATGCATAAGTTTTCTATATTATTATTATTCAATGAAAAATTAAACACATCCATCTTGCTTACTTCATTCATATTAAGATAATAATTATATCTCATTAATTTTCTAAAAAGAGTGACAAATGAAAATACCTATAAGTCATATTCACTCTTTTTTTTTCTTCCAAAAGGATAAAATAGACATAAAATAATCAAAGCTTCATTGATAACTGAAATGATAATTAATTTAAACTAGAAAAGAAATGCCAAAATGACATTTAATATGAAATGAAGAGAGTATTATTATATAAATATTTCTTTTGGCTTATATAATCAGCTATAAAATTCAAATTTTGAATTCAAAATGATTTTCAAATCAATGCATATTTATTTGCATCTATCATAATAAATGTATATGATGATTGATTTATTTTTTTTTAAGTAACTTTTTTAAAATTAACTAATCATATTTTTTTTCTCTGTATATAAATCAAATTTGAATAGAATATAATACATAAAATCAATTAATTAATTTATAATAAATAAATTTTAATCAAATTTAAATGGGTTGAATGCTTTTGTTTATTCTCATTTGTTTGAAAACTAAATTAAAAATATATTATAAATACTTTCCAATTGTTTTTATGATTGACCATGTTTTTTCAGTTTTACATTTCTTTCTTTCTCCCAATGTCAACTATCCTTCATGGAGAAAATTTTTCATTTTATTCATCCTAATCTATTAAACACCATGAGAGGTTCTATTTCAATTCCATTTTTTGACTTGATCAATACTCATACATGTTTTTGTTTTCTTTTTTTTTTATGTCCAAATTCGTTTATTCTTTTTATAAAATTGTCATTCATCATCTTTTTTTAGTAGACTTTCTCTCTATTTTTTTTTGCGTTTGATGAAATATTTCAATGCTATTGGTCATTTATTGTTTAATAAGTCAAATTTTTGGATTTGATTTTTTTTATTTCATTTGTTTTTTTCCTAAAAATATAATAATATGATTTTTGGATAATGGATTGTAGTGACATTTTGTAAAATCAAGAACATGTATTATAGCTTGACAACTTTGGAAACAATAGCAAAATGTGGGTTACTATTATTACCAATAAATTTCTTCTTGGCAAATTAAAGTCTTCCACATAAATATCGACTCGTAGCACCTTCCTTATCTGTAAGATTTTTTTATTAGGAAGTATTTTTTAATTAACACGTTTCATTTATTGTTTTTAAAATTTTATTGGTTTTCTCAATTATTCTATTATCAATTCTTATTAGATTTCAAGTAGAAAAGAGCATATTGTTTTTTAATGAATTTTTTTCAAATTTGATTGGACTTAGTGAGAATTAAATGGATCTTTTCAAATTTGTTTGGATTTGATAACTATTGATTTTTTTTTTACTTGATTGGATTCAATCATGATTGATTTGATTTTTAGCTTAAACATAAATTACTATTTTTTTATTCTCAGGGTATCTAATGTTGACAAAAGTGACTAACCCATTCAAGGTGGAAGCGTAGTTAAACCCTTAGCCATGATTCCTTTTCCATACACACCACCAGGCATATATTTCTTTAATTTTTAATTAAAATTGTACTTTCGAAAAATGTCTCAATTGGGCTTTTATTTTTCACTTCTTTCCAATTTTATTGTTTAATATTTACTATCTTTTATCATTACAAATTTATTTTATTCTTATAAATTGACAATTTAATTATAAAACGACGAGACTTTTTACATTCACACAGGAATCAAATCTCTAGCTAGATGTTTAAGAAGCCCAACTACCTATTAGAATTTAATTTATTGTAATATGACAATAATTCAAAATTTTAATTAAAAGGAAAAAAATTTTCATTGGTTATCTTATTTCACAATTTAAATAAATGATGATATCAAATATATGTTACTCATGTAATGATTAATTTATGTTGCACAGGCAATGCAAACATATAAATTGCATTGGTAATAATTAATGTACCATATAATTATTGACTATGACAAAGCAATTAATCATTGAATAGTTTTATTATTATTATTAGATAATAAGAAATTCATATATTACATGAGTGATAACAAAGATATATATTACATGGGTAATAATTTTGTTACAACACAAGTATTATTGATTTATGCTCAATTAAAATTAATTGCAGGTTATAACACACACACACATATATATATATATATATATAACATTTTGATAAATTATTTATCTTAAAAATTACTTTTAGGATTAATTGTAAAATTAATATATTATAATTCAATTTAATTTAATTTTTTATTATATTTTTTAAAATGCCGAGCATCTCACGGATTAAAAATTATTACATTATAAATAGGTTTTTGCGATTGTGGGGCTAATGTCAGTTGGATTTGTCTACAGCGTTGATGATGATAATGCAATTTCAAAGTGTTATGCGTGTCCTTCCTTCCTGTAGCAAAAGAAAGAAAGAAAGAATGACACCCTTGAATCCCTCCAAAAACAAGGAAACATATACATGAGGATGCTGGTGTCAGGCACCATGCCTACTTTACAAAAGGATGGATGGAAAGGACACGATGAGCTGAGAAGATCTGAAGGTGTGGTGGTGGCTGGTGAAGCTTGGGATGTTGCCGACAAGTCTTTCGGTAAAATTTCAAATGCTATTGACATGCTGTGGGCCAGACCAGAGTCCAGAGGATCACCATATACCACATTTTTTTTTTCCATTAGTGATGTAGTGGCGAACTTTTTAAGCACAACTACAACAATAATAATAATCAAACCATCTCTCTTTTATCGGCAGTAAACTTGTGCTGACCATGTATGAAAAATGTATCATGCAAAATGAGCTCATGGTATAATTGATTCTAGATGGAATTAATTTTAAAATAAAGTGACATATATTTAGTAATCGGTATAAAATTAATTTTAATGAAAAATAAGAAATTTTCATTTCTTTTAAAATCAATTTTAAAAATAAGAATTGATTTTCATCTTTACCAACCAAATAAGATAAAAAAGTTTTAGAATCAATTATTGGAGACAAAATCAATTATGCTAAAAACCGAACATGCTATTAGTCCAAAAAAAATTATTATCTTTCTTAAGCTCAGTATACTTTTACATAAAGTAGCTTCTATTTTCTCATAAATAATAACTTTTTATCAGTAATTTTCTCTGTTAACTTTTTAAGAAATAGAAGAGATGTAGCAAACATGTAATGCGAAAAAATTTTCAAACTATATTTGACCACGGATTCAATTGTTAGTATTCATCCATCGAGAACTGTGCCTTAAATGGGGACCCTCCACTTCAAGTCTTTCAACATGTGACGTGATTCCCACTCTCAGCTTAGGACATGACTAGCACGGATCACATGACAGAAAATATGCACGATACTTAATAAATCTCATGTGCACATTTCACAAACAATGATTATAGAAATTATATGTTTCAATAAAAAAAAATAGAAATTATATGTTATGACTTAATCCATGAAAAGAGCCCAGCTTAAAAGGACTAACATAATGAGGCAGAATTACATTAAGTTTTCTTGTTTGCACAATGTATGGAGCCGCAATATTATCACCCTCTTTAAAAGCTGTGCGTCTCTCTTTAGACATTAAGTTTGTGTTTGGTTTTATATTTATAAAATTAATTTTAGATCAAATTAATTTTATTAAAAATGATTTATTAGAATTAATTTTAAAATAAAATAATTTATATTTAATAATTTATCTAAAATTTATTTTGACAGAAACTAAGAAATTTTCATTTTTCTCATAATTAATTTTAGAAGTCCGAATTGATTTTAAACTTCAAAAATCAAACACGATAAAAATTGACTAGAGTCAATTTTGAAAGGATAAAATCAATTATAATCTCCCAAACTAAAATCCAAACATGCTGTATCTCACTATCCCAATAATAGCTCTTTTTCTCTGTGACTTTACTCAATCATCCATCAATATTTAGTGCAATATGTTCACTGGCACCGTTATCCAATTTACAGGGTGTCATTTCAATCTAGGGGTGTATTTGGACAAGCATTTTCTCTTTTTACTTGAAAATCACGATTGTCATAAAAGAAGATGACTTTTCGAATATTTTGATAAATTCTCAAAAATAAACAAAATCTATAAAAGATTAATTTTTCTGAAAAAATTAAAAAAAGAAGCTTTTGAAAAATTAATTTTTAATTTTTTCAATTATATGTAAATTGTAAGCTTTCTAATCACTTTTGTTTTTATTTTTTAATTTAAAACAACTGTATCCTAACTCTCAATGCAAAATACCAATTGTTATAACTCAAACCATGAAAAAAAACCAAACTCAATATGATAACTTACTGAGTTGGGGAGTTGCGTGAGGGGCGGAGGGTCATGTGCGCCAGGGGTGGCATGGCCCCCTAAATTTTTAATTTTAATATAAATTTATGTATATTTAGCTCCTTTTAATATTATTTTATGTTAATTAAAAAGATTTATAGATTGCTATATTATTATTTTTAGAAGAAATTGTATGAGTTTAATATTTCAATCGGTTAATTTTATATTCTTTTTATTATTTATTTTTAACTAAATCAGAAAATACAATTTAAATATTTGTGGTCAGTTATTTTAAATTTTTTTGGTTAAATAAAATTTTTAATTTTTTACATGTATATTATTCCTTGGAACTGCCACCTCTGAAAATAGGATCTAACTCCACCCCTGTGTGCATGATTTAAGTGTCATATTAAAGGTGCTTTTTTTCAGACAAAACTATAATTACGGGTATTAACTTTTATTTGAAAGTTAAAACATTCTTTTTGGTAAAAAAGAACTATACGGCTGTAATATAAGTTGATATTAATACTTTATACAAAAGGTGGTTTTTTCAAGTGAAAGTTATTTTCATTTTTTTTTACAAACGCATGCTTTTTCACAAAAATGTTACCTTTTGAAATTTTAAAATTTTGTATTCGTTATAGAAAATCGAAGTAGCTTTTAGTTACTTTAAACAATGTTAATATTAGTTTTTAAAATAGTTTGACAAGATCGACAGGATAAATGATAGTAAAAAGTATATTAACAAAATATTAAAATTTGGTTTCATACTTTTTGAATTGCATTAATCATAATAAAGTTTAAATCTTGGACTATAGAGACTACTCAAATCTTTCACACTATTAGATCAATAAATATTAATAATTAAAAAATACATAATTGATGTTAATATAGATGAGAGTACTCAAACTATGCGTAAGCTTACACACATGCGTTTATCATCAGAGGAGAGAAAACCCTTACACACATATGTTAACATTAATTAATTTCACAAATATAATGAATGTGGCCAAATTTATGACCATGTTCATAGTTGTAACGAATCATGAATGAATATTAAACGCGACTATGAAGTGCGGTCACCGGTTCAACTACGTTTCTGAAAATCTATTCAATGCCATGTTGGCCCCAACATGTGAATACCTCGTGGATTTAACTCCGAAAGTTTTGTAATACTCATCCAATTCTATATTATGACATCCGTTATAATAATTAATTTTTCATCTATTATTTTAAAAATTATATAAAATAAATATTTTAATTAAATCACAATGTATAAAAATTAAACTCATATATTATTTTGATGCATAAGTTTTCTATATTATTATTATTCAATGAAAAATTAAACATGTCCATCTTGCTTACTTCATTCATATTAAGATAATAATTATATCTCATTAATTTTCTAAAAAGAGTAACAAATGAAAATATCTATAAGTTATATTCACTCTTTTTTTTTCTTTCAAAAGGATAAAATAGACATAAAATAATCAAAGCTTCATTGATAACTGAAATGATAATTAATTTAAACTAGAAAAAATGCCAAAATGACATTTAATACGAAATGAAGAGGGTATTATTATATAAATTTTTCTGATCAATCCTCATTTAAGAAATTAAAAGTTGAAACTTTTGAGTATAATAATAAAATTTTTGAATTTTTAATATATTAAAAACATTAATACGCTCTTTTATAATTCTAAAAACAATTCTTGACAAAACCTTATATTTGGTCAAATTTAAGATATAACAATACAATAAATTTTCCCAATACTGTCTGCAGATTTTTATCTAATAAAGTTGATTTATCGAAGCAAGTGAGCCCACACTCTGTTTTTAAAGATTTTTTTTCACGTGCTTAAAGCATAACTATATTTTTTCATTATCAATTCAATAATATTCAGCCCTCCTAAGACAAAATTCACATCACAATAATAAAGTAAATTTTCAGCTCAAAAGACAAAGTAAACTCATTTACTTTTTTAAAGCCTAAACTATTAATTTAGTCGTCAATATATGTAGATATCAACTTAGTCCTTAAAATATATTCATAGCTTAGTTTAGTTTCCAAAAAAATTTAGATATCAATTTAGTTCTTAAAAGATAAACATGACATCAAATAAATTAATATAGTGTTAGATAAGGAGGGATCAATAAGATATCACATACATAAAATCTTCCAAGAACCAAATAAATACAAAAAAAATCTTTCAATTATTAAATTGATAACATGCGCATGTTTAAAGATTAAGCTGGGAATTTCTTTTTCTCATTTTGAAACAACATCATGTCATCCAATAACTCAAAAAACAATTAATTCATTCTCACAAAATTCAAACAAAAAAGAAGAAGGTAAAACTATAAATTGGTATTCAAAAAGATGTTATTTAAGGTATGATACGTCCCGATGTATGTTACTTGTCACATTAGATACTAAAATAAAGCTATATCGGCAGCGAAAAGAGTTGCACGACATACTTTAGTACTTGAGAGATTATTTTATTTTATTTCCAAAAAACCAAAAACCGAGGTGGCCGAAATGAGAAAAAAAATGCATTAATTTGATTTAAACATCAAATTTCATGTTTAAATATTTTAAAATTAAGAAATGAATTTATTTATCAAATCTCATAGGGATTTAATTACTTTGGTTCTGAAATTGTATCAAAGTTGATTTGATAGGATTTGATAAAAATTTATTTGATTTTAAAACATAAATGAAAATAAAAAAAATCTCATTTTCATTTATTTATTCTAAAATCTATTTAATATATATATGTTGATTTATAAACAATTTTAATTTTATTATATATAATTATTTTAAATTTTAAATATAATATTTAACCTATAAATCCAATTAATTCATTTCAAAATCAAATTAATTCAATCTGATCAACTGCAGTCAATTTTGACAAATGACATGTTAAATTATCATATACCGTGACGTGATAACTATCAATTAGTATTATTTTTTCATGGGAGCTAATTTTGCTAATATTTGGACTTACCCTATAAGAGCTACAGGTATGTTACGTTGCTTCATATTTTTCATTATACTTAAAAAAGAAAACACTATATTAAGGGGAGAAAAAAAAAAAAAAAAGGGGAACCTTCGAGTGCTTCCCTATCGCATCAAATCAAAGTGATCAAACAATTGCAATAGCGATACTGTCACCTGTTCCGATATTAATGGAACCAACCCAAAAGACCAGGTCCAGCACTTCTCGTCCTTGATTCATTCATTCTGCATTTTCTCTCTTCGTTTTTTTCCGTTACACTTCTTCATCAATCCCTCCATTCCATTCATTCATTCATCACTCACACATGGCTGTCGAGGTTGTTGTCAAGGCTGCTACCGGTCATCCTAGTATCCCCGGAGACTGTATGCTCCTTTTTCCCACTTTTCACAGTGTTTCTTCCTTCTCCCTCTGATTGCTTCTTTATTGTTTTTTTACTTTGGTTGTGTTCTCTTTCCAATTTCAGGTCCATTTTGTCAAAGGGTTCTCATGACTTTGGAGGAGAAGAAAATCCCCTACACCACCCACCTCGTCGATGTCGACAACAAGCCGCAATGGTATTGTACCTCGCAAAATGAACTCACGTGTTTCGTGGGTTTTTTGTTTTCAGTGATTCCCTTCCTTGGGTTGCTATCAAGTTTGTCTTTTTTATTCTTTTGTTGGTGGTGGTAGGTTTTTGGATGCGAATCCTGAAGGGAAGGTGCCGGTGGCTAAGTTTGATGGCAAATGGGTTCCCGATTCTGATGTTATTGTGGGGATACTTGAGGAAAAGTATCCAGAACCCTCTCTTGCTACTCCTCCTGAATTTGCCTCAGTGTATGATGCTGGACCCTTTTCTTTTACCCTTTTGCAAACTTTACTTTTTGCTATCCTATCTAGGAATATTTTACTTCTGGTGTTTATGTTGTGTTGACTTGACATTATTCAAACTTCAAAGTGTAGGCACTGATGCTGTTGCTGGTGCTTTTCTTTTCCTTTTTTTTCTTTATTTGTTGTCTCTTTTGTTCTGTGTTTCCTTTCTTTTTTTTTTTTTCTCTGGGAATAGTAGGAGTCATTTGTTGGCAGGCTGAACACCCTTGCAAGGAAACTAGTACTATTTATTCATCTTTGGAAGATGGTTTTAGATAGGATGATTAAGCTGTGTTCTAATTATTAAGAAGATATGGTTTGAATTGAGAGTTGTTCTTCACGACTGAGTTTGGCTGACACGTGCAGGGGATCAAAATTATTCGGGTCTTTCGTGAGATTTCTGAAGAGCAAGGATCCAAATGATGGAACGGAGCAAGCATTGCTTGATGAATTGAAGGCTTTGGATGAACATCTTAAGGCCCATGTATATATGTGAATTTTTTATAAAGTAGCCCTGTTTTTAGTCTATTGTTTACTTTTTCTTGATACCGATGCTCATATGCTCAATGTGTGGTCAGGGTCCATATGTTGCTGGGGAGAAGGTCACTGCTGTTGATTTGAGTTTGGCACCAAAACTGCACCATCTAGTGATAACACTTGAACACTTCAAGAATTGGACTATTCCTGAAAGTTTGGCACATGTCCACAACTACACCAAGGTATGTAGTTTGATTGGAGTGCAACTATTTCATTCAACTTTTGGAGTGGAATTTTCAAGTTTATTTGTTTGCCTCATTATTAATATTTTTGATGATGGGTTGCTAGGATGGACAGAAAGGTATAGTTAGACAATTCCTATGCAACTAAAATAAGGCTCATTTTCGCTTTGTCGGGTGAATTCATATTATGAAAAAAAAAGGAAATAAAAAGAAGGAAAAAGCAAGGAAATATGTGTGTTTTCTGTTTCAGTGGTAGGTCTAGGCGTAAGGATAGTGGGAGCAGAGGGTGTGTTGCCTATCAATGACATCTTCAGAGCATTCTCACTCTCTCACCAATGGCTTACAATGGATTGAGGCTCTTTATTGGCGACAAAAACAATAGGGTCATCTGTGTTGAATTTTTTATTCTATACTCAACTTGCTACTATTGCCTTTAGGTAGTGTTATCATGCTTGTGACCAAAGGAGAAATGCTCAGTTGCATGACTAATTTATACGATTGCGTGGAAAACAAACATAATGAAGAATAATGGGTTGAAAACTAGTTGCAGGGGTAAAATAGGTGGTTTGAGGAGCATCACTTTTTTTTTTTTTTTTCACTTCAGTATTCTTCATTGAGTTCATTTTCCATTCTATCGTATATATTAGCTATGCAATCGACCATTTCTTCTTTTGTCACTAGCCTAATGACGCTACCTAGAGGCAATAGTAGCAAGTTGAGTATAGAATCACTTTTTCGAAGCTTCAGCACAGATGACCCTACTATTTCTTTGGTTAATAAATAATAAGAAGGCTCATCTTAATTCGATTGTAAGCCATTGTTGAGAGTGAGAGTGCTTCTGATAGACAATGCAATCCGCTGCTTCCATTACCTCTAGCCCTGAACCCAAAATTGAAACGTCCTTCTACAGCACACACATTTCCTGTTTTTTCCTTTCTCTTCTTTTCTTATAATGTGGATTTATCAGGTATAATGAAAATGAGGCGTATTTTAGTTGCATAGGCATTTGTCTAACTATCCATCCTAAACCCTCTGCTCCCATTACCCCTAGCCCTGAATCCACCATTGAAACCTCCTTCCAAAACACACATTTCCTTGTTTTTTCTTTTCTTTTTTATAATATGAATTTATTGGGTATAGCGAAAACAAGGCCTATTTTAGTTGCATAGGAATTTGTCTAACTATCCCTTCTATCCGTCCTACCAGCCCATCATAAAAAATAATCAAGTGAAAATATGTCTAATCTTGATTGTGCATAACAATTTAAGCAGACAAGAATTTCCTGGATTAAAAAGTGTGTGCAAGGAATCTATGATTCTCTTGTGAGTTGATCCTATGGGCATTATATTGGGGTGGAAAAACTTATACTTCGGTATAGTAAATCTCCCTTTTATTCCACAAATGATTTTTGGATCATTAATTTGTTCCTTAAAATATTGTTACATCATTTTTGGTTATCAAATGACAAGTTTTAAAATCAAACCTAATACTAAAGTTACTATTTGCTTGGATTAGGAACCAAATTGATGTCATTTGATGACCAAATATTTCATATGAGAACCAATTTGATGTTCCAAAAGCCTTTTGAGCATATAAGAACTAATGTTAAAAAAATGGTGTCCATAAATTAATCGCAGAGGCCAGACACATTATGTATGTCTATAAGTTTGAAGTGCATCATTATCTTATTTTTTATACTGCTGAACAACTTATTTGAAAATGTCCCCCTTCCTTCGGAATGGACCTATTTGGAGCATGGAGTGAAAATAAACCATACATGCGGCAAGTTTCAAAAACTTTACCCGAAGTCACCAGATTTCCTTGGTTAGCTTGCAACTTAAGAACCCGTCTGGTAACAATCACGTCATCAGTTTGTGATAACATCGATTTGTTAATTTCTTGAATTTGGTGGTAACTTATGGTAGTTTTATCGTTTGGGTGTTTTGTGCATGGCTATTTTAGGTTGGTTTTACAGCATTTGACATCCTCTACTGAACAGATTTATTGCATTTCTGAGATAGACCACAGTGAATTTGTACTTAACCCTCATGTCGTCTTTCATGGGGCATTTCTTCTTTCTCTCTTGACAACAACAATGTTGCCACAGTTCCAGTATTAGTTGTCGACAATTACAATAGCATTTTATGGTTTTTCTTTTCTGATATGTATCTATGAATAAATACTCAGTCCTGTTTCCCTCATTGCCATCTTAATTTTATGATTATTATCCTCTACATGTATAGTCATCATTTTGAGAGTTTCTGTAATACAAGTTGAACTATATGATGTTTTCACTACATCCTAATGCTATATTCCACTATTTTTAGACGATAAGATATATATATATATATATATATATATATATATATATATTCCTCTAATTCCTTTCCTTTTTTTATTTCGAAACGTCTCTTGGCTATAACTTAAGCTGCAGGGGATTATAAGCTCAGTTGGTCATCTTACATTTAGTCGGTGTTTAGTTGGTGTCATAGTTTTAGATGATGACCAATTACTGTGCCATCACAGATTATATGATCTGATGCTACTCTGTCAATGAGAACTAATAACATCCATCGCTACTGTTTAGAGTATTGACTTCTTGCGTGCCTAGAAGGATGAACATAATGAGGACTTTTTTCTAGCATCTCCATGATTTTACATTTGATGAAGAAAAAGTTGCACCTACTGCCTTGAACAGCGTAAACATAGATGATTTGGTTGGTTGATGACTAATTTTGTTATTTTGAAGCTGCTCTTCTCCCGGGAATCGTTTGAGAAAACCAAGGCTCCAAAAGAATATGTAATTGCTGGATGGGCACCCAAGGTCAATGCATGAAAGTAAACACTTTAGCCTCTAAATTGTGAGCTTTATGAACATTGGAAATGTACCGTGATTGAACCTTGTTAAGTGGAGGAAGGTGAACTTATTATCATCCTGAAGTGGGGTTTGTTTCCTTATGTAATAAATACGTGGTTTGTTGGTGTGTTTTATTTGTGATGCCACAACATAGGTGGTAGTTGTCACTGCTGGATCTTCCAATCCAATCTACCTACTCGAATGTGTGGCTGAAATATGGTAGGTAACTTATTTTTTACTTTGGTTGACATGGGTAGGTAACTTCATGACTAGTGGAAAAACATAGATGTGGAAGGTTTGGGTATGGTTTGAGATTTCAGTTTTCATTTTGAGTTTTTAGTTTTTAAGAATTTGTGAAGGGAAAATTGAAAATTCTGAAAACTATAAATTTCAATTCTCAAAATTTTCAATTTTTTTTAATAAATTCTGAAAAATTGAAAATTCAAACTAACCATGCCCTCGTCTATATGTCCCCAAATCAAACATAATTGTGCCATGGCTCCCTTTATCAATTGTGAAAGTGATGCATGTAAATGATTCAACAAGGCATGAAAAAGACACGGAGAGAACAGTTAACTGTTCTGGAAGAAAGTTCAGACCGTTCTTTTCATTTCTGTTTTCTCCGCCCGGATTATGCAAATCAAATTATCAAAAAACGATACCGCTCACTTATCAAATGGGAGTACTTCATTTCTTCCCTCTTCATCGTTGAATAGATAGATTCAATAAAGGTGTGGTTAGTTGTCTTTTGCACTTTCGTTGATCTAAGTGGGATGTCCTGTCTTCGACTTCCCTTTCCCCTCCCCATGGCGTTGTTAATAATAATAATAATAATAATAATAATAATAATAATGTGTTTGGTTGAGGTAAAAATTATATGGATAAGATTAAAATTCACTCTCAAGTTCATTTCAGTTAAACACACGCTAAGGCTGCATTTGGTGCGTATTTCGAGATAGAAAGAACAGAGGCAATGAGGTAGAGATGCAGATGATATTAGAGATAGTGATAAAATTATATTTGGTAGTGATATATATGATATAGCAATTGATGAAAAAAAAATGAAAATTAGATTATAATTTGAAAAGGGGTTGTTGCTATTGCCATTACTGCTTATTCATCTATTATTTAATTTTCTCAAAAGATCCTTCTATTCTCTCTCATAATTGACTTAATTAATAATTTATTAATACTTCTAGTTTTGACAAATTCAATACTAGTAACGCAAATAAACTTTTTTTCTTTCACAGCACTTCGTTCTTTTGCTTTTCATGGTTTTTTATTTTGAGAAAATAATTCAATTTTTTCTCATTCTTTTTATAATATACATGTTAAGTTTAGCTTCTTACGTACAGTTGAAAAAAAAAAACTAATCTCAAATAAACTAATACATACAACCTTTTTTTTAAAGTATAATAGTATTTTTGTGCGCTTCTATTTTAATAAAATGCCATTAGAAATGAAAATAGGTTTAATAATTTTTTAAGTAGAATAATATATGAATCAAATAAAAGAATTTCGGCTTATAAATTCAAAATTTAATCAATATTCACTGTCATTAAAAATTATCACATTATTTAATTAATGTAATGTCTTGTACTAATTGACTTGGCAATACATAATCAAATATTAGTATAATTTTTTGTATTCTAATAATATAAACTAATTCTTTAATATATAGTTAATATTATTATTCACCTTTGTTTTAGAGAATACAATTTGAATTAAATAATTTAAAAATTATAATAAAATTTAAGAGATTGATACCATGAATACTAGTAGACTATGACCCATCTTTGTTTAAGCCAACACTAATTCAGTTCAATTACATCTTCAAACTGATTCCAAAAATGGGTTGGGAACACATGATATTTATATAATATTAAAAACAAAAAAGAATAAGTATTATTATAGGTAAACTGCCTTTAAGATAAACTACTTGCAAGATAATTAAAAGAACCAACTTGAGAGACAATTAATCTTTTACATATTTATGTGAAAAGTTAAATTCAAAATTTATGTTTTATTGAAAAGTGAGAAAAAAAATGAAATCTCTTAAACAACATAAAAAAATGGAAGCAAAAATATTCAAAAATTAAAAGAAAATTGTATGAAAGCTTTTGACAATAATATGTTTAAATGAAACTAAAAAAATGATAAATTATTAGTTTAACTATAAGGGAAGAAGGAATGGGTAATTTAGGAAAATGAAATAAACACAAATTAAATGGGAGTGACAATAATAAAATAAGAAGTTGCAATAGTCACTCTCTATAATTTGATAAAAATTTGAAAAGTAATAAAGACCAATATGAAATGTTTAAAAGGATATCCTTCATAAAATAAAATAAAAATTTACATCTCAAAGTCATGTTTCCAACATCCCTCCTTTTTGGAGGTACTGAAATTGACTCAAAAATTGTGTTGTGATAGAGACAATTTTTTTTTAAGGGAGGTTGGGGGGAGGGGGTTTTGTCTCTTTTTTCCTATTCAAACACATTTATGTCCTAAATGAGGCATTTTCAATCCTGAATAGGTTTTGTCAAGGGTAAAAATTAAGTTAAAATTTCCAAAGATGAACCTATGTAATTTTATATATAAAATTTATTCATAAGAATTTCAATCTCATTTTTACTCTTTAACCAAATATGCCTTAAAAGTAAAAAATAAAAATAAGATTTCTAAAGGTGTATTTGATTAGAGGATAAAAATAGATTAAAAAAAAAGATTTATCTAACTAGTGCTTGAAGGACATTAGTTAAAAAGGCAAAAAGGGAGATTTTCATCTTGAGAAGATAAAATTTTATGATTTTGATGCAAGGGACCTACCATTTAGTTTGAAAACTTATCTTTTTGAGTTTCCTTAACCATTGCACTTAGGCCACTACTTTGCAAAATCAAAAAATAAAGTATGAGTGAATTTAACCAAATGTAACTCGCTTGTCTCCATTGCAATTAAGACTATGGATAGTGTAGGGTCTAATACAAATGGAGGCATTATACTGTCATAACCCAATTTTGGAACGTGATCGATACGTGAGTAATTTCATCCACACATAAGTTTCGTGATTGCTGAGTCACTCTATATGCATAATTTAAGTCGTAAAATCCATTTTAAACATAATTCATCTTTGAATATAAATCACTTTATCTCTTGAAATCAAAATAATCATAAACAACGATTTCATATTCAAACTTTGAATCTGTACCTGTACTACAAGATATAATGAGTTACTCTCTGTACAAAATAACCATGAAAGTTATATCATTTAAATATAAACAAGTTTGAATCATAGTGCAAAACATGCAAAAATAACTCTATAGTTCAAACCTTGCCTGCATTATCAATGAAGTACTCTATACAAAATACAAAAAGGAAATTTTACTCTGAAGTGAAGCTCATCAACCGATATCTCTATTGTTGGGAAGGAGGTGGCTGGAAAGGGTTCGCAACAGCTACTATATCTGTAAGGGAAAAAGGAAGAGGGGTGAGTTTAATCTAAAACTTAGTGAATGAATTCTCATCGATAACCCCATTAATGGGACAACAACAACAGTGTACATATACATATAATCATAAAACTGGATCGATGCAATAACTCTTAAACATTTCCATATGTTCATACACAATACTTCAAAATTAATAATATCTGAAAACATAATTAATATCACTCTATTAGAGAAACATGATCTTTGGTTATGTACAAAATATGTGACTTAACAAATTTTCTGGTTTTGCATACTAAATATGACATGACAATGTATTCTCTAGTTATGCATGTTAACTATGAAATAACGAATTCTCAAAACTCTATGGGTTCCTCAAGGAACCGAGTTGGACACCTAATTAAGTTCAATCTATACTCTAGGTGAGATTGTCTCTAAGGATAACTTCGTACCAAGGTTAATAATTGCTTAACCATTAACTCACTATTTATTTCTCTATAGCTACTGTCTAGTCCAAAATCATAAAACAAATTATTTTTTCTAAAACTCTGTGTTGGGCTCTACCCTGAGTTCAAAAACTCTATCATGTGAAAATATACAGCTCTAGAAATCATTATAATAATAATAAAATCTATGAATAATCATATTCATAATCTAGATTTTTATAAAATTATTTTAGCAACAAATGGTTTTATTAGTTTCTTAAAACTTGTATTTCATTGTAACACCCCCTTAATTACAGTATTTTACCTAGGATTCAACACCATAACTAAGAGTGTGTCACTTCGTATCATATTTATATATCATAACAACGATTTATTTATTTACAAATAAGCAGTCATGTCATTTCAGTATACATGTATAATGTATAGTCATCCAATAGCTAGAGTACATATATCAAGAGACGAAATATGATCCTTCTCTAAAGTAAAAACCCATTAAAAGAATAAGTGCAAAAAGGTTTATCTAGATCAAGTCTATTGATCAGTAGGTATCTAGGCTTTTAATCCTAACATCACATGGTCGACCGGCGGTTATTGTGTGTCATTGAATCCTCTATGAGTGTCATCTGTTGAATCTGATATAGACATGGAATACATATAGGGATGAGAATTCTAAAATTCTCAGTCGGGTATTCCCATACATATATAAATGTCATCACTATCTACCCTAGCTGCTTCAGTTTAATTATAAAAGTATTTCATGAGAGTAACATAATTAATAATCGATGTATTATTTTGTAAAATCTTTATCCAAAGCAGATTCATTTTATGCAATCATCATTATTAGAATTTGTGATATCAACTTAACACATAAGTATCTAATCTCAATTGAATAATAGAACTTATTTTCCTAGCACATAGCATAATGCATAATTTAAAACAATTGCTACTTTAACTGTCTTAGCCCTCGACTATGGTGGCTTATTCCACTCCTGGGTAATAGACTGTTTTTCAGGATTGAACCCATTCCTATACATGATTATTATATTTACTTTCTTAAATTCTCATACAGACTTATTTTCCTAGTCAGGTTCTTTTACCCGACTCATTTCAAGGGTAGTTAGGTTTACTTTCCCCGATATATCGGATTTACTTTCTCTGGCCCAAGAAACATAATCTTATGTTTTCTTTCACATGTAAGCAATTGGAATAAGTAATCACTTTCAAATCATTAATATTGCATCATAGATTCAACCATTTAGCATGCTGCCCAGAAATGCAGTTATAAAGAAAATTATGGATCAACTACTAAATTTCATCAAAATAGAGCAAAATAAATTTTCAGAGTTAACTCAACAAGTTTGAGACCCTATAAAAATCTCAAAGCATAATAAGGTCTCTAACTATGTTAATAAAATTCCACAAATTCAGATGTCAGAAACTACTCAATTCAGCTAACAACCAAAAAGTCTTGATTTTATTACCTATCAAATGAACATATAACATCCTATAAAAGTTCAAAGTTGGACCTCAAGATGCTCTCAATACCTTGTAAAAATTTCAAAGCATAATTCGATAATTTGATATGGTAATAAAATTAGAAAAATTTAGTGTTTCAAAATGGATTGTGCAGGCAGCAACCTTGACTACTTCGGTTCTTGAATTTTTAAACATAGCAAAAGTGTCCAAAATGGCTCCAAATTTTTATTGGCGACACCTTAAATGTTAGCTACATCCCATAAAAGTTTTAGCTCAATCCAAGATCTCTAAATAGGTCAGAAAATTTGAACAAATTTTCTGCTTGCTTAAAATCGAGATTTTTCAGCATCATGGTTCAAAACATATTTTGAGAAAAATGATTTTTACCATCATCCAATCACTTTACCAAATTAAACACATCTATATTTTTCTATAATCAACTAATATATCCAGAAAATTCTAGTCAAATCAATTAGAAAAATTCAAAGCAAAATTGCAAAGAAAAGAGAACAAATTAGCCTTTGGTTGTGCCTCTACCCCGAAATTTTCATTTCAAATTAGTCAAACTTTCCTCTTAGAGTAGTGACCTAACAACTACCTTGTGCCAAACTTTTTGTTGCTTGATATTGTAGCTTGGTGTGTTTGTAAGCTTTTGATGTTTGCTTGATTGAAGAAAATGAAGAAGGCTGAAAGAAGTTGCCCAAGACTTTAAGAGGAAAAGAAGATAAGTTTTGTAATTTTTCTTCTTCTTTTTTTTTTTATTATGAGAAGGCATGTGTGTAACAACTCAGACCCTCGGTATTGCAATATTGTTTGCTTTGAGGCTTGGCGCTCCTCACGGCTTTGTCCTTGGTGTGGACATTAACCACCCAAAACGAATCCTCCCATTACCATAGGTAAGCCCCGTGGGGGAATTTAGGAGTCTCACATCAGTTGGTGAGGGGAACCAAGCATGCCTTATAGGAGAGTATGGATACCTTTCCCATTGCAACGCGTTTTGGGTGGTTGATGTCCACACCAAGAACAAAGTCGTGAAGGGCACCAGGCCTCAAAGCGGACAATATTGTAATGCCGGGGGTCTAGTCTGTTACAGATGGTATCAGAGCCAGTCTCGGGATCGGTGTGCCAGCAAGGACACTGGGCCCCAAGGGGGTGGTATCCTCCTACTACAGTGGGTAAGCCCCGTGGGGAAATTTAGGAGTCCCATATCGATTGGAAAGAGGAACGAAACATGTTTTATAAGAGGGTGTGGATACCTTTCCCATTGCAACCCGTTACAATGTGTTAAGTTTAGTTACCATAAAAATTTTATCTTATAATTAAAGCTAGTTATTTCATGTGATTGTTATTCAATCTTAGCACAAGACAATGCTATGGCTAAATCCTAGACATACATGTTTTAAATATAGTAGAAAATTTACACTGCAAATTTCATATAATGTAAGATATGTACATCAAAATTTTACTGAATATATAAAATATTAGCCCTCGGGTGATTAATACTAACTTAACAAGTTTTAATCTATGTTATCAATTTGCCTGAACATGATTGATTCTCTCAAATTTAGTAGTTACTTTTTGGGTGTTAAAACTACACATTGTAATTTAACCCAATGGATAAAAATATTGTACCCGTAAAACAGATATTATTTGAAATTAACTTCTAGGTCTAAAATTTTCTTGTATAATCTTAATTCTATTTTTTCTTAGTCTCGAACATTTTTGAATCCCAATTCTAGGTTTCACCTGTCCTGATAGGCCTGTGAGACCTGTAAAATTACTATTCATTTTTCATTTTATTTTTTTAACTCGTCTGTTGGATCGTCCTTATTATCAGCACATCTATCAAAGTGTTGAAATTCTTATTAATAAGGCTTAAATTAATTTTTAAATAACTCTAGGGTGTTACATTAATTCATCCTCTTTGAAAACCAATGTTCATAAACAATAATCTCTAACCCTTTTGAAATTGTCTCTAAATTATGCTGTTATGCCCAAACCTAATGAAAATAGCCCTAATGATTAACATAGAGATCACAAGATTCAAACCTACTCACCTTAGAGTAGGAAATGATGGTGTTAACACCAATTGGGCTCCATAGAGCAGGGACAACACCAATGTCTGTCACAACAACCAAAAACTCTAGATTAATATCTAATACTTTCTAGTTAACTATAGATCAACTCTAATAATATTGGAGGAGTACCCCACTTGACAAAAAAATGAAGAACAATAACAACCTATAACATAGGGGAGAAGGAAGATGGAAGAATTTAACTTAAACCAACAATAATCACATACCTTGAAGCTTGGAGGGAGATGGATTGACGTGGAATTGAGAGAAAAAAAGTGGGAAAGGTGTTAGAGATGAAGGGTTTTGGATTTGGGAGTGGGAAGCTCGAGTTAGGGTTTTTAAAAGAAGAAGGGGGTTCATTTAACGAAAATGGTGCCATTTGGCACTGCTTACGCACTAGGGGCACCGCTATAGTGCTCTAGCAGTTAAGGCACCCTGACCTCACATGCATATCAACATGGGACCGCTATAGCAGTCCTAGACCCCTATAGCAGTTGGCAGGGGCCCAAACCCTACCAGCCCAACCTCTTGACCACTATAGTAGTGACAATAACACTAGATTATGCTCTTTTGGTCTTTTGTACACCAGAGGTCTTCTCGGCAATATGGGTGGGTCCCAGAAGACCCTAAGGCCATATCGAACTTGTCTAAGAACACATGCACTTGAGGCATTACATGTACGAAATGTATCTTCTACTAGAATTGCTTCATTGTTGCTTCCAAATGGAAGAACAACTCATTCTAGAAGATCCCACTTATTATTAATGAGGATTCAACTTGTAGCATAAAACAAGGAAGTCCCCAAGCTAGATTACTAGCGAAAGCCAAATTGATTATATAGGATGAAACACCGATGCTAAGCGAATTCTGTTTCGAAGCTTTAGAGTTTAGACAAATGCATGAAGGGTGTGCTCTTCAATATTCAGCATGTTATAATTATAATTATCCATTTGGTGGAGAAGTAGTGATTTTGGGTGGAGATTTCAGACAGATATTGCTGGTGATTCCATGAGGTTCGAGGTAAGATATTGTTTAAGCAACTATCAATTCTTCATATTTGTTGTCTCGGTACAAGGTTCCTAAACTTACTAAGAAATTGAAACTAACAGTTAATGCAACGAATGGAGATACTTCATAATAATTACAAAATTTTAAGCAAGTGGTTATTAGAGATAGGAAGTGGTTTTGTACATGTAGATTATTCAAGAAAAGGTGAATCAGAGGTTGAAATCCTAAATAATATTCTTATAAAAGATTTTGATACTACTTTTGATGAGTTAGTTGATTTTGTTTACCACAATGTCGCAAAATTTAGTAAGTGTTAATTACTTCAAGGACTATTCTTGCACCTACCTTGGAAGTAGTTGCACCTGTTAACAATAAAATTTTGTCCAAATTTTCTAGGGAGAAATTTAGATTCAGTTTGCATAGAAGAAGGCAACATAGAGTCATGACTTAGATGTTTCCCCCATGATATTAAATGAAATAAATTGCTCTAATGTACCACTTATGTTGAAAGAAAGAGTTGAGAAACGTATAGATTAATCAAATGGTTTGTGCAATGAAACTAGATTGCAAATAATAATGAGAAACAATGCTATAGAATGTTTAACACTTACCAACACAAAGTTCCTGATATGATTTTGATACATATGATGAATATAATTCCAAATAATAAAACAATTATTATAAGAATCCAAATGATGAGACCGTTTCCAATAATAGTTTCTTTTGCCATGACCATCAATAAGTCTTAAAGGCAAACATTATCTAGAGTTGGATTATATCTTTCAAGACCAGTATTCACTTATGATCAATTATATATTATTCTTTCAAAAGTTGAGCATGCATAGGCAAGGTTTGAGAATTATTTGCAGAATTATGATGGCATCAGCAAAAGTTGCACAGTGAATGTGATTAATTTACGGGGAAATATTTGAGAATATCATTTCAAATTGTAAGTTTAATCAAATAAACGAGAAATTTATTTTTCGAATGCCATTTTACATTGTTTAACTTACATCCGAATGTTAATATTTACGTATTTTTCTATGCAGCAGATCATTTTGATGGTGTCCGAAATCATCTGCAATAATTAGAAATGCAGCTACCATTATTACACATTTGGTAACACTGCCCAAAATTGCACCTGGTCTGATTTTTTTTTTATTACAAGAAGTTGTGGATTGTCGAATTTGAATGCCATTCGTTTCATATTATATTTTCTTAACGACATGTTATTATTATATTATTAATTATTTAAACAAATAGCATTCTCCCTTCATTATTTAGACTTGTTATATTATCTATATTATGCCAATAGTTTTACATGCATCCTGTAGTTCATTAAATCCAACATTTTACTCATGTTCCGTATAACTTTTACTTACCACAGATTATAACACTCGACTACAAATAAAACATGTCATAATCCTCAAGACATGAATACTTTTTATTATTATATCATAGAATTTACAGTATTTAAGATTCTCTTGCATGACACGAATACAACAACTAGTATATTTTAAAATGATAGAGTCGGTAAAGGAAGTAAGAGAATATAATTTTGTTGTTACTAAAATATCACTTAGTAAAACTCATGATCTCTCATTAAAAATTGAGGTCAGCGTTGGGGATAAAATCAGAAACATAAAAACTAGAGCCAGACAGCACTTATCACGACACGTGTCCATTATTATAGATTTTAGAGTGTGAAAAGACGATAATATCCCTAATCAGAACAAAATGCGAAGAAAACAGCGACAACTTGAAGGACAATTTTGATATTTCCATGGGGAAAAAAATTAGGGTGAACTCGCCATATCTAGTAAGGTATAGATAATTTCTAGTAAGAATCCATCTGTAATCCAAGTGTATATTTGGATCACCTAGCATTAGCAATAGCATATGGCAAAGCAAGCAAAGACATATGTAGGGTGCCCCAAATTCCAAGCAACATAACTTGATTATTTTATTACCATAACATTTAAAAACAATAACAACCATCCATGTAGAGGACCACAGTACGATAATAGTATAGAAACTAGAGACCATACATACAATAGTAGAGCAGAGAGAGACTTATAATTGGTGCATTTGGCTGGATGCTTGGGGCTCAACTGAAGTACTAGGTGAGATCATTTTCAATCTCGCTGATTAGTCGTGATCTGCATCTTTAGAGGAATCTGACCGTGAGATCATCTTCTGTATCAACTGAGTTGTCTCTTCTTGGGACATCCTGTCGTCTTTACTCTTCGACTTCAAGTAGGGCTCAAAAAATTCCTTGTTTTCCTTTTCTAGCTCATTCCACACTGCATTTATTGATGATGCGCACGTACCCGTGTATATTATATGTTTCATAAATCTAATGTAATTTCAACATATGCACGTGCATGTCCAGTGTTCTTTTGATTGTTTGGTGGATGGTATATATCCAATTAATGTTAAAAACAATATGGATACATCATGTTTTGTTTAAGAAACCAAAATAGGCCGGGAGGACGGAAATTAAATTCAATGAATCTTTGAATTTATATACTAAATAAGTAGCTATGATGTCGTCCCTTACTTATTCACAAAATATTAGAAGTTATGATCTTTGTTATACTAATAACCTCTCATTGATTCCAAGTCGAAATACACGAATACCATAACTGAAAAAGCTTCTTATTAAGCTTATATGTAAGAATTTTGAATTTCTTAAATCATGTTCATAAAACTTTCAAGTCAGTTGAATTTTATTCGGATTTCATTTACGAATTCGTTGCAAAGCGGCCATGATTATAGTGTTTAAGAGGTGGCCAAATTCTCTTAAAATCTCAAGCTATTATGGTCAAATGATTTATATATATATATATATATATATGAAATTTCTTTGGACTTTACCGAAACCTAATATTATGATTACTCGAAAAAAATTGGTTTATAAAGATTTAAGTTTTGGTAATCTAATATCAAGTGAAAACCAACTTTACCAAAAGGCGGAGATGACTCGATCGGGTCAATTATACGATCTTACAAAGATCTGTCGCTGTCTTGCAAATTTTCAAGGTTTCTTGAGCAAAGAAGCAAGGAAGGTGACTTTGTTAGGCAAATTGTCAATAGATTTTAATTGATCATCCAGCTATAGATTAAAATAGAGGTTTTGTAGTTTATTAATCAAAATCTAGCATGAGAACTTCAGAATGATATAACTAGCTAGATATATAATTTAATTACTTATCGATGTTCAAATATCATACAAATATCTCTTGAATTTTTCACTCTACACCATGTATTCTTGCATGAGTGCAAGTTTCTTTTATCATCAATCGGTACAGTAAAGAACGTACCAGTGGATGTTATAATAGGGTTAATGTTTGCATGTTTAGAGAGCGCTTCCATGCATTCTTCCTTTGTCATGTGAAAGATCAAACACTTCTCGATCAGGTGCTGCACCTATATATATTTTGTAGAAATTAACTTGTCAACATGATCTGAATTATGTATTATATATACCAGTACAAAACCTTTGTTAGTTACCATAAATATGACATGCTCAACAGTCATAAAAAACGAATGAAACTCAAATAGATGGACTTTGAAGCTATTACCATATGAATGTATGAAGCAGAAGAAGAGGAAGAAGAGGAGGAGGAGTCTCCCATGATCCTATATATAGGCTAAACTACTAGCTATGCTAGCTAGCTCTTAGTATAGTTCTGCAACAAGCAAACTTTGTATTATGTAAAATGTCACTGTTGTGTAAGCGAAGAGCTAGCTAGAAGCCTAGAACGATGTAACATGAGAGGATGATAGGAGTAGTGCAATAAATCTGATACGCAGCAAAATAAACAGTATGAAGAGGCTAGCAGATAGAGAGCAGAATATAAAGTAGAAAGGGTGGTGGAGGTGGGACCAAGAGTCCCACGTGGGAGATAAATGATAATTGGCTGGGAGGAGATTAGAGGAGATTGTAAATGACTATTCCTTGTCTTGTACAAATGCCATTAGAGCAACACCCCTCCACGTGATTTGTGGGACACCCCACATACAAGCCCTCCAAACAGACAAACCCACATCATCAATTGATGGCACATCTTTCCAACACTTGTTGCAACATAAGCCTTTCTGATTAATCATTAATGTATGTATATGTAGATGTAGATGTATATGATCAGTACCTCTGATAATTCTAGCTACACCAATACTTTGTATTGCCAGAATCCAAAAACCGCCCATGTTTTGACATGGCATTCAGCCATTGGTCGAGCAGCCCACACATCTAGCTATAAGTGCTTCTTTAATCTCAATTCACAATCGGTCTTCAAACAATCATCCACAATTTTTTTTTTTTTTTGCATCAATAATCAACCTTAATCAACTACTTTTGCTGCAAAGTAAATGCGGAAATTGAAAGTTTGAGTTTAGAAGTTAACAATAAAACGAATATTGATTGTGTTGCAAACAATTGATCAGGAAGGTTGAGGAAGTCAAATAGTATTTATCCACTCTCTTCTCTTTTTTTAATACACAACACTTAAGTTGAAAGAAGGCTTAACTCTACAAATGATTCATCAACGCTTTTAGTCTTATAGAAATTTTACAAATGATTAAAAAAAAAACCCTTAAAAACTAAACTGAATTTTAGAGTGGAAAGCAAAGCAATGCGGTTGATACTTGATAGTTCTCACCACAATAATGCAATCGGTCATGTTGCATCACTACTTCTGTCCTTTTCGAAACAATTCTTGACAGGTTTGCTTTTCCTTTGTTTTCTATATATCAATGTCTAGCACAGTAGCACATCAATATATTCTATCTTTAGAGTGGATTAAAAAAGTAGCATTAAATTTGAATAAGAAAAGATGAATGAAACAACACAAATTTACATATAATGTACTCGAACTGGAGTTAGACTCGCCACCAACAATATATCTCATGTGACCAAAGCATTTGCTGATCTTAGATATTTTTCATCATTAAGATATATATAGTACCAAGATTATTGCTTATTGGAGTAAAGAGCATACAGCCCACAAATTAAACTTACGTGTTTTTAACAACTGCATTTGCATAGTTACATCACTATTTAGTGGTTAGGAATTTGGGCAAAATGTATAAGATTTTAAATTCAACTTTTATTGTTATTAATATAATTTTCAAAGCATACAAAAAAAAAAAAAGATACATCACTATTCACTCACTCAGAAAGAAAATCTAGTACGAAACAATAGCTAGCCATTGATCTTTTGAAAGAGACTTTTGGCCTTCATGGTCCCACGAAGTTTTTCTCTGATTTGGAATTTCCATCCTTTTTATTTCCGTGAAATGATTTGCCCTTGTTTTGACAAATTAGATACCAGGTTTCTTGGAAACACTCAGCATTTTAAGAAATAATAATCATCGTTAATTTTACGAATTTCGCTTTTAATTGGGATTCTATGCGTAGATACAGAAGTCATGTACCGCAAAATTGCACTAGGGGATCGCCAATGTATGAATGATGGTCCTCTCGGGTGGTTTTTCATCTCCTTGTGGCGGCCGGAGTTCCAGAGGTGGATATCTACAAAGAGACTCTAACGCCCAAAGCAGTATGTGAGTGATGAAAAGGAAATGGACAAACAGAATAAATGCTTTAGTCACGAGATTTCCCCTTTACTATTTATATTGCTCGAATAGGTCCAAAATAATAAGTAATCTTATGGTTGAGCCATAATATATGACATGTAGGAAATAACGTTAGACAGTTCTTCTAAAGTTTATACAATGTCTCTTGTTGATGATGCGCTAATCATACTTTCATCCCATCCTTAGGTTGGGTCCCTGCATCTTCTTTAAGTGAAGTCCTCGATTTGGGCCTAGGTCCCTCTTGCTCACGTGTGCTCCAGAGATCTACGCTATTCGGGTTTTCCTTGGAGGGTTCGACGGGTGGCTTTGTTGAATGAGTTACTTTGGTTGCCTTTGATCCTTGGGTTGGGGTGATCTCGACCGGCAGGCATTGGCCTACTGGTCGGATTCTAAAACCCAAGGTCCCGAGTCGTAACGAGACATATACGTCTTATTGAAATGAGAATTACTATTTGAACACCCAAAAGTGGGTGTCTGAAACAGACACCAACTTTTTAACCGTTGGATGTGATAGATGTTAAGAATAAGTGAGGGCATCCGTCACATCCAATGGTTATAAAGTGGGTGTCTGATTCAGACACCCACTTTTGGGTGTTCAAATAGTTTTTCTCTATTGAAATTGTCTTCTACTTTTTACAAGTTCAGTTCTTGTTGAGCCTACAAGTCAATTGTATTTACAAGCTTGCTTTAGTTTTTCAAATATTATAAGCTCATTTCGGTTAGACATTTGAATCAAAGTGAAGTATCACTCTCAATGTACAGGAGTTTCCATATATCCCACATAAATTAGAAAGAGCAACTTTAGTGAAATCCTCTCGCACTTTTATCATCTGGATTCTTCTTCCTGGACATTTGTTTAAGAAGCTGGATTCAGGATTCGGTATATGACATATCAGAGTCACAGAGATAGCACGACATATTAAAATAAACGTGCCAACTCGCTTAATAAGGTTAAAAAAAATAAAAAATCGTTAGAGTTGCATTTTGATTGCTACCTGTTATTTTAAAAGAAATATTTTATTCTTTTTTTAGAAAATATACATTTTAAGTGAAATATTTTATTCCTTTATGCATCTGCATGTTGGTCAATTTAGATTGTTTAATTATAATTTGAATCCTTTTAAATACAAGTCAGTTTGATTTCCATCCTTCTAAATTTTTTGTTTTGATTTTGATTTCTCTTTTTATTTTTCATTGCTATGCTTTTGGTCCTTTTTGCATAGAGGAATATTGAGACCATATTTTTTTTATCACAAAAAATGAAAAATATGTGGTCATTTGCTCCCATCAAAATTAATTTTTTGTGGTTGAAAAGTTAGTGTAATAATCTTGTGTTTGGATTTCAGTTTGGTGGGTCAAACTGATTTTGACCATCCATAATTGATTTTTTGGAAGAATTTTTTATTAACCTTTTTTTTATGTTATTGTTTGGTCTCTAGATCTCAAATTTTTAGAAAAGTGAAAATTTATTAGTTTCTATCAAAATAATTTTTAAATGAACTACCAAGCATAACTAATTTTACTTTAAAATTAATTATAACTAAATCAATTTTATTTGAATTAGTTATACCTATAATCATTCCTACAGTTGCTATAATCAAATAGTACACCAGAGTTTTTTGTTTTTGACTAACAAGATTTCTATTTTTTCTAATATATACAAGATTGTTTTTTGGTTAAAAAAAGATATTCATTGAAAAAGAGCCAATTACAGAGAGATGATAACATAAAGAAAAAAGATACAAAGTGCCCTAGTTGGGGAAGACAAAAACTTAAAACAGCTAGTACCGCTCCTCCTGTTGCCCATTGGGTGCGGTTATAATCAAAGCCTGCAATATATGTATGTTTCAGTTTAGTTTTTCTCATTTGGGCCTTAGCCCGCCTGTGACTCAAAAAGCCATAATAATAGTTAACATGCAAGGCTTAAAATATATTGACCGAAAGCAAAGCTGCAAATATTTCAGGCCAAAAATCCAACCCAAAAAAACTAATGGTATATCTGTGAGTTTGGATTTTAGAATGAAAGGAGGAAGATAGAGGATTTATAGTCTAAAATTATATCATAAAATCTTTCTTTCATTTCAAAATCTATACTCACAAATATAACATGGTTGAGAGCATGATAAAAGCGGGGTTTGGACAGAAAAAGAAAGTATTAAAAGTGGTATTCGAGTATTCGAAAAAATAAGAAGAAATGATAGTGTCACGAGAGACATCACGAGAATAACAGAAAACTTTCTGTTCCATAGAAGATTAATTTGTCCAAGATTATTTTTATCCGAGCAAATTGAGAGTTTATTATATTTTTTTTCCCGCAAACAGTGCCGAAGCTAGCTACCATTGTGAATAAAATTGTTTTATTTAATTCAAGCCCATTGCTTTTCTTTTGCGGACAGTCACAGCTACTAGTCAATCGCTATAGAAGATTAAATATTGATGTTCCTTCTACGTTTAGATTCTTCCAAATATTTTTCTCTGATAAAAAAAACAAGGTTCTTCCAAATATTTTAGGCTTGATTTTGGTAAACCAAATTTCTCCTTTCATTGCCAGAGACCGATCACTTGACACGGCACTTCATCGGTGGAGCAGCTCAAATATAGCCTCTTTTATTCATAAAGAATGATACAATAGCTCAATAATTATGTTGTTCAATTTTATTTTATTTTTTTACCCTTCTGCTCGCACAAAGAATGATAAAACTTTCTTCCCCTGTATGTTTTTCTCACTCAGATATTACTAATGTGGGATGCATGAAAGGATAAGACTAGTATCAAGTTTTCTTTTTCCTTTGTATATTTTAACCAATTTTCAAATCAAATTACTTTTTTGAATGGACGAATGGTCTTTTAAAAAAAAACCACTTGTCATAATTTAATTTGAGAATTAGATGTAATGAATATGAAAAAACTTTATCTAAGTTTTTCCCAAAAAATAACTTTCCATCCATCATTGCTAATGATAATTCACACGTAAGTTACAAGAGGCTAAAGAAACAATGGCCTTTAATTTAGGTTTTTTTTTTTCAATCATAATTTAAAATTGTTAAAGATATAATTAATTTTATAACTGTTGATCACTTAACACATTATATGGGTATTTGTTAAGAGTGTCATGAGAATATTAGTTAAGGAACCAATTAATTTTTTAATGTATTGAATATATTGAAAATTTTGGACCTTGACATTAATGGAATTTTTAACCAGTGTCTCATTCATTAGCAAAACCCATACTTTTATTATAAAATTTCATTTCATATATAAAAGTACCCAACATATTATATCATGTTGAATAATAATATAAAATTAATGAATAATTATAAATTTATATGCTCAAACCGGAGATCATAGAATTTGTCGCAAAACCTCGTGTGGCCAAAGCATTTGCTCATCTCTTAGATATTTTCTTTATTTCTGTATATGTAAAATAAAGACATGTCTTTCTCAACATAATTCCTTTGAAATTTACAGCTTATTATTTATATATTTTTGGGGAGAATCTACTAATTGCTTATTACAGCGTAAACTGTCTTTGTGCCCACAAATCTACGTCTTTTGAGAATTGCGTAATTACTAATTCCTTTTTAATTCTCACATGTGGGTCATTTTTTCTTAAAAGACAAAAAATTATGTAGCGTAGCTCCTTAAGTTTCTCATTTTTGGTTAAGCAAAGGGCCCCCAGAACGCAATGAAGCACCCACATCATCTGCCTTATGTAAGATGGCAAATTTTTAGCTTATAACTTCGTAAGAAATGATCGTACGAAATAATAGACATTGATCTCTCTAGAAATTTCAGTTCTCCATGGCCCACTAAGGTTTTATCCTTCTTATTTCATTGAGACATTTTTTCCTATTTCACATATTGAGAGATGATACCAATCCTTAAGTAGGGTTGAAAGTGAATTAACTAATTGTGAATTACTTTGAGCTGAGTTAATTAATAGCTCAATATAAGCTGAGCTTGTGAACTCATGAGCATGTTTGAGCTAGCAATTTGAATTTATTTATTAATTGAGCTGAATCTGAGTTGTACTATGTTTGATTCTGTAGCTCATGCACCAACTTGATATATATATTCGTATTATGTGTATGATATATAAATTATATTGAAAATAGACTATGTATAAAAATTCTAATGTACATATAAATGTATCAGCTCACGAGTTAGCTTAAGTTCATGAGCTTTTAGTGAGATAAACTTGATATTAAGTGATAAGCTAGTTGACATGTGAGTCCAGCTCAATACTAATAACTACCCGAGCTTTAATTTAATCCAGCTCAGTTTAACTCGATTTATCTTCTAACTCTATTCTGAAAAAAATAATTGCCATCTTAATTTAATCTTTGCAAATTATTTTGGACCACCCCCCAGCCAAAAAAAACCACAAAAAGATTCGAAATACATTTTTTTGGGTCCGACATTATATGTCTTATTTTGTTTTTGGTCACCACATTATATGTCTTATTGAAATAGCTACTTGCGTTTACTAGTTTGGTTCTTAGTGGTCCTACAGGCGTGTTATGTTTAAAAGCTTTCCTCTTTATCTTGTAAATAGTCCCCACCACCTGCACCCATTGCGAGATTTTAGTTAAACTACCATCAACCTATATCATCCTTTGTATTTATTAACATTTGATGTGTCCTCTTCAATAATAATACTATATTGCTTTGCTTATGCCTCGTTATTGAACGTACTCCCTTATGGCATTTATTTGGGATGGTCAGTTGGTACGCCATAACTTACTTTGTTAGGTAGAATATAAACAAAGGTTAGGACAAAATATAGATCAAAATCCTCTCATTATGTTAAATAATGGAATGGCCTATAGTAAAGGTAAAAAGACAACGAATAACAGCGGGAACAAGGCAAGGTGGACTTTTTTTTTCATCATAGATGCAAATCATAAAATCAATAAACAGATTCACCATAAATTTGACAAAAACTTATCAATTTCATTTATTAAATTCATTAATGGAAATAACTTTATTAATACTTAATCTTTTATTTATTATTATTTTTTCTCTCTCACGTAGCTTCACCCATTATTACTCCGTGAATCGTCAAGTGTCTAATGTTGACTGAAAAGTACCAATAACACTAGGTATTAGGTACGAATATTACAAGAAGACAATAAAAGTTTATATTGAACACTTTTTCGTACTATTTATTATGCATTAGAAAAAATAGGAACTCCTCCATCATTAGAATGTTAACAGGAGCAACATTAGAAGTAGAAAACCAACATCTTCCAATCAGACAATCAAATCTTTCCATTAAATTAAATTAATCAAACCATCTTTCCCGTGGCTGCATATTTTATGTCACGCCATTTTCCCTCTCTCTATAATATCTACCTGGCAAGCTCAAAGAAGAAACAACATTTTTCTTTTGATAAGCAGAAGAAACAACATTATCATTTGAACATACTAACAAAAGTTAAGACATCCACTTTAACATTTTTTAAGAAGAAGACACAATACAGTGTTGTTGTTTCTTCACTCACAGGTTCAGATTCCTCTCGCAGTTTTCTATGCATAAATAACCACTCCATCAATAATCACGTTCACTCCATTCCTCTCTCTTTCTCTCTCTCTCTGTTACTCACTCTTCTTCACTGAGCCATGAGTCTCACGTGGCACACAGCATTTGCAAATGCATTGTTGTTCTTCCTCATTGCTTCTTGTGCACTCTGCGTTTCTTCTGAAGGTGTTCTGAGGAAAGTGAAAGGAGCACCGCAACCCCATCAATCGCTACCGTTCATTTGGCCTTTGCCTGCGGAATTCACCTCCGGGAATGAGACACTTTCTGTGGACCCTGCGCTCTCTCTTACCGGCAATGGCGTTGACTCTGCCATTGTTCGTGCTGCCTTTGATAGGTACAGAGGGATTGTGTTCAAGCAAGGTGGTGGCTATGGCTTTCTCAGAACGTTGAGGACTGTCTATGATGTCACCAGATTGAAGATCAATGTTCATTCCCACAATGAGGAGGTGGGGTTGGTGAATTCTTCTTTTTTCTTTCAAAAACCAAAAAACTTGTTGATGGGCATTTTTGTTTTTTTGTGTTTTTATTTTGTGGGGTTTGATGAAGTTTTGATTTTTGAGATTGGGGACTTGTGTGTTGCAGCTTCAACTCGGAGTGGATGAAAGCTATAGTTTGTTCGTTTCAAAAGCTGAGGTGCATTCTGGAGAAGTCACAATTGAGGTGTGGTTTAGTTTTAATTCTATGGTGTATGTATTCTATTTGTTGTTGGATTTCAATATTATTTGTGTTGCTCTGTAAAAGTTTTTTTTTTTTGGGTTAATCCCTCTCCCTTTCTAAGTTTGAAGAGATCTCCTTTTTTTTTTTCTGAAGACTAAAAAGAAATGAATACCGCACTTTTATTATGTTTATGTACCGGGAGCAAGTCAATTAAGCACCAAGAGTATCTTATATTTGGCATATTAGCGTTAATAATTTACTCAAGCATTTGTTGATTGGAGTCTTCTGTTTTCTCGGTAACAAATGTTTTTAGTAAAGACTGAGATTAGAGTTCTGCACCACTTCTTATTGCTGGACTAAACCAAATAAACTGCAATATGTGGTTCATCCCTTGTTTGTTTTTCGGTTTTTTTTTAATAATTATTTTGACCTAAAACGTATGATCTGCTGTGTGATAGTCATTTGTAGATGATGGTTAGTCACCTAATTTTGTTATTTTATTCATTGTAGGCACCTACTGTTTTTGGTGCATTGCGGGGATTAGAGGTACGTATAGAATTTGCAACTTAGTCAGCTCAAACTTAGTTTTCTTTTCCCTCTTTGTCCTTGTCTCTTTATTAGGGCAGATCATCAGGAGATAGCGACTGGCAAATAGAGATCATTTTGTTTTTGTTTATAGCTTACACTTTTGCCTCTTGTATGACATTGTTTCATAACTGATTGCAGGAATGGTAATTTATTCTAGGTACTTTTGAGAACTTGTGACTTATACATGTAAAGAAAACTTTTAAAATTAAGACAAAACCCTCATTTTAGTCCCTCTAAAATTTTAAGTCGAACAAATTAGTCCTTGTAAAAAATAACTCTCAAATTGGTCTATGTAAAATTGAAAAGTCGAACAAATTGGTTCATGTAAAAAAAAAAAAACTCTCAAATTAGCTGCTGTAAAAATGAATTGTCAGATAATTTAGTCTTTCAAACCCAACTTAACAGAGAGACTAACTTGTTTGATTATGTAACTTTACAGGGATCAATTTGTCTGATTATTCAATTTTATAGGGATTAATATGGGAGTCTTTGTTTGCAGGGACTAACGTGTATGATAATTCAACTTTACAGAGACCAATTTGGGAATTTATTTTTTATAGGGACCAATTTGTCCTACTTGAAATTTTATAGGGACTGGAATGAGTGTTTTGTCTAAAATTTATTTGTAGATTTGCGTTTACTCCATATGATTGGTAAACTCCATAATCTGTTACATTCATGTATATCTATGCATTTTGATAGAATGTATTTCTTTCTCATACCTTCATATTGCCACTCATTAAGCTGTGGAAATATGAATTCTAACATTTATACCTATTGGCATAGAGATGGTAAGTTGCTTAAACTCAGTTTGTACCGTACAATTTTATACCCTGGAAATGAAAACTGAACTATTGTTGCTTTTATCTTTCCCAATGTGAACTGGGTACACACTGACAGCACACAGCCTATTTTCTAGATGATTGACAAACTTGTAATGCCTTTTTAAGCTATGTAAGGCCCATTTCCTTGATATCTTATGCCTCTTTTATGATCCACCAGATATTCAGTCAGTTGTGTTCGTTTGATTATTCAACTAAAAGAGTACAAATATACAAGGCACCTTGGTCCATCCGAGACAAACCTAGATTTGCATACCGTGGGCTTTTGTTGGGTGAGCCAAAATTTTGTAAATGAGGAAAATCTATATTCTATGAGTGACTAAATGCTACAATCTTAGGCAACTGATACATGTCTTGGGTTTTTGTTAATTTTGCAGATACATCAAGGCACTACTTACCAGTTGATGTAATTAAGCAGATTATTGAATCTATGTCCTATGCTAAGCTTGTAAGATAATTAAATGTTATACGTTTCTTTTTCTTCCCTCCTAGCTGTTTATGAAAATTGGAAAGCAAAGAGGTGTCTGATAACTAGCACTCAGTGCTATTTAGTTGCATGCACTGCTGATATAAAAAATTATATTTGCTAGAATGTTCTACATTGGCACATCATAGATGAGCAGTCATTTCCTCTAGAGGTTCCTTCATATCCAAAGTTGTGGGAAGGTTCATATACAAAGTGGGAACGTTACACAGTAGAGGATGCATATGAAATTGTCAAGTAAGACTGACTTTATTCCATCTCATATCAATAAGTTAGCATGGAAGGCCACTAAAAGTATCATCCAAGTTCTTATGTCTACTTTTTCATAATTATGCCTAGCAAGGGGGGATTCACAAATGGGGAGAAGTTGAAATAAATTAGCAGCCAGGTCTTATCAAAGATCATCTTTGCTTCAAACTATGCAGTTGTATATGATATTGCAACTTTGACTAGTTCTGCAATCTCAATAAATTTTGAACTGGAAATTTTAGACAATAAGATTGTTAGAAACACAGGTGAGGGGGAAGAGAGTTGAAAATATGTTGATATAATTCAAAATAATATAATAATATCCAGTCAATTGATCCATGCTTTTATCAAACTATTACCTTCAAATATTCTGAGTTGCCTTTCTTAATCTACCACTGACTAATATTGTGTTCTTTTTTCATGTTTCACTTTGCCTTGCCATAAAGCTTTTCCAAAATGAGAGGTGAGATATCTTCAAATTCCTTTTGAAGTTTCGGTTTCATATTATCTGATGCATTTTTCTATTTTAATCTTTATTTTGGATTTCATTTTTGGTTTTGTTTTCCCTTTTTTCTCTTTCATCTTTCTTAGAATCATACTAGGCTGGCTCATAAAAGTAAACCCGTATTTTATTTAGGTTATTTACTGTGCCTATTAAAATATCAATTTGAATATATTTGTATGAGTATTTGCATGGTTTATCACAGGCATAAATGTGATGGCAGAAGTAGATGTCCCTGGTCATGCAGCATCATGGTAAAGCTCGTGCCCTGATCAATTTTTATTTAGCCTGATTGCTTGATAGTCTTAAAAATTTTAAATAATGGATTCAAAATGATGATAGATGGGAACCCACAATATTGCTTTCACTTTCAAGAAAGGCAGAGTTTACTATAGAAAAGTTGAACTGTTCTAGATCTGGATTGAATATTAGTATATGCTCAACTTATGATTCTTATTAATTGCTATGGATTGACATCAAATTCACAGTTTTGTTTGTTATAGTAGGGAATTGATTACTTTCCCCCTTCCCATTTACTTGGTCTGATTATTTCGTTGATTTCAAGCATTGCTTTTGAAAAATTTATTCAAGCATTGATCTATTTATTTTACAAATTTAAACTGCAGTTGGTTGATCCAACAATTTAATATTTCTCTAGCAATATTTGTGTGTCAGACATCTTTGATTTATTTTCTTGATTTCTGTTAAGGGGTATTGGATATCCTAATCTTTGGCCATCACCTTCCTGTAAGGAGCCACTAGATGTCTCAAAGAAGTTTACTTTTGATGTCCTTTCTGGTATTCTGACAGGTAAAGTTCCAATGAAACATGCATCAATTTAATCATATGCATATTGTAACTTATTTCTTCTTCCACTTTATGTTGTCCCTTGTTCTATCATACTAAATTATTGGCATTGTGGAGTTTATCAAAACCAGCCCATCCCGGCTTCAGCCCATATCTTCCTGAGGCACCATGTGCTCAGATCTTATAAATTAACTTTCTTTCGTTCCCCTTTTCAAATTTTACAGATATGAGAAAAATATTTCCATTTGAGCTATTTCACTTGGGTGGTGATGAAGTCAATACAGGTCGGTATGACTGCTTTCCACTAGACTTGAAATCTTAAGCTATTTTGGTGATAAAATGTGAGTGACCATTTGAGTGACTTCGTACCATTTGTAATAATTGTCGTAAAAGGACCTTCCGTCTAACTTCTAAGGTAATTTGCATCAATTTGTATTGACAAGAATTTCCAATTTATTTGGCAGATTGCTGGAGCAATACTTCTCAAGTGAATAACTGGTACCAAACTTAACCTGTTATACATTAATTATACAATGAATTTTTATACCTAATGCAGTCAAGCCATTAAATCCATCAAACTATGGAAACTCAAATAAAATGCTAAATTTGAACTTCAACATTTCCCATGGGTAATGATGAGGAAAAGTAATTGGAAAGCAATTTGTGTTTCTGTATTCGAAGTTGTTACACTTTGCAATCAATTGAATTTTTGGAATTATTTACTTGGCAAGTATGCAGGGGAAATTAGCTAGTCCTTTTTCTTTTTCTTTTTTAGCAGCCAGAAAAATTAACCATCATGATTCATGAATCTGATTGATTGTCAATGTATTTAGCGGGGTGTTCAGATGTGAGATTCTTTTTGTATTTTGACTGTCTTTCACTCAGGCTTCGGAAGAACAAATTGACTACCAAGGATGCTTATCAATATTTTGTACTGAAGGCCCAGCAGATAGCTCTTTCGAAAAATTGGAGTCCTGTAAACTGGTATGCGTTATATGCATGTGGCATTGTTGCATGCAAAACTCCTTTATACCCTTACTTTATCGTTGATCAATATTTCTCCAAGGTATACTCTTTCCTCCCCATTCTTTTCTTCCTGTGGAAAACATTTATATCTTGAAAGAGTATCCTAATGGCGATAATAGTTTGCATATGCATTGAATGTCCACTTGTCTTCTATATAGTTCAATAATTATGAAATAATGCGTCTATTCACTGTACCATTTTCTTAAAGCATAGGCACATTTTCTAATGTGACTCTTTCTCTCTCTCTCTCTCTCTCTCTAACTTCTCAGGGAAGAAACCTTTGACACATTTCCAACCAAGCTCCATCCGCAGACTGTAGTTCATAACTGGTGAATTTCCATCTAAATAGTTTTGTTTTGGTATAAAACTCAAATGCCTCAGTTTCAGATTAACGTATTTCAATTGATTACTGTAGGCTGGGCCCTGGAGTTTGTCCAAAGGCAGTTGCAAAAGGTTTCAGGTGCATTTACAGTAACCAGGGTGTCTGGTATCTTGACCATCTAGATGTACCTTGGGAAGTTGTCTATACTGCTGAGCCACTGGAAGGAATACAAAAAGCTTCCGAACAAAAACTTGTACTTGGAGGAGAAGTTTGTATGTGGGCTGAGACAATAGATACGTCAGATGTTCAGCAAACAATATGGCCTCGAGCTGCTGCAGCAGCAGGTTAGCACTTAGCATGTCTTAATTCTTGCATCATATTATTTTGTTCTTAGTTGTAGAGCATACCTTGCCTATTAAATATTCAATATATTTGTTCCTACGAGAATTGGTAGAAGGTAACATGTGCATGCCATATGAGGAGCTCATAATGGTCATCGAGTATTCTCTATTGCCTACTTTTGATACCCTTTTATTCAAGGATTTAGAATGTGACGCATGTATATGTGTGTCTATAAATTTGTCAATCTTTTGCCTTTTGTTGAGTTCCCTCTTCAGTTTATCATTTTCCTTAGTTGCATATGGTTTCTGGGAATATGGGAGAAGCAAGGGGCATTGGAATTGAGAAAGGTAGGCTGCTGGAGTTGATTTTGCAAAACTAACATGTACCTTTTCTCCCACAGAACGCTTGTGGAGTCAGAGAGATTCTAGGACAACGGGAAATATTAATGTCACTGCATTGCCGCGGTTGCACTATTTCAGATGTCTCCTGAATAGAAGAGGGATTGCAGCTGCTCCTGTCACGAATTTTTATGCTAGGACTGCTCCTGTTGGTCCAGGCTCATGCTTTGAGCAATAATGTTATATGTTTCCCCTCAACTGTTGTTATAGGAGGGAGCTCATGTTTATTTACTAACTAGGCCTAGCTGATGAACTAGAATTGTAACCTTTAGTTGTTCAACTCCTTGTCACATTAGAGGTCTCTAGTGAATTGACGACAGTCATGTTGTAAGTTATTATTGAATTCAATAAATGATATCCGTTCACTTCTTTTTGTGTGTTTCTTAAAATGCTAGTTTAACGGACTTGTGAATGCTATAGCTTGTTCCATACACAAAGCTCTTGATAACACCATCAAGTTGGAACCTAATCTTGGTTTTGCTGACGGAAATTTGTATTGTTAGTTCATGGTTCAACTAAGTCCTACGGGAAACTGAAGTTGACTAAAGGTATCAAACACAATTGCACAAACAAAAATTAGAAACCAAAATTTTTTTCCGTTAATAATTTTGTAATTATGTACATTTTTAATTCTTTAAGTAACATTTGTTTCCTGTCTCTAGGACAGAAATACGAAAACTCTAAAACTATAAATTTATTTTGTGATAGAGACAGGGCATGATAGAAAAATTTTCTGTTCCTAAAACAATTTTTTTGTATTTTTGTTCCTCCCAAAAGTGGAGACAATGTGGGTAGAATATAGGATAGAAAATTTTTTTTCTAATGATACCCCTTAGGTAGTGACCTTTGGTGATCGATTGGCAGCGGTTAGCACTGGTCAATGGCGGTCCAATAGGAGTACATATGTCTTTTACCATGTATTTACTGTATTGTCCTCGTGTTGCTAAACAAAATACAGAGACAGTTATCATGTCTTGTAGTCCACAACCAAATACGATACAGAGATAGTATTTTTTATGTTTCTGTCTCTATTGTCTTTACTATCTCTGTCTTCGGAGACAATTACCAAATATTACCTCAGTTACCAAGATCTATGACATACCTTTGGAAAAATGGCCTTGTTTGGTCCCCAGCTAAAGTTCACCTAACCGTAGGCCAAGGTTCTCCTATGTATGAGCTAAAAAGTCCAAGATGCAGATAACTAGAAGTTTATAAATATTTGGTTAATTTTATATCTATCTTCCTTTTAGTGAATTCCAAATGAGTTTATATTGTGGGTACAAACTTCATTTCTCTTTCATTGTAAACTAGATAAGTATTTGGATGTACCAGTGTTCAAAGAACTGGACCGACCTTTGGACCAGGTTGAATCGTGAATCGGTTGTCCGGTTCGGTTTGACCCTAAACCTTTTGGGAAAGAATCGGTGGGGAACCGCTTCAATCTCCAACCTGAAAACTAGCAAAACTCCCCAACCGCCGAACCGATTTTTTTTTACGAAAAAGATGCAAAAAACATCATTTTGAGGTTTTTTTTTTTTAAAAGTCTAAAATATCATTTTTCCTAATTCTTTTCATTTTCTGGTATGAGAATTAGTAATTTAAGAGATTTGATCTATATGGATAATATTTATTTTGATTAAGAGATGAATTATATTATATTCTATAGGTTTTGTTGATGCCTAATTTAATTTTTAGTTATTTATGACATATATTTTATTTTATATTTTTATATATTTATATAAATACATGTTTTATTATATACCGGTTATATATCGATTCGACTCCTGGTTGAACCGGTTGAACCTCTGAACCCTTACCCTGACCGGTTAGATGTCCGGTCCGATTTTCAGAATCTTGGGATGTACACGCTATCCTCTATGCTCCTAATCATAAAGATTATAGATGTATCCAGTGTATTAAAAACCGGACCGAAACGGTCGGTTCAACCTGAAAACCGATAAACCGGCCACTTGGCTGGTCCGATTCTTTTGTTGGACCGATTTTGCATTCGATTCGGTCAAACTAGGTTTAACTCGGGTTGAACCGGCCGGGTTTGGGTTGAACTGGGCTATCAGGCCGGATTGGGTTTTAAGAAAAAAATTAAATTTTCAGAAAAGCTAGTTGTGATATTCAAACTACGTACCTCTTGGTACAAGGCATGTGCACAAATCACTAAGCTAACTTGCTTCTTGTTGTATTGTGTACCAATAATTATATATCTAATACATTTTTATATATAAATGAATGCTAAAATTCCCTTCCCAAGAATCGAACCAGTACCACCAAAATAAATGTCAATGCACATACCACCCAGCCAACTTGTTCTTCGCTTATTAAGTACCAATAATTATATATATTACATACTTAATATATTTTTACATATTTATTTAATTAAATCCGATTTAACCAGTGACCCATTGGTTGAACTAGTGACCCAGTACTTTGACCGAGTTGATCACCGGTCCGGTTTTAAAAACTATGGATGTATCTCTTCTCCCAGGAAAATTTTTATATCTAGAGATGTGTTTTTTGATGAAGCCTCTTTTTCCTTCTACTTCTCCATCCTCAAATACGACTCATTCCTCTGCTGTTCCCTTCATTCCAATTCTGTCACCTTCTGTTTCTGCACCTGTACAAACTGCATCTTCCCCAACTCTGCATATACTTGCAGAATCAACTACTGACAGCACTTTACCTAGTGAAACTTGAGATACCCCCTGCCGTCTTTACCAACCAATAATCATGCCATGATAACCAGATCCCTCTACTAACATTCCTAAGTTTGTTAAGGTAGATCTGACTCAACCTCATTGGCATCAGGCTATGCTAGAGGAATATCAAGCATTACTCAAAAATAATACTTGATCTCTTATTACTCCTCCTGCTGATTCCAAAATCATTGACTGCAGGTGGGTTTTTGCTATTCAATTGAAGCCTAATGGTGATATTAAAAAATATAAAGCTAGATTGGTTGCAAAGTGTTTCCATCAAGCTAAAGGCATTGACTAAATCAAATCTTTAGTCCAGTTATTAAGCCTACTACAATTAGATTAATTTTAACCTTAGCTTTATCTAAAAACTGGTCTGTTATGTAACTGAACTTCAATAATGCCCATTTGAGTGGTGCTTCAAGGTTGGGCAGCATATATGCATCAACCATCAGGATTTGTTCAGCCCAATTTTAATCTTGTCTATAGATTAAATAAAGCGATTTATGGTTTAAAACAGACCCTAGGGCCTTGTATTCTACATTGAGTTATACTCTACATTCTTTTGGTGCAGCGGCTTCTTGTTTTGGAGCGTCGCGCTCCAGCTCGGAGTACACACCCTGACACATGCTAGCAGGTCACGTGCCACGCTTCGGCGACCACTTTGTTTTGGAGCGCTGTAGGGCACGCAACACGCATCACGCTAGAGGGCGCTGTAGCGCCTTGCTTCAGCGGCCTCCCGCGCTGTAGCCCAATAACACGTGACGCTAGCGCTGTAGCGCCTCGCTTCAGCGGCCTTCCGCGTTGTAGCGCAACACACATCACTCTAGCGCGCAACACACACCTCGCTTCAGCGGGCATCCTGTGCTGGAGCACGACACACATCGAGTACCCCGCTGGAGTGCAACCTCCCGCACTCCTGCAGCCTGCCTGTTTCTGATCTAGATAGTTTAGTTGGAGTGCATTGACAAAAAGGAAAATTGAAGAGAACTCATTCTTTTATTTTTTTTTCGCTGAGATATGTTCATGAGAACTTAGAAGTTAGCAGATAATTTCAGTAATTTGAGGCAGGGAGAACATTTTTTCCCTAAGATATTTGTATTGATCACTCCAGGATTGTATAATGGCAACTGTATGGAATCTTTGCTGCTGAATCAGATAGCATAGGCGTGAGACAGTTCGGCATGGTAAACCTTTTAATTGCTGCCGTAAATGAGGGTAGATATTGGACAATCATCGAATTGAGCTTGAAGAATGTTAGTGGCGTAAAGCCACTTTATAATGAAAAAAAAAAAAAAGAAGGAAAAGAGGTCAAAGAAGGAAGGCAGCATATGGAGCAAAATTTTCAAAATGCACAGTAAAATTTCTACTATGCATGCATGCTGATTGACGAAAATTTCAAACGTGTACAGTAACTAAGTTACTGTGCACATGTGAGAGGGTTCGGTGCACCTACCGAAATGCATGTGAAGTTACTGTGCATTGAATGCACAGTAACTTCCGAGCATCTATAAATAGAGAGCTGCTGAACGCTCTCAATCACAAGCAGAAACGGAGAGAGCGTAGAAAAAAATATATAGTGTCTTCTGAGAGTTTCTCCTATTATTATAGAGAGAGGTGTATTCTCCTAGTATAAGAGAGGGTGTTATTGTTCTCTCCTTATATTTAGAGAGATGTGTAATTTTATCTTCCACATAGTGAAAATCTTTCTCATTCTTGCCCGTGGTTTTTTCCCTCATCATTAGGGGGTTTTCCACGTAAATATTGTGTGTCAGTTCTATTACTCTCAGCTCTATTTTAGTTGCGTTGATCTGTTTCCATTACTCTGGTACCCAACAGTGGTATCAGAGCTTTGGTTTGGTGGTATTTTTCTTAGTATGCTCTGTGGTTGCAGCTTAGGCTGATCTTTCACATCAGAAAAGAATTTTTACCTGGAACTTATCAAAGCCATTGGTTATAGTTCACGTTGCGGGTTACTACTCTTGGTCACTGTTTATACGTGTAGTTGTATACTTTTACAGTATTGTTAACGATAATCGGATTTGTTCCATATCACGATATAAATATACAGATCGCTTACGATACTGATCTTGTTCACGTATACGATACTATTCACGTATAAGGCACTATTCATGTATACGGTACTATTCACGTATACGGTACTATTCACAATAAAAAAAAGTGACCAGTCTAGTAGAGAAACAGATTCCGGTAAACACCATGGCAACAAAATTTGAGTTTGAGAAGTTCAATGGGAATAATTTTTCCCTGTGGAAACTGAAGATAAAGGCAATCTTGAGGAAGGACAATTGCTTACCAAAGAATTGAAGGCGGACTCAACCAAGTTATGATGAAAAGTGGAAGGAGATGGATGATAATGCTGTTGCCAATCTGCATCTTGCAATGGCAGATTCAAGATTGTCCAAGACAAGTAAAAGAAGACAAAGAAAGGAGATCTGGGATGCTCTTGTCAAATTGTACGAGGTCAAGTCACTTCACAATAGAATATTTCTAAAGAGGAGGTCAGATACTCTTCGGATGAGTGAGTCCACGTCGGTAACGGATCACATCAACAATCTGAACACATTATTCTCCCAGCTTACAGCATCAGATTATAAAATAACGGAGAATGAACGTGCGGAACTTCTACTTCAAAGTCTACCTGACTCATATGATCAACTCATTATCAACATTACAAATAATAATGTTGCCAACTATCTATCCTTTGATGATGTCGCCGGTGCTATTCTTGAAGAAGAGTCCAGGCGCAGGAATAAGGAAGATAGATTGAGAACTCAAAGCATGGAGAGGCATTGTTGGTGATGAGAGGGAGATCAATGGAGCGTGATTCCAGTGGGAGTCATGGTCGGAGTAGATCAAAGTCAAGAAGAAGGAAGAACTTCAAATGCTATCGTTGTGGCATGAGAGGGCACTTGAAGAAAGATTGTCGAAATAACAAGAAGAATGCAGATAAAGCCCCAGAAGCATCAACCTCTCAAGGATGTGTTGCAAGTACCTCTGAGGATGGAGAAATCCTATGTAGTGAGGCAAAGAATTGGTTCTAGAGGCAATAAAGGCTCATTGATGTTTGGATCATGGATACAGGAGCATCATGGCACATGACTCCACATCGTGACTGGTTTTACAGTTATGAACCTGTCTCGGAAGGATCTGTGTTCATGGGAGATGATCATGCCTTAGAAATTGCTGGTGTTGGTACTGTCAAAATAAAATTGTTTGATGGTTCCATTCGAACAATTCAAGGAGTGCGACACGTGAAGGGTTTGAGGAAGAATATATTGTCTATTGGGCAACTGGATGATCTCGGGTGCAAGACCTGTACTGAAGGGGGAATCTTGAAAGTTGTTAAAGGTGCTCTTGTGTTGATGAAAGCAGAAAAGACCACAACAAATCTATACAGACTTCAAGGAGATACGTTGCAGGAGGCAGATGCATCAGTTGCATCAGCAAATGAAGAAGAAACGACGATGATGTGGCATCGCAAACTAGGCCACATGTCGGAACGTGGTTTGAAGGTTCTTGCAGAACGTAATCTCATTCCTGGGCTCAAATCGGTGAACTTACCATTTTGTGAGCACTGTGTTACAAGCAAACAACATAGATTGAAGTTTGATAGGTCAACTGCTCGAAGTAAGCACATTCTAGACTTGATTCATTCTGATGTGTGGGAGTCACCAGAAATGTCCTTGGGAAGTGCAAAATATTTTGTATCATTCATTGATGATTACTCTAGGAGACTATGGGTGTATCCAATTAAGAAAAAGTCAGATGTGTTTCAAACATTTAAAGACTTCAAAGCAAGAGTAGAACTTGAATCCGGAAAGAGGATAAAGTGCTTGAGGACAGACAATGGAGGAGAATATACAGATGGAGATTTTCTAGCATTTTGCAAGCATGAAGGTATTCAAAGGCAATTTACAGTTGCACATACACCTCAGCAAAATGGTGTAGCAGAGCGGATGAACAGGACTCTTCTAGAAAGAACAAGAGCAATGCTGAGAACAGCAGGTTTAGCCAAGTCTTTCGCGAAGCGATCAAAGCGCACTCGTTATGTGATCAATCGATCGCCATCAACTGCAATTGGTTTAAAAACACCAATGGAGATGTGGAATGGCAAGCCGGCAGATTATTCTTCCCTAAAGGTGTTTGGATGTCCAAAGATATGTGATGTACAACTCACAAGAAAGAACAAAGTTGGACTCGAAGTCCAAGAAATATATATTCTTGGGTTATCTTGACGGAGTAAAAGGGTATCGCTATCCCACTACCTACAAGGTTATTGTCGCAGGGATGTTATATTTGCAGAAAATGAACTGCAAAGTGAAGAAAAAATGACAAGATCAAAGGAGACCACTACTATTCGGGATAGATGAGAAAATCAAGAAAAAGATTCTCAAGGTAACTGCAGCATGATGAATAAATACCAAATGAGGCTAATGATACAGAAGTTAGGCAATCATCACGCCAGACAAAGCCACCTTCATGGCATTTAGACTATGTTATGGCAAGCCACGATGCATTTTGTCTTCTAACAGAAGAAGGAAAGCCATCAAACTTTCAGGGGGCTTTGAATAGTCCAGATGCTTCTCTGTGGATGGCAGCAATGCAAGAAGAAATGGAGGCCTTGCATAGGAATAAAACATGGGAACTTGTTACACTTCCAAAAGGTCGAAAAGCCATCGGCAACAAATGGGTCTATAAGATCAAACGAGATGGCAATGATCAAGTGGAACGATATCGTGCAAGACTGGTGGTAAAAGGATTTGCTCAGAAGGAAGGTATTGATTTCAATGAGATATTTTCTCCAGTTGTCAGACTTACCACTATCAGAGTAGTAGTGGCTATGTGTGCTGCATTTGATTTACATCTTGAGCGATTAGATGAAAACCGCTTTTCTTCACGGAGAACTTGAAGAGGAGATATATATGCTCCAACCAGAAGGCTTTGAGGAAAAGGAAAAGAAAACTTGGTTTGTAGGTTGACCAAATCTGCAGACGGTCTAAAGCAGGCGCCAAGGTGTTGGTACAGGAGATTTGATTCCTTCATAATTGGCCTCGGATACAATGCATCGAAAGTTCAGACCATTGTACATACTACAAGAGGTTTGATAACAATGTTTTCATCATTCTGTTGTTGTATGTGGATGACATGTTGGTAGTAGGCCCCAACAAAGATCGAATCCAAGAATTGAAGGCACAATTGGCTAGGGAGTTTGATATGAAGGACTTGGGACCCGCAAACAAGATTTTAGGGATGCAAATTCACCGAGATAGAAAGGACAGGAAGATCTGGCTTTCACAGAAGAATTACTTGATGAAAATCTTGCGACGCTTCAACATGCAAGATTGCAAGCCAGTATCAACCCCACTTCCTGTGAATTACAAATTATCCTCAAGTATGTGTCCTAGCAATGAAGCGGAGAGGATGGAAATGTCTCGAGTACCATATGCATCAGCGGTGGGAAGCCTTATGTACGCCATGATTTGTACTAGGCCAGATATTGCCCATGCAGTTGGATTGGTTAGTCGGTTTATGGCAGATCCAGGTAATGAGCATTGGAATGCTGTGAAGAGGATCCTGAGATATATTAGAGGAACCTCTAGTGCTGCACTATATTTTGGAGGATCAGAGTTCGTTGTCAGAGGATATGTTGATTCAGATTTTGCAGGTGATCTTGATAAAAGAAAATCTACTACAGGCTATGTGTTTACACTTGCAGTGAGTCATGAGTCAAGTTATCCAAGTTACTGTTTGTAGCTCTATCTACTACAAGCTGAATATATGGCAGCTACACAAGCTTGCAAGGAAGCTATTTGGATTCAAAGGTTAATGGAGGAACTCGGGCACAAGCAAATAAAGATTACTGTATTGTGACAAGTGCCTTGCATATTGCAAGAAATCCAGCTTTTCATTCCAGGACAAAGCACATAGGAGTTCAATATCACTTTGTTCGAGAAGTAGTGGAAGAAGGAAATGTGGACATGCAGAAGATTCATACGAAAGATAACCTAGCAGATGTCATGACAAAGCCGATCAACACTGACAAGTTTAAATGGTGTAGATCTTCCTGTGGTCTATCAGAAACGTAGGCAGCATGGAACTGGCAAGATGAGAAAAGGTTTTGAAAGCTTACCAAAAGTGGCTTTAAGTGGGAGATTGTTAGTGGCGTAAAGCCACTTTATAATAAAAAAAAAAAAAAAGAAGGAAAAGAGGTCAAAGAAGGAAGGCAGCACATGGAGCAAAATTTTCAAAATGCACAGTAAAATTTCTACTGTGCATGCATGCTGATTGACGAAAATTTCAAACGTGCACAGTAACTAAGTTACTGTGCACATGTGAGAGGGTTCGGTGCACCTACCGAAATGCATGTGAAGTTACTGTGCATTGAATGCACAGTAACTTCCGAGCATCTATAAATAGAGAGCTGCTGAACGCTCTCAATCACAAGCAGAAACGGAGAGAGTGTAGAAAAAAATATATAGTGTCTTCTGAGAGTTTCTCCTATTATGATAGAGAGAGGTGTATTCTCCTAGTATAAGAGAGGGTGTTATTGTTCTCTCCTTATATTTAGAGAGAGGTGTAATTTTATCTTCCACATAGTAAAAATCTTTCTCATTCTTGCCCGTGGTTTTTCCCTCATCATTAGGGGGTTTTCCACGTAAATATTGTGTGTCAGTTCTATTACTCTCAGCTCTATTTTAGTTGCGTTGATCTGTTTCCATTACTCTGGTACCCAACAAAGAACTCGTAGACAGCAACCATTTTATTGATGCATAGTATATACATCCCAAGTATAGCTATGACTACAGCCTATACGAATAATGTGCTAATGTTCATACTTCATTAGTGGCTGAACTATCTCTAGCAGCTGCAAATGGCTAAAATGATAAAAAAAAAAAATGCATTCACTGTTTGATTAATACATGATCGATAATGCAGATATAGGATGTTCATGGTTAATGCATTGATGCAAAATGCGATATATAATGAATATGTTCTTTTCTATGATACTAAAGCCAACGTGTATTGGTTTGAAATGAACATCGAAAGAAAATTTTCCATTTTTGTTCGCTCTCTTGTTATGAGGGGCTTGAATTTTCGGATGATAGAATGCATATGCTTTGGAGTCATATGATTGGTAATATTATATTCCCTGACAGACAATGATCTGGAAATTCTCAGTTGATCGCGTCATTCCCTCATTTTCACGCAGAATTAGCTGAAATATTGGCTACCAGTACTTTTTATATAGGTTAATGAGGACTTGGAGGGATATCAGTAGGTAATTATTAATAGAGGTATAAGCAAATAAAAAATGTGTAACTATAATTTTTCTTGGCTTTAAATATGAGGAAGACCATTGATCAGGTTATTATCATGTCATATTTTGTCTTGACTCTTGACTCTTGAGAGCTATATATATATATATCAAATTATCAACCTCGAGTCTTGAGACTATCGCTGCTCTTACAAATTAGTTTTCTCTTGCTGCAAGCTTGCAACTACCATTCAATGCCGATTCATTGTAGCTGAAGTTGACAAATTCCCTAAATTTCCTCATTTTTCTTTTTTCTTCTCTAGTTAGGAGTTTATTGGCTCTTCTTAACGGATTATCCTCACCATTCGAGACGTTTCTGAATTTTCTAACGTTATTAGAATGGTCTCTTTTTTTTTTTTCTTTTTTTTTGTCTCTCACCATGTGTTCGGCTTGGAAGGTCGACTAATCTGGATTCAAGTACTGTGGGGCCCAAATGGGGGCGACTCTAGACACAGATGACGCTTCATTCCCATCCCTACAAGGATCGAATCCGGGAGAAGATGGTTAAGGGAACACAACCCCTTACCAGCTGTGAATACCATGTGGTTAGAATGGTCTCTTTTTTAATTTGTTTGTTGGTTACAAAAGGGCAGATTAATTTGCTACTAAAGATCTGAGGTTCTTCGTTATTCAACCTCGAGCATCTGCAGAGACCCGCCAATATGCGTTTTCCTGCTTGAAACATTACTATTACGTAAATGTTTGGCAAATTTCTTCTTATCGATTCTAACTCTTAATTAGAAGACTACTATACTTAAGTAACATTATAAATATTTAAGTTCATAACCAAATCCAATTTAAAAAAAAAAAGAAAAAAAGAAGAAGTTTGAATTGGAGTTAGTTCCTTCATTAGACGAGTTAATTGCAGCGTTTGAAGGTAAGAGTTTTCATCCCTTCTTCAGGGTAGCGTTCAGAACCAGGAAGTATAATAAATAAATTCACCAAATAGGATTATAGATACACTCAATATGGAAAATGATTTACTCGATTTGGCAAGCATGCACACGTTTACGCATTGAACACTGTTTTTGTGTTAACTGTTAAGCAGGTGCCAAGGAGCATTATTATTGGTAGTGAGTGATGGATGAAAATGTAAGAAAATATGTCTCAAGTGGTATTAAACATGTGTCATATTTTATTGGTTTAATAAATAAATAATAAAATCAAATGAAGGGGAGTTATTAGGGTGGTTACCAACTTGATGGAAGTTGGTTCCTGAAGGTTTTATATCTAACTGGTTCTATTTCTTGATCTTCTCTTTACTCTCTTCTTTCTTTAGTGATGGTAGTAAAAAATTAGAAGAGACCTCATAGGTTGGAATAGGACCAGTTGCCTTGCTAGGTAGGGCATCCCTCGTGACTTCACTCTCACTAATCCATAAAATTACCATCATTCAATTAATTAAATATCTAATTAATAGACTAAAATAATTATGTTATTGTTTCACGTACTCCTCTCCTTTCCTTTCTTACGTTCTATTCCACTTCACTATTTACCACGAATCCAACCACAGTCCTAGTGGCTTCTAGAAAAATTCTCGTATATATAGAATTGTAACAACTTACATTTTAGATAAACCCATAATAAAAATAGTAGATCCATAAAATGATTATATTTTAAATAAAATTAATAGAGTCAATTTTTATTGAGTGTGTATAAATTTAAATTGTTAAAAATTAAAATTATATTCACACAAAAATTTCAATCCATTCTGTCGGTTTTTATTCTATTCTTTCCATGCAAGTGTCCACTAACTTTCACATTTTTTTTGGTTGGTAATAATTTTCGCTTTTGATTGATTGTATTGTATTGTATTGGGCGAAAACACTCAATAACAGTAAAAGCATATCTTCGATTCGTCTTCATTTCTTCTTCCAGATTCGGTCTTTGTATTTGTCTCTGTTAGATACCTTGCACTCCTCAACAAGGCATGGCATTTCTTAATTAGGTATCTTTGGCTGCATATGGCACCCACCGAAGTGAGCACGAAGCTTCTCACCGACACAAAGGGTGAATTTAAAAAGTTCTATTTGCTGAAGCATCAGAAGAGGTGGTAGACCTTCTCTTTCACTCTTGCTTGCCTCTTGTTAATGTAGAGTGGAATGGTCGGTAGCTTAGGCAATCTCCATCCATGCCATGCCAACGTTGCAAATTAACCTCAACCACGCTTAATTACATGCGATGCAACCCAACCTAACCATGACAAGAACCTTCTCTTGAATCCTATCGTGCCATTCTCTGCTGCTCATTTGTAGCCAGAAGATTTCCATCCCTACAGATACTCCAAACAATAATATAACCACTACAATAGTCCAAGCACAGGTGGTATATATATATCTGAAATAAGTTTTATTTATTATAAGATTTAATTAAAATTTTAATCTTTAATATGGGTCCCACAAAAAAATTAACACATAAATATTGAGAATTTAATAATATTTTATAATATAAATAATAGACTGACATAAATAATTTAAGTAAAATAACCTTAAAATAATAATTTATAAGAAATTACCAACTAATAATAATTTTAGATACTATAAAGTGAATTCGAAATTTATCATATATTACACACCCAAAAAAAGTGATTTCAAAATTTAACATATATAAATAAACATTATTATAGAAAGAAAAACTAATAAAATAACTAATAACTTTAACGTGAAAATATTAAACACGTAAAAATGAACAACTTCTTCATGATAACATGAGGATTTTTTTTTGTTTTTGGCAACGATAACAAGTGGATTTAATTTATATATATAGTTAGTATAAAGTAAAATTTATATGAGCATTTAATTATATATCGATATACCAATATAAGTGATTTAACTATATCAACTACCTTAAAAATTTACAAATATAAATATATACTTGAATGATAATAAAATTTTTTTACACTGTTAATATATTAAAATTAAACTCAATAACTATGATTTTGTTTGGGTCCAAAAATTTTGTAAAATAAAATGGTAAATATAAGTTATTCGATTGTTGGTCTGCGCATGACTCTTCTCTCTATGTCATATTTACGTATGTTCTTTATCGCTCTTTCCCTTTCTCCAAATCCCTTTTCTCCAAAAATTTTTATTTTTAGTATATTGATGGTAATGAGATTTGAATATATGATCTTGTGTAAACTATCTAAACTCTTCGCACAAACCCAATCATAAAATATGTTTGGATTAATAGAAATGAATGGAATGAAACAAAATGAGATAAAATGATTTAAAGCTACATTGATTGTTTGGATGTTTAAAAATTGGATTGAACAAAATGAAGAAGGATAAAATAGATTCCATTATCTCTTCTTGTCTTCCTTCCCCTTCAATTTGGAAGAAATGAGATGAAATATTTTGTTTTCTATCTTTTACTCATAAAATTATCATCATTTTATCATTCCATTCATTACTTAAATTTCTAAACAATATGGAATGAAATAATTATATCATTCTACTGCATTTCTCTGCTATATTCTATTCCACTTCATTCCATTAATTCCATTATTTATCACCAATTCAAGCACAACCCTAGTGGCTTCTAGAAAAATTCTTGTATATATAGAATTGTAATACATTTAGATAAACCTATAATAAAAATAGTAGATCCATAATTAATAACTATATTTTAAATAAAATTAATAGAATTGATTTTTATTGAGCATGTATAAATATAAATTGTTAAAAATTAAAATTATATTCATACATATTTTCTCTTCATTCTGTCGGTTTTTAATTCTTTTCTTTCCATGCAAGTGTCCACTAACTTTCTTTTTTTTTTTTTTTTTTACCAATTGTAGCTTTCGCTTTTGATTGAATACGGGGCCAACTTTGGCTTTTGATTGAATGCTAGCCAAACTTAGACAAGAAGTTTAATTCGTTAGGTCCCTTAAATACTTTACTTTTTAACCTTGCCTTATCTTCCATAATGTAATACGCATCTTAAAAACTTATATCATTGTCTATAATTTTAATTCATTTAAGGCTAATAAAATAAAAGTTTGATATTATTTATTATTAGTGTGAGATTAATTCTAATGCAACAAAAAAAAAAGAAAAATTAGACTGTCATTTAATATATATTTCTATTCATAAGACATTTTAGTTAAAATATAATTAAGTCAAATTTTTTTTATTAATATGATAATATATAATTAATTTTTTATATAAATTTTTTATATTGATAATACATTTATTGTCTTATTTTGAAAAGCTAATATCCAAAATTTAACTATTTAATAGTTTTAATTAATTATAGTTACAAAAAAAAATTAAAGTACTTTAAAAAAATAAAAATAATAATCAATTAAAAATTATGGTCCAAAACAACGTATGATTTGCATTCTGGGCACTTTCCCATTTCAACTAGGGCTAGAAGTGGGTGCTAATCCAAGTCGAGCAAAGCTTAAGCTCGGGTCATTAATATTAAGTCTAAAATTTGAGTTCAAACTTAGCTCACTATAAGCTTATTGAGCTCAAGCCAACTCATGAGCTGATTTGATTTAAATATGGATGAAGTGTTTTAGTTTAATAAGTTAGAATTTTTACCATGGGCGGTACATAGCTTATTTTTTATATAATTTATATCCCATATACATGACATAAAAAATTATAAAGATGCATTCATTGTTCATAACATATGCACCATTATATATATAAAATTAAGACTTACACCAGGTATAAATCTTGTACACAAACCCTTAATATCTTTTCATAGAAATTGAATTTGATAGATTCAACAGTCGAATTATGTGATATTATGTTAGTAATTAAGCATACCAAATTTTAAAAAATTCGAATAATAATATGCATATATTTTAATGATTGATATTTACTGATATTTTTAAAAATATTATCCATTAAAATAAAATAATATAATGAAACATCAAATTATTTTTAAATTTTATAAAATTTGATATATTTAATCTATTATGTGAAAACTTTGAATTCAACAATTTGATTGATGAATTTTATACTCATAAAATATTTTTAAAAGATGTAAGTATATCAAGATTTACTCCTGTGATAAATGAATTCACACTCACACACGCATATATATAATTATATATATAATACATAATATATATTTAAAATATATAATACATTATACATTATATATATTAAAAATATTGTATATATATAATTGAGCCAGCTCACCAGCTAATTAATGGAATATACTAAAACTCAAACTCTACTCATTCTAAGCTTAGCGAGCTATCAAGGAAACAAACTAAAAAATTAAGAATAGCTTATGACCCGGCTTGAGTTATTTCCGGTCCTGTTTCAACCTCCAAATGCGTCAAAATGCCTCTAAATACTACACATATATAGCCCTTCAGCCATATGTGCTTCTCGTGTCACTAACAAAGCAGTCCTTGGATAATTATCCATAGCTCATCATGGCGACCAAGAAATTGACACTGAAGCTTCTCGTTGACACAAAGCGTGAGAAAGTTCTCTTCGGTGAGGCATCCAAAGATGTGGTAGACTTTCTCTTCAACTTGCTTCAATTGCCTCTTGGTACCGTGGCAAGGCTCCTAACCAAGGAAGGCGCGGTGAGTTCCTTAGGCAATCTCTATCAAAGCGTGGAAAATCTCGACGACACATACTTGCAACCGAACCAAGTTAAGGATGTTCTCTTGAACCCGAGGACTCCTGTCTCTCCAACTGCCATCTCTGGCCTTTTGCCGCCTTCAAGTGATGGCAATGTTTATGACCAAAACAAAATTCCGACGCTCTACATGTGCTCTGGTGGTTGTGGCGGCACTGTGACAGATGAGTATAACTCTCTTTGTAGTAACTGTTCGTATTTTAATATGGCGAAAGAAGTAAAATATATCAGAAAAAAGGAAGCGACAGATTCGTCTTCTACTTCTACTGGCGGTACTGGCTTTGTGAAAGAGGTCGTAACTTACATGGTGACGGATAATTTAGTGATTCAGCCCATGTCAACCATATCCATTATCACCTTGCTTAACCAGTTCAGCGTCAAAGATGTTGGTTTTTTGAAAGAGAAGGTGGTTGAATTGGGGATGGCTGAGGTATACATGTTTTGTTATCACTAGCAATATACAAGTGCACACACACACACGCATATATATGTTAATTGATTTTTTATGGCAATTTCTTTCATTTTTTCCTGATAGGGCATAAAGCTACTGAAGGCCTCTGTGCAGTCGGAAATGGTTTTGACCACCGCTTTCATGAAGAATATGGGATCGCTAGAATTGGACTAGTTTCATCAACTATGCGCTTAATTGTTGAGACTTCGGGGTCCTGTGGTCTTGTTGCTTTTCTTTTTTCCTGTTTTACCAATCGTATGTCCTAATATATGTATTTGAACGATGCATCTGTACAAGATGTTTTCTAGTTAATTCCCTTTCTTTAAAAGTTAAAACTTGTACTCCTTCTTGTTCATGTATTACGACGTTATTTAGGACCAGCTGATGGTGCTGAGGAGAAGAGTAATTTTAATATATTATTTTTTTCGATCATTCTCAATTTGATATTAATTTAGTCTTAATAACAATTTTCATATTAATTTAATTATTGTATTTTTAATTTTAATATCAATTTACTAATTCCAGCCTGGAGACGTTTGTGCACTGCGGTTAAGGGGGTGTCCCGCTTCACGACTTTGGTCATTGCATACGCCATGTAGAGTGAGAGCCAGAGTTTTTATGATGCTTTTTACTATCACTATGTGAAAGCTGGGGGCGTTGTTAATCCAAACAAGGGCTTGTTAGAAATCTTGATATAAAGAATAGAATATTTTGGTAGGTTTTGAGGTGTGATTATCACTTTCTTTAAAGAGATATTGCCCACACACTTTTAAGGGAATAGATAGATAAGTCTCTTTTAAGGATATATTAAAGCCACTCAAACTCTCGTAACAATTGTTCTAGAATTTGTTGTATGTAAAATAGATGAATATAGCATCTATTTATAGAGATATTTAGACACCTTTTAATTATGAATGGTTACTAACATATCTCTCTATAAGTCGAAAATAAGCATGCCCGTGCATGAAGTATCCATTTGCAATTGCTTCCTTTTCACTTTGAATTTCAAAAGATAACTAACATGCAATGCAACAGACAATTGGTGCATATTCCTTTTTTCTTTTTTCTTTTTTTACATATATAATAATAATAATAATAATAATAATAATAATTACAAACTATTCAACAATCCCCCACTAGTTTGTAATATCACTTATAATATCATGCATAATAGAAAGTATCTCATGGATTTGAACTTTCTATTAGTGTAAACATTTTAAGATTAAACAAAGTTATTGGTATACAAATATTGAACCATAGCTCCTCATGTCCAATCGAAAATAATGTTACACACATGATATCATACAATTATTAAGAGGCTTTAACAACAAGCTTTTAACACTTTTATGGCCATGTGCTAATCCTAAATTCATGAATATTTACAAGGATAAACATTTTAACTCTTGTTCAAAGCAGCACCACCTTAATATTCATATAGGTGAAATTTGTCATTTTGTCCCTATTACTACAGACATTTAACAATTTCATTAAGACATCTAGTCATCCTCTTCTCATAACAGTACACACTGAGCATCATATATAGAATAGGACCTTAAAGTAAAATCAGTGTCTAGTTTAATACATAGTAACTTGTTTTTACCCATTGAACTTATGTTGTTAGAATTTCTAACTCAAAGTTGGGTTTCCATTACTAGTGCATTTTAATATCAGGGTTTCAATCCCATTCCTGGAGAATGCAATTGTAATGCATCTCTTGGCAGTGCTTTTGTAAGTGGATCAGCCAAATTTTTTATTTGATCTCACATAGATTATAGTTAAGACTTCGCTCTTAATTAATTCTCTTACATAGGCATGTCGCAAACTTATATGTCTAGACTTACCATTGTATATCTTATTGTGGGCTAAACACATTGTTGCCTCACTATCACAATATGTAGGAACGATTGGCATCGATTGTGGCCACAACTTTATATCTAATAACATATTCCTCAACCATTCTGCTTCTTTTGCTACAGCTGCTAATGTAATAAATTCAGATTCCATAGTGGAATGTGAAATACAAGTTTACTTTTTAGATGCCCAACTAATAGCACCACCTCCCAAAGTAAATATCCAACCTGTAGTGGATTTATTATCACCAATACTAGTTATCCAACTAGCATCTGAATAACCTTCCAATACAATAGGAAAACCATTATAACAAATAGACACATTTTGTGTCCTCTTTAAATACCCAAACACTCTAATAATTGCTTTCCAATAATCATTACTTGGCTTACTTGTAAAAGTAGAAAGCTTACAAACTGCAAATGCAATATCCGATCTTATACAATGCATTGCGTACATCATACTGCCTATTACACTTGCATATTGTAATTGTGCAACTATCCTTCCATGATTATACTTTGTATGCATATTTTCTCAATATAATTAATGAGATTGTGTCAAAGTTACACCTTTACCTTCCCTTTTAATCTTTATACCCAAAATAGTATCTACCTCATTCATATCTTTCATTTTAAAAATTGAAGTAAGGTACCTTTTGGTTTCACAAATTCCAAGCATATTTGTGCAAAATAACAATAGATCATCCACATATAGGCATATAATAATGCCATATTCTTTGGTGAACTTAGCATAAATGCACTTATTTGCACTATTATGTATGAATCCATTTGATAATATAACACTATCAAATTTTTCATGCCATTGTTTTGGTGCTTGTTTTAAGCCATAAAGAGATTTTATCAACTTGCAAACTTTAGTTTCATTTCCAGGAAGAATATATCCATCTGGTTGTTGCACATAAATCTCTTCACTCAAATCTCCATTCAAGAAGGCCGTTTTAACATCAATCTGATGTATAATTAAATTATATATAGATGCTAAAGCTAATAGCACTCTTATGGATGTTATTCTAGCCACTAGAGCATAAGCTAAGTATCAAAATAATCAATTTCCTCCTTTTGTGTAAAACCTTTTGCCACAAGTCTGGCTTTAAAGGTTTGGATAGAACCATTTGTACTATACTTTCGTTTAAATACCCATTTACATCCTATGGGTTTTGATCTAGGAGGTAGATCAACTAATACCCAAGTATTATTGGACATAATAGACTCCATTTCATCATTGATAGCTTCTTTCCAAAATGCCACATCTCTAGAAGTCATAGCTTCTTGAAATGTTTTTGGATCATCCTCAGTGGTCATTACAATGGGTATTTTATTATAAATTTTATCTCTACTTCCTTCTATAAGAAAAACAATAGATTGTGAAGAGATAAAATCAGAGCCAAGATCTTTTTCTTTTCTTAGTCTTTGGCTCTTTCTTGGTTCTAGTTGAATATCATTAAATTTTCTTTTTGAACTTTCAACACTAGAATGCACATTTTGTTCATGCACAAACTCATTACTATAAGAAGCATTCAAGAATTTATTTTCAATGAATTCAACATGTATAGATTCTACAATAACATTAGATTCTATATCTAAAAGTCTATATGCTTTTGAATATTGTGCATAACCTACAAAAATACTTTTGATTCCTCTTGGTCCTAATTTTGTTCTTTGATTGTCAGGGACTCTGTAAAATGCAATGCACTTCCACACTTTAAAATAATTTAAGTTAGGTTTTCTACCATTTCAAAGTTCATATGGAGAAATTTTCATAACTTTTGAAGGTACTCTATTGAGTATGTGACATGCAGTTAATAATGTTTCATCCCATAAATTATGTGGAAAATTTGCATTTACCAACATAACATTAATCATGTCTACTAATGTCCTATTTTTCCTTTCAGTCAAACTATTTTGTTGTGGTGTATATGGAGCACTCTTTTGATATATTAAACCTTGTTCCTCACAAAACTTGTCAAACTCATTAGGAAAATATTCTCCTCCTCTATCACTACGGAGTATTTTTATTTTCCTATCCTTTTGATTTTCTATAATAGATTTATATTCCTTAAACTTTTGAAATGCTTCATCTTTTGTTCTAATTAAATAAACAAATGAAAATCTTAAATAATCATCTATAAAAGTGATGAAATATCTTTTTTCTCCCCTACTTAATTCTCCATTTAACTCACATATGTCAGAATGTATAAGTTCTAGCAACTGAGTATTTCTTTCAACCCTAGGAAGAGGTTTCTTGGTCATTATTAACTGTATGCAAATCTCACATTTATTTACTTGTTTATCTTCGCAAACAATGTATACATTTTTTGACCTAAAATTTAAAGAACCAAAATTTAAATGACCCAATCTAGAATGCCATAAAAAAGAATCACACTCAACAGTATAAATAGAATCTTTTTTTATTTCATTAATACTTAATTTAAACATACCATGGCATGAATATCCTTTTCCTACAAATATAGAACTTTTAGAAATTATTACATTATCAGACTCTATCACAATCTTGAAACCCTTCTTTGAAAGCAAACTAGCAGAGACCAAATTCTTGTGAATTTTTGGAACATGAAACACGTTCAGTAGTGTTAACCTTTGTCCCGAAGTGAAGTTTAATTCAATAGTCCCCTTTCCTTGCACTTTGGCAGTAACATGATTACCCATCAGCGTTTCTTCATCCTGTTTCAATTCCACATAATTCTTGAATTGATTTATGTCATTGCATATGTGAATTGTTGCTCAAGAATCTAACCACCAATCTTGGTTTTTGGTTGAAGTGCCAACCATATTTAATTCAGTAATCATAACAACCAATTCTTTGACTACTTCCTCCATTAGATTTGCCTTCTTAGAATTTTCAGACTTGAAGTTTCTTCTTGCCTTCTTCTGCCTGCAATCTCGAATAAAATGGCCTTTCTTGCCACAGTGAAAGCATTGGACATCCTTTTTTCTTTTTAAATAAAACACCTTTCTTGGATGCTTTTAAATTAAACTTTCCTCTATCAGAAGTTTTTAGATTGATAAAATTAACAGTAGAACTTGAAGGCATAAATTATGCATCATGTGCACGAGTTTCACATTCAATTTAAAGATGAGTTTGAAATTGTCCTAATGTTAATTTTTTGGAAGAGTGCAAAACTTTCTTTATAAAATTATTCCATGATGGAGGAAGTTTAGAAAGAATGGCACCAATTTGCTAGGCATCAGGAATCTTAACTTCAAGATCTCTTAGTCTTGATACTAACATTTGCAATTCATGCACTTGATCCATAATTGGCTTAGTATCAAACATTTTAAATTCAAAATATTGTAAAGCCAAGAATTTATCCGTACCTTGTTTTTCATTCTTATATGCAGTCTCCAACGATGTCCAAATTTCTTTTGGTGTCTTGAGATTGGAGTAGAGATCATACAATCGATCCGTCGAGGTATTTAAGATATGCCCACAAAAAATTAATTCATCTTCTTCACGTTTCTTTCTTTTGCTTTTAATTTCCTCAGAATCATTTGGAGTGGAGTTGGGCAAAGATGATAAGTCTGGATCCAAAACATAATAGACCTTTAATGCAGTAAGTGGGAACACCATCTTGTCCCTCCATTGAGTAAAATTTGTTCCATCAAAACGATTAAGTTTGATGTCTTGCTTGATAGGATATGAAGAAGATGAATTTAACTCCATTGGTATATCTCTTTAAAATTGTTAGAAATATGGATACAAAGAATAGAATATTTTGGTAGGCTTTGAGGCGTGATTATCACTTCTTTTAAAGAGATATTGCCCACACACTCTTAGGGGAATAGACAAATAAGTCTCTTTTAAGGATACAACAAAGCCACTCAAACTCCCTTAACAATTGTTCTGGAATTTGCTGTATGTAAAATAGATGAATATAGCACCTATTTATAGAGATATTTAGACACCTTTTAATTATGAATGGTTACTAACATATCTCTATAAGTCAAAAATAAGCATGCACTACAAAAAAATTGTCGTATAGTGACAGAACAAAATTATAGGTAAAAGTATAAAAATCGTGGGTATAGCCTAAAAAAACTTATACCTACAGACATCTACTTCTGTCATTTTTACTATGCCTTTACCCACGATTTTTTTCCGTCAATATAGCATATAGTGACAGTGCCCATTACAGTCAGAAAATGCCTTGACTTATACCTACAGATTTCATTGTCACTATAGGTTTTAGTGACAGAATAAAAACAATCATAAATTTGAAAATCATCCGTGGGTATAGCTTATAACCATATTTTTATTGATTTTATATTTTTCGTAGGTATAGCTTATAGTGATTTTTTTTTGTGGGTACAAAAAAATTAAAATGTGGAATTCAATTTATGTATTTAAATTTATATATATAATAACAATCATATAAAAAAAATAATCCAATTACATTAAAAGTGCAATAAGTCTTAAAGTAATAAGTGTTATGATTACAAAGAAATAGAATCACATCAATCTAAAAAAGTACATATGTTATGCTCCCATAAAGTAAATATGGTGCATACAAAATAGAATTCCAATATGTTACCGACAAGAGTCCGGTTCCCACCCTCGGTTTGTGTTAGTCGGAATGGAGCAGGAAGACTCCGAATTAAAGGAGTCACCCCGGAACCTTGGAATGAGGACGGATAGATGTCCAACCCCGTGCTTCCGAAGGAAAATATCCGAACTGATAAACTACCTACGTATCGTACGAATGGAGGGACGATTCGTTTTCCGTTGTACCATCCAACTCATCAAGACGATTGGGATGCCATCCGTATTGTACACCTCAGCCCTAGGGATACCACGTAGGGGGAATGAATTAGTATAAAAGCATGCATAGGGGATAATAAAAGGTATGCTATCCTGACCACCTTCTACAGTATCCTTCAGTAACTGACTTGGGCGTTGGAGTGCTTTTTGCAGGCACCCCCACCGCTGGAGCCAGGAATCGACTACCGCGATCAACCCCGGACACCAAGGTTATCTCACCACAGAGGTAACATGGGCGTCGTTGCCGAGGACCACTCACCACTATACACCGCTATACACGAGCCCTCAAATACCGATCCCTACCACAAGTGACCGCTGACCCAACTCTGCCCGGCGCCGGAATGGCTAGAACAAAAACAATCGGCATTGTCATCAGAGAAGGCGAGGGGCTTCAAGGGTCAAGAGTGGCCCCCTCAGGCCCACCATCATCCCAGCCACAGGACGGCCTCACGGCATCAGCCTCCGGCTCCACTACCGGAGGATTTGGGCAGAGACCAGGGAAAGCCCATTGTCAACCAGGAGGCCAACCATACAAATCCCTGAAGACAGTAACCTTCCTTACCAGCAGATCTTGTGCTTACTACAAGACTAGGGAGCAAGAATGGCAAGTCTTGAGCAAGAACTGGAGCGAACGAGGAGGCATGAGGAGAGGCGCCGTCGTGACTATGTCCCGGTCGAGGAAATGGAAAGAAAGCTGAGAAAACGAGAAGAGACGATCCGGGAGCTTGAAGAAAAACTTCAAGAAGCTCAAGAAAACCAGCCCAAGTGGGAACGGAGCCCAACCCATGAAGACCCATGGGGGATTTCTACGATCCCGACGGACAGAATGCCACCCTTGGGTGCGGCGGTCGACGGTTCTCAACCTCGTTTCTCACAACTTCAAACATGTATAATTCCGGCCACCTGGCCAACCGATGGAACAAGGCTGAAAGTGTGGTGACCCCCAACACCAGCGACGATTTGGAGACGCCTCTGGATGACGCAATCATGAGATATCCAGTCCCGGCCACGTTCAGACCACCTACAGACATCAAGCAATACGATGGGGCTACCGACCCCCAAGAGCATCTGGATGTATTCCGGACGAGGATGCTCCTGGACGGAACAGCGGACCCCATCCGATGTAAAACCTTTCCCCTCACTCTTCAAAAGTCCGCCCTAACCTGGTTCAATCAACTCCCCCCCGGGGTCGATTCACAAGTTCTCCGACCTCAGCTCCCGCTTCTTGGCCCAGTTCACCACAAGCCGCACAAATGTCAAGTCTGTAACAAGCCTCCTCGGTTTCCGTCAGCTACCAGGCGAGCCCCTGAGGGACTATTTGGAACAGTTCAACCAGGAAGCACTCAAGATCCGAGACCTCACGCCATAGACAGCCCTCATAACCCTAGTCGGGGGATTGAGGCCCGGGGATTTCCAGCGATCCTTGGCCAAGAAGGAGCCAAAAACCTTGGAGGAATTGCAAAGCAGGGCGGAAAAATACATCAATTTAGAGGAAGTGTTGAGGCCCACGGATAGATATGAGCCTCGGGGAACCAATCCGAGAAAGGACGAGCGGTCGCGAAAGGACCTCTGGGTCTCGAAGGGAGGTCGCTTCTTAGACTACACCCCCCTCCGAGTTTCGCTGGCCCAGGTTTTCCGAGAAGTCAACTCCGCGGGGGGCCTTCTATCACGCCCCGCCCCCCTCAAAGAAACCCCAAGCACGGACAAATCTGTTTATTGTGAGTACCATCGTAGCCACGACCACTACACTGAAGATTGCTGGGATCTGAGAGACGCGATTGAGGAGCTGATAAGAGCAGGGAAGCTTGCCAAGTTTGTGGCTTCCCAAAGAAGCCCCAGAAAACGAAGACCATCCCCGGGAATTAGGAAAACAGAGCGCAGATCCCGAGGGCCGGGGCGCCAAGCCCGAGGCCCCGAGCCCCGACGGGAGGCCAGAGCGGAGCCAGTGCTGCGCACAATCCACACCATCGCAGGGGGCTTTGCCCCGGGGGGGTATCTCCAGAACTTCCAGAAAGAGAGCCCTAAAAGAAGTCATGAGAATCGAAGGACCAAACCAAAGCACTAAAGCACAGCGCCTCCAGCCCATTTCCTTCTCGGAAGAAGATAGCCCTGGGATAATAACCGGGCATGACGACCCTATGGTCATATGCATCGTGGCGCACAACGCCGAAATCAGAAGAGTGTTAGTGGACCAAGACAGCTCTGTGGACATCCTTTTCCGAAACGCTTTCGACAAGTTGGGTTTAGGTGACACCAATCTCAAAGCGTATCCCGAAGATCTGATCGGGTTCGCGGGAGAGAGGGTGCGGCCAGACGGGTACATAACCCTACACACCACGGTGGGCAAGCACCCATCTGCCAAAACTATCCCCGTCGATTTCCTGGTCCTGAGGAAACCATCAGCATATAATGTAATAATGGGATGGCCAGCAATAAACAAGCTCGGAGCCGTCGTCTCAACGGTTCACCTCGTAATGAAGTTCCATACCAACACCGGACGCATAGTCTCCATAATAGGAAGCCAGGAGGTGGCGAGAAGATGTTATAACGCAAGTTTAGATATCGGGGGTAACCCCGAAGAAGCAAGGAAGATCGCTGTCATCGACCTAGATATGCGAAACCATAACAACGGCAGTCGCCCGAAACTCGGAGGAGAACTCGAGGAAGTTCAAATTGGAGAGCAGCCGGGGCACACCACCCGGCTAAGCAGAGGACTCCCCCCACAGTAAAAGCCGAATTGGTAAGTTTTTTCCGAGCTAACTCTGATATATTCGCATGGACCGCCTCCGAAATGCCTGGAGTTAATCCGAGCACAATGTGCCACCAGTTGTCGGTGTATCCCGGCTCAAAAGCAGTTGCACAGAAAAGGAGAAAAATGGCCCCAGGTAAGGAGTAAGAGGTAATCAGACAAACAAACGAGTTGCTAGCCGCCGGCTTCATCCGGGAGGTACAGTACCCGACCTGGCTCTCTCTAACGTGGTGATGGTTCCAAAGTCAAGCGGGAAGCTCCGGATGTGCGTAGCCTACACCAACCTAAACAAAGCATGTCCGAAGGACCCCTACCCCCTTCCTAGCATAGACGGGTTAGTGGATTCCGCCTCTTGCTTTCAGCTGCTGTCCTTCATGGACGCTTACTCTGGTTACAACCAGATTCCGATGCACCCGGAGGACGAGGAAAAGACGGCAGTCATCACGCCAAGGGCAAATTACTGCTACACGGTGATGCCCTTCGGCCTCAAGAATGCAGGATCTACATATCAGCGCCTCATGAACAAAATCTTCAGCGGTCATCTCGGAAAAACCTTAGAGGTATACATCGATGACATGCTTGTCAAAATGCCTCAGCCAGAACAGTTGCTCCCAGACCTCGAAGCCATCTTCAATTGCCTCAGAAAGCACGGAATGCGCCTCAACCCTGCCAAGTGTGCCTTCACAGTCAGTGCAGGGAAATTCCTCGGCTTCATGCAGACACACCGAGGAATCGAGGCCAACCCCGATAAATGCGAAGCCATCATAGAGATGAAGAGCCAAGCCATGACGAAAGAAGTCCAGAAATTGACCGGCCAGCTAGCTGCACTATCTCGGTTCCTACCCCAGCTGGCCCACAAATCCTTACCATTGTTCGAGCTCTTGAGAAAAGACACCAAGTTCGCATGGACCGGCCAGTGCGAAGAGGCTTTCCAGCACTTCAAGAGATACCTCGCATCACACCCTGTCCTCACCAAGCCTGTCAAAGGGGAAGAACTAATTCTGTATTTGCCTGTTGGAGACCACGCCGTGGGGGCAGCATTGGTTAGGGAGGAAAGCAGAAGCCAGATACCAGTCTACTTCACCAGCAAAGCACTCCGGGGTTCAGAGCTTCGCTACCAGAAACTAGAAAAGGTTGCATTCGCGCTAGTTATGACGGCTAGGCGATACTGTCCAAGTAAGGACCGACACACCAGTCCAAGTAAGGACCGACACACCAGTCCGCCAAATCCTACAGAAGCCAGACCTCGCCGGGAGAATGATATCTTGGTCGGTTTAGCTGTCCGAATTCGATATCCAGTATGAACCCCGTACAGCAGTGAAAGCTCAGGCATTGGCCGACTTCGTCCAGGAAAGGACTGCACATGTAGAAGATGTACCCGAAGGAAAGTGGAAACTCTATGTGGACAGTTCATCCAATAAAAAGGGAAGCGGCGCTGGAATTATGTTGGAAAAAGAGGGAAAAGCTATGGTGGAAATGTCCATCACCTTCGAGTTCCCCACCTCCAACAACCAGGCCAAGTACGAAGCCCTCATTGCCGGCCTAGGCTTAGCAAAGAACTTAACGTGATGGAACTTGAAGTCCTCACCGACTCCTAGATCGTGGCCTCTCACTTATCGGGGGAATACGCAGCTAGGGAGCCCCGACTCAGGCAATACCTAGAGCTCTTTAGAAATCAGATGACGGACATAGGGGAAGTAACGATACATCATATACCCCGGGAGCAGAACTCCCGTGCTGATATCTTGTCCAAGCTCGCCAGCACCAAGCCCGGGGGAAACAATCACAGCCTCATCATCACAACCCTCACAACACCTACCACTACAATAGGAAAACAAGTGCAGGAGATCGAGAACGGGGCAGATTGGACCTTTGAGATAAGGTGCTTCCTCGAGCACGGAACATTACCGGAAGATCCCCGGAAGGCAGAAAAAATCCAACGCGAAGCCCCATACTACACTTTGCTGGATGGGGCCCTTTATCGAAGAAGCCATTCCCAGCCCATGCTCAAATGCTTGGGACCGGCACGGAGCGCATACGTTCTGCAAGAAATCCACAAAGGTGTAGGAAATCAGCACCTGGGGGGACAAGCCCTCGCCCTAAAAGCTATCCGAGCTGGATATTATTGGCCGACAATGAAAGCTGATGCAAAGGAATTCGCTAAGAAATGCGACAAATGCCAGAGGAATGCAAAGTTCCACATCGCACCGGCTGAAAAAATGGCGACGATCACCGCCCCCTGGCCTTTCGACTAGTGGGGACTTGATATTTTGGGCCCCTTCCCCACGGCACCGGGACAGCTCAAGTTCCTAATAGTTGGAGTCGATTACTTCACCAAGTGGATTGAAGCAGAGCCGCTCGCTTCCATCACATCGGCCCAATGTCGGAAGTTCATCTGGAAGAACATCTTCACCCGATTCGGGATCCCATGTAAAGTCATAACGGATAACGGAACCCAATTCACCGGTTCAAAGTTCAGACAGTTGCTTGCAAACTTCGGGGTCTCCCACCACTTCACCTCAGTTGAGCATCCTCAGGCCAATGGCCAGGCGAAGGCCGCAAACAAGGTCATACTCCAAGGACTCAGAAAGAGATTGGATCAAGCGAAGGGGCAATGGGCTGATGAGCTGGGTAGCGTACTTTGGGCATCCCGAACAACGCCCCATTCCACCACGGGAGAGACGCCATTCCAACTGGTCTATGGTTCAGAGGCAGTCATTCCCGTGGAGATAGGAGAACCGACGCTCCGAACCATCCTTTACACACAAGAGGGAAATAACCAGCGAAGAAGAGAAGAGCTCGACTTACTCCCGGAAGTCCGAGAAAGCGCCTGCATTCAGGAGATGGAGCTTAAGAGGAGAATTGCCCGAAGGTACGACAAGCATGTCCAGCGAAGGAGTTTCAGCCAAGGGGACCTGGTGCTCAGGAGAGCCAACATCGGACCCCCGAAGCCCGGTCAGGGGAAGCTGGCTCCGAATTGGGAAGGACCGTATAAAGTAACGGAGGCCTTGGGCAAAGGAGCGTACAGACTATGCACAATGGAAGGGAAGGAGGTTCCTCGAACCTAGAACGCTGCCAATCTACGAATGTATTATGTATAGAGATGTAATACCACGGAGGCCGAGGTACTCTTTTTCCTTACCCGGGTTTTTCCCAATGGGTTTTTCTGGGAAGGTTTTAATGAGGCCCGACCACGTGGGCCGGTTGGACAAACTACCACCGGTTCTATCAATAAATATTCTCAATATTAAGCATTGCATAAAAAAGGGGGAATCCCCCATACCAACGACAGAGGGAGGCCGCACCCGAACCCCCTCCGGTTTCAAAGGCCAAAGCGCCACTACAACGAACTAACTTGAATCCGACAACTTTTCCAAATGACCCCGATACGATCCTGATATCCGATCCGTTTGGGGGGCAACAGCATACCCAAAACAAAGGGCGGAAGCCCCGAGCTCATAAACCTAACCGAGTTAATAACCGAACTTTTACGAAACCAAAATAATATTCCGAGATCAGCCAAGGAATCAAAATTAAACGAAAGGCATTGGAAGTAAAACAAGTAAAAGCTAAATTAAGGCTAGGTAAAATCTCTTCCCATTAGATAAAAGGAGGTACAATGAGGGGCCCCGAGGGGACTAGTAAAAAGCAAAAAATACATAAGCTAAAATCTAAGCATCCTCATCTTCCTCAGGGATGTCCTCTATACGCCCGTCAATGACGTGCCGGAAGATCCCTACGGGAGACAGGTCCACCTTGGGACCAACGAGAACCCGAACTTGCCAGCACGTTCTCAAAGATCTCGTTGGAACTCGCCTGCTAGGCCTTAACAACTCTAGCCCGCTCATCCTCAGACTCGGCCAGCAGGCTATCCACTTTGGTCTTGGCAGCTGCAAGCTCGTCTCTCTCTGCCCCCCAGCACTTTTTCTCCTCCTCTAAAGCGCCCATTTTCTCCCCGAGGTCGGAGATCTCCTTCCCAATCTCTCTCTCTCTGTCCGCAAGTTTCTCCTCCAAAGCCGCCTTCTCGGATTCCAGGACCTCGGCACGGCTTCGAAGGGTGGGGGCCTCAGCTATAACTTCCTCGTAATAATGAAGGAAGCCAGCAGCCTTGACCAGGTCCTCCTGGAGTCAAGAAAGGTACTCAGAGGGATCTCGCTGACGAACATATCGGCGGAAGGCAACATTGCAAATGCCAGACATAAACTCCTTGAAACGGAAGTTGGGAGCAAGGAGCGAGAGAGAGGGAAAACCCCCCCAAGATCGGGTGTTGGCAGCAGCAGTGACCTCGATAACCTCGGGAGGGGGATCCTGGGCCTTGACCTCAGGGTCCTTGGACGCCTTGTGCTTCTTCCCCGAAATGCTGGGAGAGCTGCGCCCGACGGGGTTGAGGCCCGCTTCTGTCCCAGAGGGTTCCCCGACGGGCGACACCGACTTTGTCAGAGAACAGAGCAGCGCCATGTTCTTCTTGGAGGACATCTCTGCAAAAGAAATCAGCACACGTTAAACACGACATAGCGAAAGAAGAAAAACAAAAGGAGACATAGAGAATCGGAAAAACCTATATAAGACTTGGCGTCATTAGAAGGAACGTCAATAAGAAGTATTAAATTCAAGAAATCGGGTTTCTTGCCCCAAGTCTCAACAAAGAACTTTACAATGGAGGCCTCCCCCGGAGTCAAGTTCCGAGAACGATAAGTGGGGGAGGCATAGGAAGTTTGCCAGTACAGGGGGAACAGTGGAGTGCCCTCCGGGGATAAAAAGAAAGGTGAGGAGCCCGGCTTAGCTTTCACCTTAAAGTACTAGGTCTTGAAGTTGTGGTAGGACTCCTCATAAGTCTCAAAACACTTCCGGTTAACCACGGCTCGGAGGGATGCCATGGCCGATTTCTTGTCTTTCCCCTGATAGGTCATCAACATAAAAAGAGAAAAAAATACCCGTTGAGACAGAGGAATCCCCAAAAAACCGCAGACGAGCTCGAAACCCCGGAGAAGGGCCCAGGAGTTCGGATGGAGCTGGGAAGGCGCCACATTCATCCTATTAAAAATGGCCACCTCGAAGTTAGAGAAAGGAAGAGGAACCTTCAGGCGCGACAGCACCGTGTCATACATCCATAAGAAGTCCTCCTCCCCCTCCTCGGCTCTTCCACAGATTCTCTCCTCCCTCCCAGGAAGCTCGATCACATGACAGCCCGAGAGTTCGGCATCAAAGAATATCGAAGACTCCCCGTAGTGCTCCAACATTCTCTCGTTCATAATGCTCCGAACCCCAGTTACCTCGGAAGAAAAATAGGTCACAAAGTCGCTAGCCAAGGAGTCCGGAGTCACGATCTTGGTCTCCATCGCGTCCTACAAGGGATCCACAACGGGAATTACCTAAAAATTTAAGCGCGAATTCTGAAAGAAAAAGAAGGAAAATGAAAAACTAAGGGTGGTCCCCAACTACAAGGGGGTGGCGCCACCTCTAAGCCGGCCGAAAGGAGAGGTAGAAACCCCGACAGTCTCAGAAAAAGGAAAAAGAACCAGGAGAAAGGAAAGGAAAGCAGAATGGAAGAATCACAGTAGAAGCAGACAAAATCCTAAAAACATAAAATGGAGAGAATGGCACTTACTGGTTCAGGAAGCAAAAGGCAGCGGCGGAGTGAGGCGCGGCGATCAAAGGAGCAGTCGCAGGTGAAAAGCTCTGACAGCAGCGGTAGAGAAAAGTAGAAAATGAAGGGATGGGGAAAAGAGGACGAGAAGAAGGGGCCAGAAGGGGTATTTAAAGCCCGACAAAGCCAGAAGGACCCACGAAGCCTCGGTAATCGCCAAACGCATACGTGGCGCGTTCCTGACCATAGAATACCAAATGATCCGACGTTTGGTTGCCAGAAGACCAAGAGGCGGTTCCTCCTCAGTGGGGTGAGCCCGAAAGTCCCTGGAGAGCACACCCTGGGGCAGATTGTCGCGCAAGCATGGAACTCGGAGGGAGCACCTTAAACCCGCTGCAACAAAGACCATCTCCGGAACTATCCCACAAGGATGTTGAAAGGAGAACAATTTGAACTCGGACGCCGAGGCAAACCCCATCCTCCGAGTTGGGGGCAACTGTTACCAACAAGAGTGCGGTTCCCGCCCTCGGTTTGTGTTAGTCGGAATGGAGCAGTAAGACTCCGAATTAAAGGAGTCACCTCGGAATGAGGACGGATAGATGTCCAACCCCGTGCTTCCGAAGGAAAATATCCGAACTGATAAACTACCTTCGTACCGTACGGATGGAGGGACGATTTGTTTTCCGCCGTGCCATCCAGCTTATCAAGACGATTGGGATGCCATTCATATTGTACACCTCAGCCCTAGGGATACCACGTAGGGGGAATGAATTAGTATAAAAGCATGCAGAGGGGATAATAAAAGGTATGCTATCCTGACCACCTTCTACAGTATCCTTCAGTAACTGACTTGGGTGTTGGAGTGCTTTTTGCAGGTACCCCCACCGCCGGAGCCAGGAATCGACCACCGCGATCAACCCCGGACACCAAGGTTGTCTCACCACAGAGGTAACACAATACATAATAGGCATGAATCATCAACAATTAACAAAGATGAGCACCTTCACTTCTAGTTATCACCTGCAAATTACAATGAAACATTGATATCAGTGTATGTATTTAACAAAATTAATATCAATCTTAATGAAAACTAACCAAAATTAATAGCAAAGGTGTAACTAAGTTTATCACCAATTTTCAAAATACAACCCCAGACAATCACTAACTGCTCAAATGGATCTGCAATTTACTTTGCCCCTGACTTCTTTAGCAAAGGTATACAAACAACAGATATATCTAAAAGATTCCATTGATATATTAAAATTCAAAGTTAGAAACCAAACCCAAATATGTTGATTAGCAAATGGCATTATTTGCTTCGTATCATTTTCTTAGCTCTTTAATTACCTATATATACAGAGTACTTCCAACCAGTCTGAATATGAATTCAAGATACAGGAAACTACCTATACAGGAATTTATTTAAATGCATCCCAGCAACATTATTAAAAGTAAATGAGAATCAAAGCATGAAATTATTTTCTCTATAGCCCAATTTCAGAAGCATTATCAAAGGAAGACTATTATTACCTGTCTGTCGACAGGTTTTTGTTCATTCTTTGTATCTGACTCACTCTGCACCAGTTGTGATTCCAGCAACATTATTGCTTTCTTGATCAATCTTATCTGCTCCTCTGAAATGGAAAAAAGATCACAATATATATATATATATATATATATATATATATATATATATATATATAACAACAAATATTGTTGAAACTTGAAAGGGTTTGGCCTGAGCCTCAACAGTCAAAACAACAAATATTGTTGAAACTTGAAAGGGTTTGGCCTGAGCCTCAACAGTCAAAACAACGGGATGCTCATATAAGGAAAACTGAATCTGAAGTTCTAGAGAACCATAACACAAACATTCATACAACAATTAGTCTCAGGCAGGAACAGTATATAAGAACATGCATCACAAATGTCTATGACTTATATTGATGTAGGGAGTTAGTAATTAAAGTTCCAACTGCAAAAACTGAAAAAGAAAGGCTAATAAAATTAAAGAAAATCTAATATAACACGATCCAAGAAAAGAAAAGCTAATAAAATTAAGCAATACTATTCATTAATTCATAGTTTTCTCAATTTACAAGAAATAAGATTAGAGAATGAAGGTTATACCTCAAGCCTTATATCATGGCAAAATGCTTATTCACTTGGCCTAAAATGCCCTAAACCCTACCTCTTCTTGTGCTTTCTAAGTAATTGAACTAGTGACCTCAAATAAGATATCATTTGTTAGATTACTACCAAGTCAAAAAATGCTCCAATTTTCTAATTTTAAGGCAATAGTTCATTCAACTAGCACATTGATAACCCTTGCTCCTAGGTATTGCAATAAACTAACTCATCTAACAAAAAACAGAGAATGGGAATAAGATAAATAGTATATTTTTAGTAATAAGATTAAACAAGCAATGATTAGAGCATGACATTGACAAATAGTAGAGAGTTCCATGCTGAACTCACTCGGTTGCATAATGCTTTACCAAAGAAATTAAAGAAAAAGAAAAGGGGAAAGGGGGCCAATGCAATGGGATGCTCAACGAATTGTTGTTACACTATAATCATACATAGCAATCATGAATGATATGATTTGTGTGCAATTAAAAAAATAGTTCTGTAGAAATTTAGAACATAGTCATTTAGTAACTTTGAACTTGTACAAGAAACCAAAGTGCTTTTGTAACAAATTAGCACAAATTAAAGTAAATTAGATTTTTATCAACAAGTTCTCTTTTCCACGTGTTACTCTATCCCAAGGAAAACTTTACATGAATCTAAAAGTTATCCCATTTTCTATACATGGAAAGTAAACTCACTAGCTAGGAAAAAAATCAATCTTATTAGTCTTCGATTGCAAATTAGTATTCAATGTGATGTCTCAGTGGGCATGGCAGTAGGGTATAAGTGTTGATGCACAAATCTTAAGCATAAAACATATATCTTAATGCTGTGACCAATAGAAAACTATAGAAGTTGTGTGAAGCTAGGAATATACCTGCAATGAAGCAATCAATGCTTTGCAAACGCTCCTACAACAGAGAAAATAATTTGGTTAAACGAAACTTGAAAAAAAAAACCTGATTGTGATAGTGTATAAGAAATTGGGCTTACTTTTCCTATAAAGTTCTTTAGACAAAGAATCATTGAACTATTAGTGGCAGCAGAACAAACATCTAATTTTTTCCCTGCATAAGCAATTGGACAAAAAATAACAAACTTGTAATTGCCACAATGCTAAAACATAGAAAACTAGTATACAACATTGTTATCTTGCAACATCTTTGGCCTTATCCATCAATCTCAAAACTACAGGTCTAGGTTTTACTTGTGCCAAAATGTACAAGTATTTAATACTAGCTTATCAACAAGACATATATATACCACTTTACAAAAAGTATTAGAATATGGAATGTTTAGAAGTCCACCTATGCGACCAGACTTGATAATTTCTTTGTATTTCTCTGTCTTTCAATCCTACAAGACCAAGAAGTTATTCAAACATACACACCATTTTCCATAGTAGGTTGAGAGGGAGACAATTGAGAATAAGAAAAGACCTGAAGAGTGTCAATCAACTTAGAAATGCAACAACACAACACAACCCAGCACAAAACATAATATTACATCAGCAAACTCCAACAATAGAATAGAATAAAGTAGCAGGTAAAAGCAAAAGTTTATAAGGTAGAAAGGGAAAAATGGAAAAACCATTGCATTTTAGGTTTGCCACCACCAATGAGGTTCCGGAGTTCATCATATAAGTGGATGTCCTAGTTGAGGGGTTGGACAGAAGAAGAAGACAACCATAAAGAGCCAATGCTTTGCCTATCCATGACCTATCAAAATCCAAATAGTTCCCTCTCTCACATCTAAACAAAACACAAGACAACCACAGATTAAAACCTTTCAAAAGACAAAAGGAAAACGTGAAAAGGATACAAAAATGGGGAAGGCATCTTCCCCCCTCAACCTCAAGCACCACCGCAACCCCTCCGTTTTCGTTCACAATCACTGTTGAAGTAGTCTACATCGTTCCCATTTGCTCAGTTGTGACAACACCACTCAATGTAATATGAACCCTAAAAGCTTAAAAATGAAAACTTCATTGGTTTTTCACATTGAATCAAAGATGAAAACTATTAAATTTCAAAGAAACAAAGAATCGAAAATTGGCGGAGAGCGAAAGAAGATACTGTATGAAGGCAGGGCTAGCCGCAAGACGCCGTGAGACAACACAAGGCTTGTCATGAGATCTGGTGAGGTCAGCCACGAACAAGAATGAGGATGGCCACGAGACACAGCTAGGTTGGCCGTGCAAGACGATGGTGATGCTAGTCGCAAATGGTAGCAAAGTCACGACACGAACGAGCACAGTTGGGCACGAAGGATACAAAATTGGAAGGGAAGGGAACGACAGTTCTGATAGTGGCAATGGTCGCGCTTCAGATGAGAGGTAGCATGGGTGCTAGAGTTCTCTCTCTCAAATGCTATCTGTAGATCTAGGAAAGAAGGGAGCCACCATTGATGACTCAAGAAATGAGGAAAGAAAGAACTCAAGTGTGGAAAATTTACAGATTAGCGCCCAATTTTTGTGGTGATGAATTGGCGGTGAAATAGAAGATGAGGTAAAATAGTAGGCTATAGTGACAGTGACATATAACTATGGGTAAACAATTACTATAACCACAAGAATAACATGTGCCTAAAACTTATACCAACAATATCATATATCCGTGGGTATATGTGAGTTATACCTACAATTTTTATGTGTGTCACTAAAAGTAACTGTAGGTATATGGCAATTTTCTTGTAGTGATGCCCGTACAGGAAGTATCCGTTTGCAATTGCTTCCTTTTCACTTTGAATTTCAAAAGATAACTGACATGCAATGCAACGGACAATTGGTATGCATATTCCTTTTTTCTTTTTTTACATATATAACAATAATAATTACAAACTATTCAACAGGGCTTGCATGCCAATCGCTGCAATGCCAGAAGAGGGTCCGTGCTTTCCCTCTCCATCCTAGCACTTTGCTCAGAATGTATAGGAATAGGATTTTGCCACATTCGCCATATGACCCTCTGCTTCTTGTCCCCAAGATTGTGATTGATCCTTCTTTGTATGCACTGGATTCTAGAGGTGCGTTTATATATAGAGCATGCTCCTTGTGCAATTTTCGTTGATTTTGGATTGGTGAGAATTGTGATTCCATCGTGGAGAGGGATATTGCCAGAGGGGCTGTAGGTCAGATTGTTCGTTATGAGTGTCTGCAAAGACCAATCATAATGGTTGAGCTAGGTGAAGAACAAGCTGAATTATTGTGGGATGCTTTTCCGAAATTTTTGCCTTTGTTGTTGCACAATTCTTGTGGCAGTAGTGTAGAAGATAGTGGATTAAGTGTTGAGATTTGACCTCCTGAGAGAAAAGCAGATCGACAAATATGATGTTGACTTTGAAGTTTTCCGGAAAGCAATCACGGGAGGTCTTGTGCCTCCATTTCCATCATCAGAGAATGAAAATGAAACCCATCTTCCTGTAAGAGAGAGTAGTTGGAGTGTTTTTAGGCGTAAGTTTTGCTCTGCCAGAGAGAGTTTGTCTTAGCACCCATGCTATTCTTTTCAAGGGCCGGTTTGTGCAGATAGTGTCGACTACAAGGAATCTTCACTTGCCAGAAACTGTGGTGAGCCTCAAGTAGATAGTTCCTAGTTGCTATATTACTATTTACTTGTGAAGAACATGCATCTTATTCTTTGGTCAATTTTGACTAGTTAATCATGGTGATAACTCATTTATATATGCCTATAATTTATATTAGCTGTTCATATATATGTATATATGTTGTAGTTATACAATGTAATGATAAAATACATGGAAGCATTATTTCACCTATGTTCTGCCAGCCGCATAAGAGTCCTGGTCCAGAATAAATAATTCATGTCCACATTTTTTTCCAGACGTCCTGTTGTATAGATATTTCCTCCCTGAAGAATGTTGAAGAGAAATCAAACAAACAAGTAACACTTAGTATCGTTCTCCTCAATACTAATCGAAGCTTCCCATCGACAAAGGGTGAAAAAGTTCTATTTGCGGAAGCATCAAAAGAGGTCGTAGACTTTCTCTTTCACTTGCTTTAATATGCTTGCGTCTTGGTACCAAAGCAAGGCTCTTAATTAACCAAGAATGGAATGGTGGGTAGCTTAGGCATTGAGAATCTCAATCACACGCTTTCATGTGCCATTCTCTTGAATCAAATCGTGCCATTCACTTGCAGCAGCAGGTTAGCACTTAGCATGTCTTAATCCTTGCATCATATTATTTGTTCTTAGTTGTAGAGCATACTAGTGCCTATTAAATATTCAATATATTTGTTCCTCGGTGAATTGGTGGAAGGCAACTTATGCATGCCATATGAAGAGCTCATAATGGTCATCGAGTATTCTCTATTCCCTACTTTTGATACCCTTTTATTTGACGATTTAGAATGTGATGCATGAGTATGTGTTTATAAATCTGTCAATCTTTTTCCCTATGCTGAGTTCCCTCTTCAGTTTATCGTTTTCCTTAGTTGCATATACTTTCTGAGAAGATGGAAGGGAGGGCAGTGGAATTGAATAGAAGATGGATTGCAGCTGCTCGTGTCACAAATTTTTATGCAAGGGCTCCTGTTGGTCGAGGTTCATGCTTTGAGCAGTAATGTTATTATGTTTCGCCTAGACTGTTGTTATAGGAGGGAGCTCATGTTTATTTACTAGCTAGTTGATGAGCTAGAATTGTGCTCACTCCCTGTAAAAATATTTGTCACTTTCGGAAAAGTACAGTTATTTAGAAAGATAACAAATGTGTTAGGAATGAAGTAAAATATAGCAAATAAATTAATATATTCTAATTAAATGAAATGATTTTGAAAAACTAATAGTTAGTGAGTAAAATTACTTAGAGATACTATTTAAAAAAGAACTAAATATTGTATTGGATTGTGAAATTGTCTAAAAATAGATAAATACTTTAAAATGTGAAGTTATCTAAAAGTGAACATAAATTCTTAAAGGAATTGAGTAATTTTTACTTATTCAACTCCTTGTCTGCATGGGGTTAAATTAGAGCTCTCTAGTGAATTGACAATAGTCAAGTTGTAAGCTATTGTTGAATTTAATAAATAATATCCATTCGCTTCTTTCTACTTGTCTCAAAATGCTACTTTCTCAATTCTTGAGTAATTATCCATTTAAAAAATTTGATTTGTCTAAAAATAATTATTCATTTTAAAAATTTAAATAATATTAATTAGTTCTTTATAATAATATCCCTAATAAATATTATTGATTCATTAGTGAAAGATGAGAGAGAAAATTGAAGTGAATTGAAAAGAAATAATAAGGTTAATTTAGTAAATTATTTTGTGTTTTATTAATATTGATATTATATCAATTGTTTTCTTAATTTCAGTGTGTATTTAAAATTAGACAATTATTTAAAGACGAAAGGGGTAATTTATGGACTTGTGAATGCTATAGCTTGTTCCATGCACCAAGCTCTTGATAACACCGTGAAGTTGTAACCAAATCGGTTTTGCTGATGGAAATTTGTATTGTGTAGTCTATGGTTCAACTAAGTCTGTATTGGTGAAACCGAAATTGACTAAAGGTGTCAAACACAATTGCACAAACAACATTAGTAACTAAAATTTTTTCTTTAATAGTTTCGTAATTATGTACATTTTTAATTCCTTAGTTGTCAAGGTCTATTACATACCGTTGGAAAAATGGCCTGGTCTGGTCCCCAGAACAAGTAATAGTCGCTTAATGTAGGCCAAGGTTGTCTTACTATCAAAAAAGTCCAACTGACAGATAACTAGAAGTATGTAAATATTTGGTTAATTTTATATCTATATTTCTCTTAATGAGTTCCAAATAATATATATAAAGAACACTATGAAAAATTAATACATGAAACCTAAAATTATTCAACTTTCTATAAATTATCAAAGATTTTGAATTTTTTTATATTCTACCAATCCAAGGAGTCTAATTAAATGGTGCATATAAAAAAATTTCACGACCATTAAACTCTATTTTTACCTTACTAAAGAATACAATTATATTAGCATTTAATTATATATTGGTACATCTAGCAAAGAAAAAAACTTATATATTGGTATAGTAGCAAAAGTGATTTAACTATATCCACTATTTTAAAAGTTTTACAAATGTAAACATATAATTAAATGATAATGTAAATTTGCTTACATTGTCAATATATTAAAATTAAAGTAAAACAAAATGTAAGTATGATTTTATTTGGAAGATTAAATTTATTTTCCATTCCAAATTTTTTGTAAAAGTAAAAATAGTAAATGTAAGTTCGTCAATTCTTCAAAAATATGTGACTCTTCTCTCTAAGTCATGTGATCTATCTATTTTCTCTCTTTTTCCTTTTCTCCAAACCATTTTTTCTATAAATTGTATTTTTGGTATATTGATGATAATGAAATTTGAACTTTTTTTTTTTGTGATTCATTGAAATTTGAACTTATGTTTTTATACAAACTATTCAAATTCTTCACCAATAACCCAATTACAGGATATGTTTGGATTAATGAAAATGGATGGAATGAAGTGAAATGAGATTAAATGGTTTAAAATTACATTATTTTGATGTTTAAAAATTAGGTGGAATGAAATGGAATATGATGAAATAGATTCTCCAATTTGGAAGGAGAGAGATGAAATCTCTTGTTTTTCTATCTTTTACTCATTAAATTATCATCATTCTATTTTATTCAATCACTTAAATATTTAAACAATAGAATGAAATAATTATGTCACTCTACTCCACTTTGTAATATTCTATTCCATTCCACTACTTATCACCAATCAAAGCATAACTCTAGTGGCTTCTAGAAAAATTCTTGTATGTTTATATAATTGTAACAACTTACATTTATTGAGTGTGTATAAATTTAAATTATTAAAAATTAAAATTATATTCATACCAAAATTTCTCTTCATTTTTTAGTTTCACTACAAGAAAAATAAGTATATTCAATAATTATTAATATTTTAAATATTAACAAAATATTATTAAGAAAAATAAATTTGATAGAAAGTGACCATTAAAATACTTATAAATATTTATCAATGATTATTGAATATTTCTTATATGTATTAATTATTAATAAAAGTTTATAAATATTTTTAATACTCACTTTATGTTAAAATTATTTTTTAATAATATTTTTAATAATACTTTAAGTGTAAAAAATTATTAAAAATATTCATTTTTGTTGTAATGTATTTTTCCATATTCGTTCCATGCAAATGTCCACTAACTTTCACTTCCTCTTTCTTTTTTTCGTCTTTTTGTTCTGTTTTCTTTTTCCGTAGTAACTTTCACTTTTGATTGAATACGTGGCCAAGTTTCGCTTTTGAATGGTTACGCCGGGCCAACTTTCGCTTTTGCTTTACCTCTTCACCACCCCTTTTATATGACCAAACCTGGGCAAGAAGTTTTCGTTGGCTACCACTTGGCCAAGAAGTTGAATGCGTTACGTGACTTGGCCATTTGGTTTGAGTTTAGTTTTTAGTTTTATTTTCTATTTTTTTTAAATTTTATGAAAAAAATTTAAAACTGAAAAATGAAAAATTAGAATTTTTAATTTTTAGAATTTGAAGTATTTTCTTCACAAAATCTGAAAATTTAAAAATGAAAATTAGAAACTCAAATCATTAAATCAAACATGCCCTTATTATATACTTTGTTTTTTAACCTTGCCTTATCTACCATAATGTAATACTAATATTAGAAACTTCTATAATTGCCTATAATTTTAATTCATTTAAGGCTAATAAAATAAAATTTTTATATTATTTATTATTAGTATGAAATTAATTCTAATGCAACAAAAAACACCATTGTCGTTTAACTATATATTTCTATTTGTAAGATGTTTTAGTTAATAAATAAGTCATTTTTTAAAATTAATATGACAATACAGGATTAATTTTTTGTATAAATTTTTCATATTGATAATGCATTTAAATTAAATTATTATTATTATTATTTACATATATTGAGATTTTCGTTACTAATTTATTGTCTTATTTTGAAGAGCTAGTATCTAAAATTTAACTATTTAATATAGTTTTAATTAATTATAGTTACAATAATAAATTCAACTATTTTAAAAATTAAAAAACAAATTCAAGTAAAAATTAAATGGTCAAACAATGTACAATTTGCATTCTGGACACCTCCCCTGGCATCAATTAGGGCTAAAAGTGGGCGAAGTTGGGCAAAACTCAAAGCTCGATTTATTAGTAATAGAGTCTAAAGTTTTAGCTCGAGGTTAGCAGCTCACTATAAGGTTGTTGAGCTCGAGCCAACTCATGAGTAAGCTTGATTTAAATATGGATAGAGTGTTTTAGTTTATTAAATTATTCGGTTCGTTTTTGAATAATTATCCAATTATAAATATTTATTGAAATTAAGAAAATAATTGGTAAAATATTAATGTTCTTAAAAATAGTAATAATTTATTAAATTATCTTTATTTCTTTTTAATACTTTAATTTTCTCTCCCTCCTTTACTAATAAGTCAATAGTATTTAATATGAATATAATTGATAAAAAATAATTAATATTACTTTTAAAATAAATAATTATTTTTAAATAAAATTAATTTTTGAAATGAATAATTATTTAAAGATAAAGGGAGTAGAATTCATGCTGTAAATACATAACTTTTTTTTCATAGTTTATATCCAATACACATGATGAAAAAAATTATCAAAATGTTTGTTGATCCAGAATCAGCCCATGGTATTGGAATTTGTTAAAAAGTCAGTCCGTCGCACATGCATGGGGGCAGAAATCAACAACTTTACTATTCTAATTCCCAATTTTCTCATATATCCAACACTTATAAAATATATGAGTTATATCAGTTACTTTTTTCTCTTAACTTATTTTCACTTTATCATTCCTTTCACATCATGTCAGGGTGTTAAAAATATAATTTTCCAAAATCAATTGATTTGAAGGCCAACTACATCCATCCAGTAATTCACCCCTCCTTTCATCTTTCAAGGCTTCGAACCACCTATAAATAAAGGAAAATATAGCCCTTCTTAGGTGCTTCACACTAACAAGCTAAGCAATTCGAATCGATATATCTAATTAAGCTAGATAACATGGCATCCAAATTGACCCTTAAGCTTCTGATTGACACAAAGCATGAGAAAGTTCTTTTCGCCGAAGCATCCAAAGATGTGGTAGACTTTCTCTTCAACTTGCTTCAATTGCCTCTTGGCACCGTGGTAAGGCTCCTAACCAAGAAAGGCGCGGTAGGTTCCCTGGGCAATCTCTATGAGAGCGTTGAAAATCTCAACGACACTTACTTGCAACCAAACCAGGTTAAAGATGTTCTTTTGAACCCGAGGACTCCCGTCTCTTCAACTGCAATCTCCGCTCTTCTGTCTTCAAGTTGTGATGGCAATGTTTTTGGCCGATCAAACATTCCAAAGCTCTACATGTGCTCTAGTGGTTGTGTTGGCACTGTGACGGAAGTGTATAACTCTAGTTGTAGTAATGCGTATGATTGTGTGGTGTTTCATCGTATGACGATAGAAGTAAAATATATTACAAAAAATGATGTGCCAAATTCGTCTTCTACTTCTAGTTGCCGTACTGGCTTTGTTAAAGATGTAGCAACTTACATGGTGATGGATAATTTAGTCATTCAGCCCATGTCAACCATATCCACTGTCACCTTGCTTAACCAGTTCGATGTCAAAGATGTTGGTGTCTTGAAAGAAAAGGTGGTTGCATTGGAGATGGCTGAGGTATCCTTTTATGACTACCAATAATGTATGTTGGAAGGTTTTCCAGATGTGATAAGCGATTTCTTATGCCGTTTTCTCTCTTTTTAATAACAGGGCTTAAAGCTACTGAAGGCCTCTCTGCAGTCAGACATGGTCCTGACTACCGTTTTCATGAAGAACATGGGATCATAAAGGAATCAAGAAGTTTCATCTTCATCAATTTGAGCTTAAATTGTGGAGAGTTCGATGTGTGTTTGATCTTATTGCTTTTATTTTTCCCTGTTTTACGAATCGTGTATCTTAATATATGTATTTGAACAATGCATGTGAAATTTTCTACGTAATTCCCTTTCCTCAAAAGTCAATTTCTTTCTTGTTTAATCTAGTAATAATAAGTTATATGGTTAACTTGATGAAATCTTTTATAGTAATATTACGTGAATAATAAAATTTTACAACAAATGTATACTACACACTTGAATGTGATAAGTGAGTGGGAAGAATGAGGACCACTCATTATATCCAATAATAATAAGGTGTGTAGTGTACATTTGTTATTCCCATAATATTATTCAATCTTTTATTCTGTATGAGATACTCGACATACATATGAAATATTAAAATCAGTGGCCTCATCATTTTCAATCCCAATCTAACGAAATGTATCTCGTTTTCAAAATTATGTTTTATATACACGTCAAAAAAGAAAAGGTTTTATACGTAGTGGGAAACCATATAATCCAAACTAATTATGTTCAAGAAAGAGTTCATCGGATTAATTTTTTATTGTATTTTCTGCTCTCTTTTTTTTCATTTCTAATGCACATGCGAATAAATAACGTCGGTATTGCAGTTATTTTGCCTAAGCAGTATTGCTTACACAAACTACATATAACGTTACAACAGAAGTGACTTTGTATTTTTGCAAAAAATATATGTAGAGTTTGCAATGCAAATGATAGGCGTCTTGTTGTTTTTTTCATTTATATATATATAACTACTCCCTTATGAAAGGTTATGCATAATCGAGATCGTAAAACTAGCAATAGTAGTATAGAACCTCCTCGTTTACTCCAGCTAAATTTTTAGGAGTTAATTTGGTTCGTTAATTCGAACAAGTTTTATTTTAATAAGCAGTATCAGTTGGTAGTATAAAGCGCAATATAATGTGGATGCGAGTGTGAGGGACAACTGGCTTATGGATTTCTCTTGCCTTGCCCATTCTTTAGATTTTACTTTGGGGCGGGAATCGTTAGCTATCAGCGAAGGGCTGGTTTCGCTTGGAATAAGGGGTGGAGGAAGGTGATTTGTGAATCTGATTCATTCTGTGGAGGCGTTGGGATTGGTTGCTATAGCTGCATCTCGCCACTTCCGGGTTGCACAGCCTTCGATCTGCACGATGTCCGTGAGCTACTGCAGCGCGATTGGGAAGTGTCCCTTCAACATGTCCTGCGATCAACTAGCAATATGGTTGCTGATTTCATGGCCAAACTTGGGGCAATGGACTTCACTGCGTTTTCAGAATGGGAGCACCCTCACAGGGATGTCACTGGTCTACTTATTTCTGATGTAATAAGGGACTAGGCCTCTTTTTTTTGTTTTCTTGCTGAATTTGGCAGTACAATTACTACCCACAAAAAGGACTAGCCTGCCTTATTTGATTGACTATTAGGGCTATTTAATTAGAATTTAATAGGCGGTATTATGAATTTTTTATTGACGGTTCTTACTAAATTAATGGCTTAATATAATTACCTTATGAATTACTTTTCATTGATGAGAAACCAAATGCCCTGGTTGAATGACACATCAATCATTTCCTTTTTTTACAAAATCATATTTTAGAATATTATATATATATAATATGATTATATATATTGTACTGAGCAATATCTCGAGTAACTTATAGGTCGAAACAAGTACACGTTGAGGGCTCCTAAAATGATTAGCCGCTGAGCTTATTAGTAAAGACCCATAGCTCGAACCCCAAATACTTGACAACCAACCTTCTTTGATTGACGAACCTAGGAAGATAATTCAGTTACGAGCAAAGGGAGAGATCATCTCTAAAGATATTCAAAAAGATAATCTGTCCCCCTAAGACTAGGGGATACAATCATAAACAACTCTTCTATATACGAAGAACTCTAGCTTGCAAAACCAAGTAAGTAATTATTATTTTCTCCATTGAGACTTTTTTGAATTGGATGTAGGAGTTCTTCCAGGTCTCCCACCTCCATTATTGGAAACTTGAAGACCTATAGATTGTTTTCATCCAAGTGTCCACTAACTTTCACTTCTTTTTCAATTTATTTTTTTTGGGTGGTAACTTTTGCTTTGATTGAATACGAGGCACGGGGCTAACTTTCGCTTTCGCTTTACCTCTTCACCGCCCCTTTGTATATGACCAAACTTAGGCAAGAAGTTCTTTCTTTTGGTTACACCTTAGGCAAGAAGTTGAATACGTTGGGTGCCTTAGATACTTTGTTTTTAAACCTTACCTTATCTTCCATAATGTAATACTAATATTAAAAACTTATATTAGTATGAGATTAATTCTAATGCAACAAAAAAAAAATTACATTGTCATTTATCTACATATCTTTGTATGTAAGACAATTTAGTTAATAAATAATTGTGTCAATTTTTTTTATTAATGTGACAATACACGATTATCTTTTGTATAAATTTTTTTATATTGATAATGCATTTAAATTGAATTATTATCATTATTTACATATTTACGTATATTGAGATTTTCTTTACTAATTTATTGTCTTATTTTGAAGAACTAATATATAAAATTTAACTATTTAATATAGTTTTAATTAATTATAGTTACAATAATAACTTCAAGTATTCTAAAAATTTTAAAAACAAAGTCAAGTAAAAATTAAATGGGCAAACAATATACCATTTGCATTCTACGCACCTCCCCTCATTTCAACTAGGGTTGGAAATGGGCCAAGTCAGGCAAAGTTCAAGCTCCATTCGTTAGCAATCGAGTATAAAATTTCAGTTCAAGTTCAGCTCATCATAAGTTTATTGATTTTGAGCCAACTTATGAGTTAGCTTTTTAATTATACATATAGATTGTTTTGCTTTAATAAGTTAGAATTTTTGCTATAGATACATAACTTACATAATTTATATACCATGATACAAAAAAAAAAATCACTCCCTACGTCCACAAATAACTGCCAACATGACCATTTTGCTTTTCTATAAATAATTGTCCATTTAAAAATTTTAAGCAATATTTATTAATTTCTTCTCATTATACTTTTGATTAACTTATTTTCTCTTTCTTATTAAATACATTCTTAGTGAAAAGCTTCAAGAATAGTATTGTAAAGTATTTATAACTTTTATTAATATTAAAACATTATTAATCATTTTTTTAATTTCTATACACAATTAAAACTGAACAATAATTATTTTTGAATGCAGGAGTATCACGGTGCATTCATTGTTAATCCATAATTAGCCATTCTTATTGGAATTTGTTAAAAAGTCCGTCGGTCGCGCATGCATGGGGCAGAAATCAATTGAATAGAACGCCGACGAAACCCATCCAATGCACCCGTCCTTTCATCTTTCAAGGCTTCAAACCACCTATAAATAAAGGAAAATATAGCCCTTCTTACGTGCTTCGCACTAACAGTTAAGCTAAGCAATTCGAAGCGATATATCTATCTTTAATTAAGCTAGCTAGCATGGCATCCACCAAATTGACCCTTAAGCTTCTGATTGACACAAAGCGTGAGAGAGTTCTTTTTGCCGAAGCATCCAAAGATGTGGTAGATTTCCTCTTCAACTTGCTTCAATTGCCTCTTGGTACCGTGGTAAGGCTCCTAACCAAGAAAGGCGTGGTAGGTTCCTTAGGCAATCTCTATGAAAGCGTTGAAAATCTCAACGACACTTACTTGCAAACAAACCAGGTTAAAGATGTTCTTTAGAACCCGAGGTCTCCTGTCTCTTCGACTGCGTTCTGTGGCCCTCTGCCTTCAAGTGATGGTATTGTCCCGAAGCTCTACATGTGCTCTGGTTCCTGCAGCGGCGGTCGCTACACTGTGACAGAAGCGTATAATTCTCGTTGTCGTAATTGTTTGTGTCATTATATGACGAGAGATGTAAAATATATCACAAATAATGAAGTGACAGATACGTCTTCTACTTCTGTTTGCCGTACTGGCTTTGTGAAAGAGGTCGTAACTTACATGGTGATGGATGATTTAGTCATTCAGCCCATGTCAACGATATCGGGTATCACCTTGCTTAACCAGTTCAGCGTCAAAGATGTTGGTGTCTTGAAAGAACAGGTGGTTGCATTGGAGATGGACGAGGTATGCTTTTATGACTCCCAATGTATGTTGAAAGATTTTCCAGCTCTGAAAAGTGATTTCTCATGCCATTGTCTTTCTTTTTATTAACAGGGCTTAAAGCTACTGAAGGCCTCTCTGCAGTCAGAGATGGTCCTGACCACGGTTTTCATGAAGAACATGGGATCATAAACGAATCAAGCGGTTTCATCATCGTCAATTTGAGCTTAAAGTGTTGAGACTTCGATGTGTGTTTTGTCGTGTTGCTTTTATTTTTTCCTGTTTTACAAATCGTGTATCCTAATATATGTATTTGAACAAGGCATGTGAAATTTTCTACTTGATTCCCTTTCTTTAAAAGTCAATTTCTTTCTTGTTTAATCTAGTAACAAGTTATATAGTTAAGTTTTTATCGTATTTTGTGCATTATTTTTTTATCATTTCTAATGCACATGCAAATTAATAACGTCGGTACTGTAGTTATTGCCTAAGCGGTATTGCTTACACAAACTACATATAACGTTAAAACAGAAGTGATTTTGTAATTTTTGCTAAAAATATTTGCAGAGTTTGCAATGCAAATGATATGTTGTTGTTTTTTGGATATAACTTCTCCCTTATGAAAGGTTATGCATAATCGAGATCGTAAAACTAGCAATAGTAGTATAGTACCTCATCGTTTACTCCAGCTAATTCGAACAAGTTTTATTTTAATAAGCAGTATCAGTTGGTAGTATCAAGCACAATATAATGTGGATGCGAGTGTGAGGGACAACTGGCTTATGGATTTCTCTTGCCTTGCCCATTCTTTAGATTTTACTTTGGGGCGGGAATCGTTAGCTATCAGAGAAGGGCTGGTTTTTCCTTGGGATAAGGGGTGGAGGAAGGTGATTTGTGAATCTGATTCATTCTATGGAGGCGTTGGGATTGGTTGCTAGCTGCATCTCCCCACTTCCGGGCCCCTGCTTTGCACAGCCTGATTGCTTTGCCCAATCTAGCTGCACGATGTCTGTGAACTACTGCAGCGCGATTGGGAAGTGTCCCTTCAACATGTCCTGCGATCAGCTGGCAATATGGTTGCTGATTTCATGGCCAAACTTGGGGCAATCGAGTTCACTGCGTTTTCAGAATGGGAGCACCCTCACAGGGATGTCACTGGTCTACTTATTTATGATGTAATGAGGGACTAGGCCTCTTTTGTTTGTTTTCTTTCTGACTTTACCAAAAGAAAAAAAGAGTAGTACTAGTACTACCCACAAAATGTGTGTCTAATATGACACTTAAAAAGTCTCTTCCTTAAAAGTGTCTTTGTTCATTTGTCTTTTTGGGTCAAAAAGTCTCCGTTTTTTATTCAAGTCAAAAAGTCTCTTTTTTGTTTTTGGTTGGTCATGAAAAGTGTCTTTGTTAAAAGCAGCATTTTCTTATGCTTTAGGATATGTTTTTGAAGAGCTGCTACAGCCCATTTTTATTGTAGTGTATACAGGGTCACCAGCCATGTCTAATGAAAACACGAACTAAAAGGTAAAAACCTCTCTAGCATTTTCCTTCGCCATTTTATTTTGGGTGAATAAAACTAAATATCTTTAAGATTTGGAGTTATTGCACTCCACCACATTCTTCTATAAATATAACACCCCACTCCATTTCTATTATTAAGCTCATTTGTTTTTTTCATTTTATTCATTAAACTCATTTTTTCTTTAATATATATCATAAAAATTATGAAATAAATCTAAAAATTTGTTATTTGATAAAATACTACAACTACAAATTTTTAACACATAATAATTTCAAAGTTTAAAAAATAAAATCATATTTTAAATTTTTTAAAAATATGTAAGACTACTTTAATAATAATATTGAGTAAGAATTATACTTAAATAACTATTATATTTCATATAATAAGTTAACATTTTATTAAAATATTTGAATCCTATTCTTATAAAAAAAAATCAGATTTATTTGAAAATCATATTTTAACAATATTTAAGATTTTTATTAACGTTTTAATCAAAATCATATTTCTTTAAAAAATAATATTTAAATCCTATTCCTATAAAAACAATTAAGGATCCTCTTCCTATAAGAAAAAAATTTTGATTCATTTGAAAATCAGATTTCTATTAAATCAAATACTTAGTACGTGATTTGTTTTATTAAAAAATCTGAACCCTATTGTTATAAAAGCTAACTCGATTATTACCTTTTTATAAAATAATATTTGAATCCTATTTCTATAAAAAAGATTCAAATTTATTTGAAAAACAGATGCCTTTATTGGATGACACATAAGCTTTTTTATTTCTCCAAAATTGAATTTTAATATTATATATATATATATATAATTTCAATCAATAATAGTTAATTGTATTTATTACTATACTTATCTATATTAGTGAGATCAACCTGATTAAAATAAGTTATTTTAAATCACAATATAATTTTCAATAATGAATATGGAGATTAGTACATGATTTTTTTTCAAAAAAAATTGATTTATGTTTTCCAAACCCTATTTTAATTACTAGCCTTTAAAAATATATCTAATCTGAAAAATTAGTATATTTGATTTAACCAAAAATCAAGAATTATGATTAATCAAAATAGAATTAATTATAATGGATTATATTTATTATTATAATTAGTATATTCTATATATAAATAAGTTAAGTGACAATTACTAATTGAAGTGGAATATTGAAATCAATTATAGTTAATTATATTTAATATAATAATTATTACAATTGAAATGATGTATAAAACAAAATTTGACAAAAAAATTATTCTTATCAAAATAAACTACATGAATGAAGTATAGTAACAAGAAATTGTTAATTTTGTATAAATTATAATTAACTATACTTATTATAGAAATAATATATTATCTTTTGGTGCAGGGAGAAATTCACATCTTAATATATGTAAATATAGTTAACTAAATAAATAACATGTTACATTCTCTAAAAAAAGATATAATAAAAAATTATGATTAATAATTGGTAATGTAATATAATTAATTAAATATATTACAATCATTATAAATGATACATTCTTTAAATAAATAACCCAAAAAAATCAGATATCATTTCTCCATGTCCTACATAAAATATTATTCTTTAAAACAAATATTTGATTTAAAAGAAAATTAGTATATATAAAGCCATTACAAAAAAAATGTCACATTATAAAAAAAAAATCAACCTAATACATAATCATTTCAATACTTTTTGCCAAAATCAATTATTTAACTATGTTTCAATTGATTTTAAATTAGCATGATTATAATACCTTAGGTACACGTATTCCTAAGCAAATCTAGGACTACCATAGGGTTCCTCAGGACTCATTCGTGCTGTTGAAGGCCCCACATAATTTATAACCTAGAACTATGGGAAAAACAACTTCGAAGAATGCTGTAGTGCTCATTTTGAGCACTGTAATAGTCACAAAGGGTATAGGGGGAAAGACAAAGAAAACATGCTCTCTGGAGAGCGTTGCAACAGTCCCGTGATAAGGTGAAGCTTTTCTAGAATGTTCTTTGTGAGCGCTGCAACACTCAAAGGTTTATAAACCCCCCCCCCCCTTTCAAGTTCTAGACATAACACACAAACGCCCTCTAAAATGCGAAAATTTCGCCGCCTACACCATTTTACCCCCTTCTTACTCCAGTTCACTGAATCTGACCTCAATCTTTCATTTTCAAGACTTTAAGGTAAGAGATTTTGATGTTTCCACTCATTTTCTTCCATTATTCCAAGTTCTTGGGGGTTAGATCTCGTGTTCCCATCTCTTTATGATAGGGTATTATTCCACCATTGATAAAGTTATATTAAACTTATTTAGAGATTAATCTAGAATTCTATTGCTTTAATAGCAGATATTGGCACCATTCCTGCCTCATAGGGTTCTGTTTGTTTCAATTTTGTGTATTCTACCCTCCATATGAGTGGGTACAAACCTGTAATCTCTATGTTAGTCATTATAGTTATTTCAATAAAATTCTTATTAAAACATAATTTTAGAAGTTTTTCTGAAAAGATATCAGATTTCTTATGCCTTATGATGTTTATGGAATTTGGTTTTCTGAAGAGCATGCACTATGCTTCTTGAAAGTCATGTGACCATTGTTGTTAAAGAGAATTTAAATAAAGTTGAATTGTGATTTCAAACGTTTAGAGCTGTTATGATGATGGTTTCTAATACCGAAAATTGTTATATGAAGACGTTTGAACCCTATGATGGACACCTTTGTAGAGTAGAAAAGAACTAATGTTATAGTTGAACTTGATTGTAGCTATAGAGAAACAGAATGTGTTAACAGCAGTTAATCTATTAACCTTGGTACCAAGTAGTCCAAGAAAAGAAAAATTATTGTTACATTGGAAATGGCGATATGTAACCCCCAGATGTGACAAGAGACTTACAATCAAAGATTTTGTTATGTGAAACATATTGTGCATAACTAGAGCATGGATTTCTATTTTTCTATTAGAGTACTGTTGGGCTGATTTATGGAAAATTGTGATTTTGATTATATGACTATAAGCACAAAATGTTTTAAAGCTTTATACTATTATTGTTATTATGCTTTTATGCATTGCTTCTTTGGTGTCCCATGAAGGGTGTTTCAGGTGAGGATTCATTTACTAAGTTTTTATATAAAAACTCACCCATTTTCTTTCCTTCTTATTTATAGATACAACAGTTGTTGCGGGTTCTTCCTAGCAACCTACTTCCCAGCGTTAATAGAGATTCCGCTGATAAGTTTCACTTGAGTGTAGCCTTTTGTCTATAGTCTAGAGTGCTCCAATGTTATTGCATGTAAGTGTCAACTAACTTTCACTTCTTTCATTTTTTGGTTATTGGCTGGGAAGGTGGTCACTAGATGGAGGGAGGGGTGAATGCAAATAGACAAGGCAGGGGGGGAGGGATATGGAAGAAACAAAGTAAAGGATAAAATGATATTTTTATTTTTATTTTTTTAATATAATATTAAAATTTTAATAATTGAGATTCAGACCACATTGTCCCAAACCCATATTTTCCTACCATAGAATTCGTCTGATTGAATACTTGGCCAAGTTTCGCTTCTGATTGGTTACGTACGGGGCCAACTTTTGCTTTCGCTTTACCTCTTCACCGCCCCTTTCTTTGGTTACTGCTTGGGCAGGAAGTTGAATACGTTGGGTGCCTTGGCTTTTTAGCCTTACCTTATCTTCCATAATGTAATACTAATATTATAAACTTAAATAATTGCCTATAATTTTAATTCGGTTTGAGGCTAATAAATTTTTTTGATATTATGTATTGTTAATATGAAATTAATTCTAACGCAACAAAAAAAATTACATTGTCATTTAACTATATATTTCTATTTGTAGGACATTTTAGTTAATAAATAAGTAAGTAATATTTTAAATTAATTTGACAATATATGATTGGTTTTTTATATAAATTTTTCATATTGATAATGAATTTAAATTAAATTATTATTATTATGATTAGTATTTACATGTTTACGTATATTGAAATTTTCTTTATTAATTTATTGTCTTATTTTGAAGAGCTAGTATCTAAAATTTAACTATTTAACATAGTTTTAATTAATTAAAGTTACAATAATAAATTCAAGTATTTTAAAAAATTAAAAAACAAATTCAAGTAAAAATAAAATGGGAAAACAACGTACAATTTGCATTCTAGGCACCTCCCCTCATTTAGGACCGGAAGTCAGCTAAGTTGAGCGAAACTCAAGCTCGGTTCATTAATAATCAAGTATAAACTTCAGCTTAACCTAACAATAAGTTAGCTTAATTTAAATATGAATGGAACATTTTAATTTGATAAGTTATTCTTTTCATCCTTGAATAATTATCCAATCACAAATATTTACTGGAATTAAGAAAATAATTGGTAAAATATTAATGTTAGTAAAAATTAAGAATAGTTTATTAAATTGCTCTTATTTTTTTAAATATTCCAACTTCCTCTTCCTTCTTCACTAATGAATTAATAATATTTAATAAATATATTATTGATAAAAAATAATTAATATTACTGAAATTTTTTAAATTGATAATTATTTATAAATAAAATAAATTTATGAAATGAATAATTATTTAAAAATAAAGAGAGTATAACCTTTACTACATATACATAACTTATTTTTTTCAATAATTGATATCTAATATACATGATGCTAAAAATGATCAAAATGCATTCAATGTTCCATAATTATTAGCCCATGGTATTGGCATTTGTTAAAAAGCCTGCAAGTCGCGCATGCATGGGGCAGAAGTCAGTTGATTTGAAGGCCAACGATATCCATCCAATAATGCACCCGCCCTTTCATCTTTCAAGGCTTCAAACCACCTGTAAATAAAGGAAAAAATAGCCCTTCTTACGTGCTTCACACTAGCAATTAAGCTAAGAAATTCGAATCGATATGTCTATCTTTAATTGAGCTCGCTAGCATGGCATCCACCCAATTGACCCTTGAGCTTCTGATTGACACAAAGCGCGAGAAAGTTCTCTTCGCCGAAGCATCCAAAGATGCGGCCGATTTTCTCTTCAACTTGCTTCAATTGCCTCTTGGTACCGTGGTAAGGCTCCTAACCAAGAAAGGCGTGGTAGGTTCCTCAGGCAATCTCTATGGGAGCGTTGAAAATCTCAACGACACTTACTTGCAAGCAAAGCAGGTTAAAGATGTTCTTTTGCACCCGAGGACTCCCGTCTCTTCAAATGCAATCTCCGCTCTTCTGCCTTCAAGTTGTGATGGCAATGTTTATGGCCAATCAAAAATTCCAAAGCTCTACATGTGCAGTAGTGGTTGTGTTGGCGCTGTGACAGAAGAGTATAACTCTCCTTGTGCTCAGCCTCACCCTTTAGGTGGTAGGAGGTTTGGTGCTCAGCGTGGCCGTTTTGGTGTTGGGGGGTTAAAACAGAAGTGATTTTGTAATTTTTGCTAAAAATATTTGTAGAGTTTTCAATGCAAATGATAGGCGTGTTGTTGTTTTTTGGAGTTATATAACTTCTCCCTTATGAAAGTGCATAATCGAGATCGCAAAACTAGCAATAGTACTATAGTAGTATAGTACCTCCTTGTTTACTCCAACTGGCTTATGGATTTCTCTTGCCTTGCCCATTCTTTAGATTTTACTTTGGGGCGGGAATCGTTAGCTATCAGAGAAGGGCTGGTTTTTCCTTGGGATAAGGGGTGGAGGAAGGTGATTTGTGAATCTGATTCATTCTATGGAGGCGTTGGAATTGGTTGCTAGCTGCATCTCGCCACTTCCGGGTTGCACAGCCTTCGATCTGCACGATGTCCGTGAGCTACTGCAGCGCGATTGGGAAGTGTCCCTTCAACATGTCCTGCGATCAGCTAGCAATATGGTTGCTGATTTCATGGCCAAACTTGGGGCAATGGACTTCACTGCGTTTTCAGAATGGGAGCACTCTCACTGGGATGTCCCTGGTCTACTTATTTCTGATGTAATGTGCGACTAGGTTTAGTAACATAATGAGTAACATAACGGAAACACTAAAATTATGGTATTTATTACGGGGTATATTTAATTATTCTTGAAAATAGATAATTGGAAATAATGTATTTCTATGTTTGTTATAAGTTTTATAAAATTTTCTTTAGGTATCAATTATTCCATAAAAAAATATTTTTTTATAATTTAATAAAATCTCATTCCAAAATTGAAGGTTGAGAAAAAAAAATTCCCATAACTTAGAAATCGTAATTACTAAATCATCCCTCAATTATTTAACTTTTTCTCTTTTTATTATTGTGTTAAGAGTATTTTGGAAATTATAACATATATTCTCAAGACTATAGATCATAAAATAAACATGTTTTAAATTTATTTTCAAAAATTTTAACAACTATTTTTTAAAGATACCTGGGAATAATATTCCGAGGAATATCATTCCTAGAAATGCAATTCCTAGAAATCTATTTTCAAACTTTGAAATAAACACCTCCTAAATGCACATCATATATTTTATTATTATTGAATGTGATGAATAAGTTAGATGAGTAATGATCATTCATCACATTTAATAATAATAAAATATATAATATATATATTTATTATACAATTTTATTATTTTCATAGTACATTTCGTGTCTAATTTGACACTTAAAAAGTCTCTTTGTTTGTTTTATTTTTTGGGGCCAAAAGTTGTCCTTTTGTTTTTGTTCAAGCCAAACAGTGGCCCTTTTTCGTTTGGTTTTTGGTTGGTCATGAAAAGTATCTTTGTCAAAACCAACAATTTATTATACTTTAGGATGTGTTTTTGAAGAGCTGCTACAGCCCAATTTTATTGTAGTGTATACTGGGTCACCAACCATGTTTAATGAAAACAAGGACTAAAAGTTAAATCCTCTCTAGCATTTTCCTTCGCCATTTTATTTTGGGTAAACATAATACCCCACTCCACTTATATTATAAAACTTATTTGTTTTTCCGTTAATTCATTAAACTCATTTTTTCTCTTAATATATATAACAAAAATTATGAAAAAAATCTAAAAATTTATTATTTGATGAAATACTACAATTTTAAATTTTTAAAACATAATAATTTTGGAGTTTGAAAAATAAACTAAAATTACTTTAATAATAATATTGATTAATATTTATAGTTAAATAAATATTATATTTCATACCATAAGTTAATATTTTATTAAAATATTTGAATCCGATTCCTATAAAAAAATTATATTTATCTAAAATCAGATTTTAACAATATTTAATATTTTTACTAACATTTTTATCAAAATTAGATTTTATTACAAAAATAATATTTGAATCCTATTCCTATAAGAAAATTATGAATCATATTCCAATAAAAAATTCCGATTCATTTGACAATCATATTTCTGTTAAATTAAATATTTAGTATGTGATTTTTTTATTGAAAAATCTTAATTCTATTGTTATAAAAACTAACTCAATTATTATCTTTTGATTAAATGATTTTGAATCCTATTCTTATTACAAAAAAATCAGATTCATTTGAAAATCAGATTCGTATTAAATTAAATATTTAATATGTGATCCTTTTATTAAAAAAAATCTGAATCTCATTCCTCTAAAATATAACGGAACTAATGTCTTTTTATGGCAGAAATCAAATGATTTGGTTGAATGACACTTTTTGTTTTGGTAAAACTCGATTTTATAATTATATATATGACAGTATGATATATATGATATACGATATAAGAATATAAATAATCTAATTGGCTTACATGAAGACACACATAAATGGAAAGGATGAAAATGATTGGCTGCACATGTTTCAAGAAAATGGAAGGAAATGAAATGAAGAAGCAATTGAGACCTTATTAATTCCATTAAGCTATGAACACTCTTTTAGAATTATACTAGTGTTTTATCCATGCGATACATAGGATTTTATGTTTATAAATTAAAAAAAAATTGATAAAATATATATTATAAAATTGAATTGAATTGAATTATAATATATTAATTTTGTATAATTTATTATGAAAATAATTTACATGGCCTTTTCTCTAAGATAAATATGTTTTATTTTTAAGATAAATAATTAACCAAAATTTTACTTTTATATATTAATATGTGGGTGTATCTATGTTTTTGTAACTTAGGACTAATTTTACTCTAGCATAAATCGATATTAATCTAGTTATAACTAAATTATTACCCATGTAATGTATATTTGTAATACCCCAAATTTTAAATAAAAAAGTTAGAATATTTCTCGAGCCAAAAGGGTGTCAGTTACCGTTATCTGTCACTTCGGGTCCTGAGATTTTTTTCTAAGTCTGGACCCTACTCCTCATTGGAGAGCCATATGTTATAGCAATATTCTTGGGACCAAAAGTCCCGGTAATTGTTCCTTAGAGAAAACTAAGTTAAAGAGTTATTTTTAAGAAATTTTTTGAAACCTTTAAACAACCCGTTTCTAATGTCTAAGTTTATAAAACCGTGAAAATTTTCTGATTTAAACTAAAACCCAAAATGTAGATTTGGATTGAGTTGGATTTTGATTTTTTAGACATTTTATTTGAATCCAAATAAGAAGTATTTCCCTTATTTACATTTATGTTTAAAAGTTAATAGGAAATAAAAGTTAAAAAGGAAATGAATTATGTAATAAGTGAGTTTTAGAGAGGATGAGACTATAGACACCATCCTGGAGAGTGATAAACCTTGCTGGTAAGCGCTGCAGCTGTCAACTGAGGCACACAGACCATTTTTATGCTCTCTGGTGAGCGCCGCAGCGCTGAAAGCACTGCAGCGCTCAATAGAACAGTAAGGCAGTGTACGATATCCTCTCGGGTGAGCACCGTAGCGCTAAGAGCGCTGCAGCGCTTGACAGATGACTTTAAAACCCCTGTTTGGGGTCCAGAACCTTCATTTCACCCAAAACACCACTCACCCCCCTAGGAAACGCGAAACTCTTGTCCCCCAATCTCTCTCTCTCCCATTTTCATCAATCTAGTATCAATCTTTCACTTCCAAGGCTTCAAGGTAAGAGATCTTAATGTTTCCTCTCATTTTCTTCCATTTTCTCTTTGTTCTTGAGGTTGGTCTAGCTATTCCTCCATATTATCGAAGAGGTGGAGTTCCTCCTTGGTGTTAGAGTTAGATATGGGTTATTTAGTGCTTTCTAGAGGATAATCTAGAGTATTATGGCTCCTATGTCAGATATTAATGTTGTTCCTGCTCCAAGGAGCTTTGTTAGTGTAGATTCTTCACTGTTCACCCCTCCAGGTGAGTGGGTTCTCAGCTGTGATCTCTATGTTCTGTATTAGAGTTATGTTCATGAAAATACGATTTAAGGATTGATTTTAGAAGAAATAATGTACAAGGACTGAAACTACTGTTGGATTATATAATTTTAGAGCTATTGATTTTAGAGCATGAAATGTATTTTTGAGAAAACTCATGGGACCATGTTTGTTGAATTGATTTTAAATGTATTAGATGATAATGATGATTATGGAAAGCTTCTATGAATGTTTAATACTTGAATATGCTATTTAGAGAAGAGAATGAAATTGAGATTGTGAACATAGCTATTTTGAGATATGCTATTGAGAGTTTTAGTATGAAAACTTGATGGTTGAATTATATTTTAGAGAATTAAACAAAAACAGTTTTAGAGCTTGAATCTGATGAGATTCAAAACAGCTGGCGGATACATACTCTGTGAGTTTATGAAATCACGAATGTCTATAAAGGGTAATCTCTTAAGCATGATTTCATAGCCATGGTTATGCTAAAGTCAGATTGTTAGAGTTGTATACTCGTAACAACTGCCAGCTACATATTCTATGGCTTTGAAGTCACAATGCCTTTGAATTGGTGATCCTTTAGACACGATTTGATAACCACAGTTATGCTAAGGTTGGACCGTTAGAATCCAATAGATTCAAAGTACACAGAGTTAAAAGATTTTAAGGATTCTTATATTTAATTGTTAATCTAGTTTAGGCAGTAGCTATAGAGAAATGCATAAATGAGTTAACTACCGCATGATCGTTAACCTTGGTACCAAGTTGCCTAAGGGCAATCTCACAGAAAGGCACTGCAGAATGGAACCTAGTTAGGTGTCCATATTAAGTCCCCAGTGAGGCCCGTGTCTGGCACTAGTGGAGCATAGTAGACCGTTCAGTGTGGTGAGGCCCGTGTCTGGCACCCACTAGAACAAATCAGACCTTTCTGTTTCTCTAAGAGCTACTATACTATGAATTTATATGATTTTAGGTATAAAAGTAAATTGAGAATCTGATTATAGAATTTGTGACATGATGAATTGAGTATATATCTATATAAATATCATACAGTGATTTAAGGCCCACTTTTTAAAATATTTATGTCTAAAGATTTTTTTATTTAATTTATAATTAAATTATTAATTATTAATAAAATCAAATATATTATCATTAAAGATTACATGAATCAATAAAATTAGAATAATTAAGATATATTCATGGGATTATAAATCATTAAAATTACAATTTACAATTAAAGTTAAGAATAATTAAGAATGGAAAATAAATATAGGATTAAGAATCAGTGAAAAATGGATTAGATATAAATATATTGGGGTGATTAAAATATTAATAGGGCCATTACAACAAAAAAACCGTGTGATATGAAAAAAAAATAAAAAGGGGAATGTTTTAATCAGATCAACAAAAAATCGTGTGATATAAAAAAAAGGGAATATTTTGATCAGATCAACAAAAAGGTCTCCTATTTATCGTACGATTATGGCATGTAGGATCATTTAGGGGCAAATCTTTCTGTTTTATTTTTTATGCATTATTATTAGATTTGATTTTGTTATATCTATGGGATTCCTTGATCTGTCATGTAACCATAATATCAGATAAAGTAAGACATGACCATTATTATTGCTCACTGAATCCCTATATATATTTAATCACCGATTTAAGTGTAAAGTAAAAATTTGTTAATTGTATTTGGATCACACTACTAATAATTAACAAGTCTAACAAACTGACAAATGGATTCATTTGGCTAAAATAAAATATAGTAAACCAATTCATGATTATCTATTCTAATTTGTCTTATACTTAATGAAGGATTCGTCAGGCTGATCATAGAAAATAGATGAATTTATCTCAAAATTTTACAGAGAAGCATTTTTTTTTCTAACAATCTATTTCAGATTGAAATGAAAAGTGTAACTCCCTAGTACTCATTTATATGTGCTCGAGTTTGCATAAAAATGAATACCAAGGAATCACGTCCTATTTCGTGAGCTTTTTAACATTTGACATAAAATATTGCTAAGCATTCTAATGAAAATTCGGCAGGATAACGGCATAAATACCATGCTCCTACAAGACAGAAAATCATAAACAGGGTAACCAGTCATTCATAGCTCAACATACTTTTCAAAATACAATACTTCAACATATCATATATCATCATTATAAGGCACACAGTGCCATTTAATCCATAACATAACATAGTAATGTAATATCAAAGATAAATAGCCACATGGGTCAAACCAGCTAAGAATATACTAAGTCATAACCTCAAGTCACAAGATACAAAACATATAAGGAGAAAGATCTCATGATCCAAATACAAAGTTAAGATTCAGTAATATAGCACAGTCTCCAAGTAACGAAAAAGCAATTGTACTTCAGCAACTAAGTCTTTGCATCAGGATCTACCTGCTCATCTAGAGATGATATGGAAAAAAAAGAAAAGGGGTGAGAAATCAATTGAAATCTCAGTAGGAACATATGCAATTAACATGACATCATTATCATCTCTAGTCTACCTTGGTTTCTTTTGAAATTATTTACATACAATTATGAGGTTCGATTTTAGAATTTCGCAAACAATCTTTATCAAGGTAGAGGTGTCTTTTAGCATGGTCTTGGCATGATAAGTATATGCATGTATGAAGGAACTTTATTAATATAATTAAAGAGACATGCTTACATGGAAATATACTAGGTTCATTCATTAAATGTCACAACATACATAAATGGCTATCCTGATATAAGACATCAAATACATCATAATTAAGATCTTTTTATTTAGTCTTATCTACCTCATAACTTTCGTATTTCTATCTGTTCCTATTCATCTCACTGTTCTTTCCTCTCAATTAATTCTGGTTAGATACTTTAAAAGTTGTAAGCTTATACTTAACTGGTAGACACTAGTTCCTTAATACGAACTGACACTGAAACCCTTATGTGCACTATAAAGAAAGTAAATACCCAAATACACCGGTCCTTAGAACGATTCAAAGGTTGCTCTAACCCTCTTTGTCGACATAAATCGACCTTTAATCTTTATGTCATAATGCTAATTTCTTTTTGCTTAGTTCTTCCTCTTTTTCCTTTTTCCTCAAAGTTATTCTTTTTCTCATAAGCCATGCAAGCATAAGTTTCAATAATGAATTCTAAAGTCCTTTCCTTTAAGATGATAAAAGAAAATAACCATAACAACTCAACGGGTAAGAGTAAGCATTAATAAGCAATCATTCATTATGCTAAGACTAAAATGTCATTATATGATAAACCAAAACTCATCTAAACTCCATTTTTTTTTTGTTTCCAACAAACATGTAGAAACTCAGTCCCAAACAACCTTTACTCTCATTTAGAAATTTTATCAAACACATGGCATATACATTTACTCCATTTTCATGCATTTTTCACACCTTGTAACACAAATTTATTAGCATATCAAGTAATGAATTCAGAGGCTATAAAAATTATCTAAAACACTTCAATGTGTCCACAAGGTCCTGTAAAAATTTCAACGCAAGAATTATTCTCTAACTATGCTAAAATAATTAGACAAATTCAGAGGTCAGAAATCCCCTATTTACAGCCAACAACCATAGTTCCCAATTTTATTTCCCTGTCAAATGATCATATTAACTCATACAAAAATTACTGGTTTAACTTCAAGATGCCCACAACATCCTGTAAAAATTTCAAGTCGAAATTAGATCATTTGGTATAGTAAAAAATTATACAAATTCAGTGCTTCAGAAATTACTGTTCATATCGAAACTGAAATCTTCACGGTTTCTGAATTTTTAAAAATAGAAAACGTCACAGAAATACCTCAATAAAAATACTGAAGATACCTCTATATGTTAGCTTCATCATATACAAATTTTAGCTCAAAATATCATCTCTATCTATGTGAATTAAATCATACAAAACTGAGCTGTCTGTATAAATCCGAAAAATTTCAACAACAACATACAATTTCTTTTGATTTTTCATGCATAATCATTCATCAAAACTCAAGATTTCTGAACAAAATCATAAATAAACAAGTTTAAACATAAACCCCTACCCAAAAGATGATCTTTATTGAAGATCTAGACAACCACAAGCTCCTTAAAGTTTGATCTCCCAAGTAAGGAAACAAAAGCTCCTTCTTTCCTTTCTACCCGAATTTTGTCTGCTCTAGAACAGGTAGAAGGAAGCTTTTTCTTCAAAAACTGATGCTGGATTTGTGTTTGTTAGGTGGAAGAGCTATGGAAAAGTGTATTTATTTGTTAGATTTGGTGAAGAATTGAAGGATTTATGAGGTTGAGATGGTGGATGAAGATGGAGAGAAAGAAAGGAAGAAGATGAAGAAATGGAAGAAGTAAAAGAAAGAAGTGTGTGTGTGTGTACCGTGAAGGGGAGGGGAAAAAATGGGATTTGGGATTTTGTTTTCTTTTTTTTCTTTTTAAAGTGTGGGTGTATGTGAGAACAGTAGTTTGACAGTTAGATATATATATAAATAAGGATAACCTAGGAATTTCACAAACAAAATCACTAGAATAAATATAAAACACCCATAAAAAAAATATATTATTTTCACACACCTCTAATTCCAAGTAAAGATTATTTAATTAATCCGTTTTGAAGTTTAAATGTCAAAAGGAAACACAAGAAGGAAAACAAATTTTACTGAGATGCTAAATTAATTATGAATGATTAACTATCCATTAATTAACCAAAGTAATTGGGGTGTTACAAAAAGCAAGCATTTGTCATTTCTAAAATTAAACAAAGTAAATGGCCATCTCTTAAAAAAAACAAGGCGTCCTTTGTGACTTGCATATCTGTAAAAATAACAAACCCAGTCTATTACTTTTTCTTTTGTGGAGTGAGACATTTATCTATACAATAATATATATATCAATTAAAAAATATACACAATATTATTTATCATATGCAAATAATATTATTATATTATTGTTATAATTATATATTATAAATTTTACTATACTAATATTTCAGACTTATTTCATAGAAACTATTACACGTGTCATTCATATGGTGATTTAAGCTTTACGTGTCATTCATATAATGATTTAGGCCCCACCGTTCTTAATCTTTATGTCTAAAGATTTTTTTAAACTTAGTTTACAATTTACTTATTAATTATTTTTATATCAAATAAAATCAAATATTACAATCATTAAAGAATCAAATATTACAAACATTAAAAATTACAATTAGCACTAAGAAAGAACTCATGTCAATATAATTATGACTTACAATTAGATTAAGAACCATTAATAGCATCAAATTATAAAGGAAATATTTATAAAATAAATAAGCTTTAAGATTAGTATTTTTTTCTAAAAAAAAATAGGCAGGTCAATTTGTTAATGAATTACTAATTGATTGACTTTGATATGATAATAATTCAAAATTCAATTTTTACCAAATTTATTCTTAATCAAATATTTAAGACTCATTATAATACAAATATGATAATTTATTTTTAATCAAATATGATAGCAATTGATCTAATACTAATATTTAAGACTCGTTACATAAAAAAATTTCTATGTGTTATTCATAGAAAAATTATACCCCATCATTTCATAATCTTAATACTTAAAATAAGTTTTTGAATTTAATTTACCTTTTAATTATCAATTATTTTTTCCAATAATACCTTTATATCTCTTTACCATTAGAAAAAGAAATATAAAAAATAAAAAATAACATAAAAAATTATAATTCAATATATTATACCATAAAAATTATATATATAATTATAGTATTAATGATAATAAAGCTATTATATTTGTGTTACATTAGTAGTATTTGTTATTATGGATATTTATATTTTAAAGTTCAAAGTATTTTTAAATTTTTTTAATAAACCCATAAATATCAATAGGAATTCAAATCTTCACGTGGAATAATAAATAGAGACCCATGACAGGGATGTGGATGAGAATGGAGGCAAAATTCTAAATGAGGATAGGATTAGAGGAAAATTTTCTAATTTCAAATTTAGCACTTTTGAAAATCATAATAAAAAAAATTACCTATCTACCTATATCACTATATTCTATTTAATTTTTTACAACTTGTATATTCCAATCTATTAATTCCATAATCTTTTCATACTAATTTTTTTGAAAAAAGTACCTTTAATTTTTTAACACTAAAATATTTTAAAAAATTAATTGCACAATTTACACTTCTTTAATAATGATACTAAATATTTATTAATTTTAAAAATTAAATGATTATATTACTTTTTTATTCAAAATAATATTATAATTGATATAATACTCTAATAATTGAGATTATATAAATTAGAATTATATATATTTTTTACTAATTATTATACATTAATTATAACATATATTTTAAAATTGATATTTTAATTTATCAAAAGGATGTACAAGGAAAAAACGTGTAATTGTCATCATATAAATTAAATTTATTCGTTATTTTTTTAATTATAAAATATTATTTTATATTTTTATAAATTAAATATTTTAATTTACTAAAAAGATATAAACAGGTAGGGATGACAAAAAAATTGTAAGTGGGTACATGCAGGAATTATTCATAATGGGAAAGAGAGTTGAGACATATTTTGTCTTCATTGGGACAATCGATGGTGCTAAGTCGTCATTTGTTAAATGAGATAGTGATGGGGATAGTATACCTTCATTTTTTTAATTATTTTTATTATATTTGCATTATGTATGCATTTTAATTTTAATTTAGATTATGTTTTATTAATAGTATTTGTTATTATGAATATTTATTTTTAAATTATAAAATATTGTTAAAATTTTTTTCTTTTTCAAATTTGTTAATAAACCCCTGAATATTTTATTCCTACAGGAAATGGAAAATAGGGACCCCATAAAGGAAATGGGGATGACAGTGAAAGGCAAAATTTTAAACAGTGACAGAAGGCGTAGGACATGTCCCCTTTCTCATGGATACTCATAATCCTCCCTATAAGTGGCTCATGATATAGTAAAATTATTCATTTATTCTCTTTCTTTATTAAACAATTTTAACTTTTGAAATGTGTAAAATTTCATAAATTAGGCTTTTTATTATTAGTTGTAGGTCTTCTATCGAAATTTTTTCAACCTTATAAATATGATATTCAAAATAAGATATAAAATAGAATGGTATATTTATATTTTGTCCACTTATTTAATTATTTAAATATTAACCTACTTTTAAGATAAATTTATATACTCAATTTTTGATATGATATATTTAAATCAATTATTATTTATTTTCAATAATGATCAACAAAATATTTTTTATTATCTTCTATGTATCGCACGGGTTCAACAACTAGTAATACAAATATGCATGTGTAGATAGAATGTGCAAAAGAAATGTTACCTATGCTACAATTTATATGCAATGATCAAATATGTATATATGCTAAAATTAAGCACATCAAATCTATCAAAAAAATTATGTGCATCAAATTAATTAGAAGTAAAGGAAATTTGAAAAAGGTAATAATATTAATTAGTATGATAATTATTAAAAATTAATAATACAGATAGATAAGTATTTACTAATTAGAATGAAAAAGAATAGAAATATTTTTTTAACCAATGATAGATTAAGATCATATATTGATTGAGATTTCAATCATATATTAATTTTGCTTAAAATAAATAATACAAAAATGTGGTGAAATTAATTTTATGTTAGTTTTATGTTTTAGCTTTTATATGTATTAAGTTTAAATATTGAAATCAAAATTAAAATTTGAAATGTGATATTCATACATCGTAAAAGTGGAAATCGTAAAAATGGAAATAGTAAGTACAATCAAAATTAAGAATAAAAACATTCAAAATATATTTCTTTATTCTTATATTGTAAATTGAATCAATTTATGTTGCAAGGATCTTACTTTCAATCGTATATAAATTAAGAATAAAATTATATATTAATTGAGATTTGAATCATATATTGCTTTTCTTTAAAATAAATAATCAAGAAAATAAAAAATAAAACAAAATGGTAAATTAAAATAATTAGAATTTTGGGCAGAAAATGAGCCAACGAGGAATTGTCACATAGCATTTTTCTTATAAATATACATAATTGAGATTTGAATCATATTTCAACTATTAAAATAATGGAAACTGGAATATAACAATAATAATTTTTAGGATATAAATTGAAATATGATATTATATTAATATGACATATCAAGTGACCATAATATTAAAAGTTAGTATTAAATAAGATTGAAAAATTAATTGTGAATAAGAATGATAGAATAATTGATATTGGTTGTCCAATTTTGATTCATAAAAGTTGGAAATTATATAAGATTCATGAAATTAATATTATTATTGAAAATTATATCAAGTTCATAAGAATGATATGACTAAAACATAATATTAGAGAATCAGTATTAGCATAAAAAAAATATCAAATATATATGTTGTAACATCCCCTGCTGCTTTATGGATTGACGACTGTCCCCACAAACCAACACGGGTCTTTTCAGCATGCTTTGTCCTCACTGCAGACGCCTCTCGGGAAAACTTCCCAGGAGGTCACCCATCCCAAAATTACCCCAGGTCAAGCACGCTTAACTATGGAGTTCTTTCAGTTTAGGCTACCGAAAAGAAGATGCATCTTGTTGGTATAGGTAGTGCAAATCAATTCATATATGCCCTCCTCAACTGTATAGTCCCATACCTATACAGTCTTAGGATCCCTCTCATTCGGGTGTGTAATCGGTTCATTCATGTACCCCTCCGCTTAGAGGACCTTGCGAGGAGCCGCTCCTTGTCCGTGCCCTCTTTTGCACCGGCGTTCACTCCTCATCCTCATCCCCGGGCGTTACATGCCCACCACTTCCGCTGGTTCGTCCCCAACCACACCGTCTTCGGGAGAGGTGCAGGCTCGATACCATTTGTAACATCCCCGCCGCTTTATGGATTGACGATCGTCCCACAAACCAACACGGTCTTTTTCAAAGATGCTTTGTCCTCACTCGCACGCTTCCTGGGAAAACTTCCCAGGAGGTCACCCATCCCAAAATTACCCCAGGTCAAGCACTCTTAACTATGGAGTTCTTTCAGTTTAGGCTACCGAAAAGAAGATGCATCTTGTTGGTATAGGTAGTGCAAATCAATTCATATATGCCCTCCTCAACTGTATAGTCCCATACCTATACAGTCTTAGGATCCCTCTCATTCGGGTGTGTAATCGGTTCATTCATGTACCCCTCCGCTTAGAGGACCTTGCGAGGAGCCGCTCCTTGTCTGTGCCCTCTTTTGCACTGGTGATCACTCCTCATCCTCGTCCCCGGGCGTTACATATGTGGATCATATATTAATATATGTGAATCCTACATTAATTTTAGATAATAATTATTTTACGAATGATATTAATTTGGATAATCTGTGTGACTTTCTTTTATCAAATATATATTAATTAAAATAATTCACTTCATTTTAATAATAAAATTAAATTAAGGATGAATGAAGGAGGGATTGCCACATTGGATTTCCTTATTTGGATAAACTGTATTTTATATAAATATATTGACTAGTATATTGTAACATCCTCTTTTTCATAAAATATTTTATAAGAGTAATTTATCATATTCTTGTGAGTTGTTTGAGTTGATTATTGTAGGATAGCCTAATAGGAATTCATCAAAGAATTAAATATCAATTTATAAATTAAATCATCACTCATAATTTTTTGAGCTAATAATCATATATACATCACGGTACACATATATGTATATATATATGTGTGTGTGTGTGTGTGTGTGTGTATATTATCTTTAAATATATTATATAATATATATAGGTAACATAGGTACCGTGATGTATATATCACATGTAGTCATATATACATATATATGATTTTATATATAATTTAAGGCATGTAGTAATTTAATAATATGCATATACTTTCCTTCATAATCAAGTTTTAAAACTTGTTGGCCAAGTTGCTTGGTGCTCAAGTTAGTAAACTTGGTGCCCAAGTTTCCAAGCTTGGTGGCCAAGCTAAGAACCTCTATATAAAGAGGTGATGTGAGGTAAAATCTCAATTGTAGAAGTGGAGCTTTGAGCATTATTAAGGGATCAAGTGTAGAAGTGTAGAGCTTTTCAAGTGTAGAGCTTGTCAAGTGAAGAGATTTGAGCATTCTTGAAGGAGATTAACGAGTGATCGTAAGATTAGAATATTGTCTCTATAATAATTTCAAGGTAGGGAAGAAAATCTCTTTAAACCATGGTTACATTACTTAATTCTTTTCAAAATCTTTGTTTTATTCACATAAGAGTTTAGGAGATTTTATAGATAGATCTCATAAAAGTTTAGGATGTTTGTTAGAAAAATCTCATAAAAGTTTAGGAGATTTTCTAAAGAAATCTCATAAAAGTTTAGGAGACTTTATAGATAAATCTCATAAAATTTTAGGTGATTTGTTAGAGAAATTTCAGAAGAATTTAGGAGACTTTACAGATAAATCTCATAAAAGTTTAGGAGATTTATTTGAGAAATCTCATAAAAGTTTAGAAGATTTTACAGAGAAAATCTTATAAAAGTTTAGGATATTTTTAAGGAACAATTACTTTGTTTTACATGGTGTTATGAGTAAATTTATGGTTACATTAGCTATCCTCTATATTACTTTAATTTTATACTATTTGAATATCTATACACTTTATTTATTTAATTATGCACTATGTTCCATTTAATTCAGAGTTAAATTTTAAATAACTCATTTATAATATTCAAATATTCATGTTGACTCTTAAGTTCTATTTTTATTACTTAAAGATTTTGCATCTCATATTTTATGCAACTATGCAAGATAATAATGAAAAAGAAAACATTTAAAATTTTTCCCCTAACCACAAGAAGGCAGAGGGACAGAGATGAAAGGTCTTTTACCTGCCTTGGTTAGTGTGGCATAAACGTCTTACTTCGTTGTCACGATGTTAAAGAGTAACACCAGAATGAGAATTCCCTAAGAAAAGACCTTCGACTATGTGTAAGACAAGCAGACAAAGGAAAGTAAAAGATTAATGCAAAAAGATGATAATGTTAATAAGTCTTGCATGACACGCTTTATCCAGTATATTCTATTTATGCTATGATATATGATTATTTTCTTATAAAGAAATGTGGCCATGTGTATTTTCCATATAGATGCGGCTGGAACCACCATAGTTCAAAATGCTTTCAAGATATTCATTCCCTACTGAGAATTATTTTCAATTCTCATCCCTATTTTCTGGTGGTTTTAGATTAGTCAGGTAATGCCTGAGGAGAAGGCAGTCTATTTCAGATTCTACTAACATTTGGGTATATAGATAGTGGTCAAGTTTATTATGTGTTATATGATAGTTTGGTTGTAAACCTCATGGTTAAGTACTTTTGTTAGAATACTTCATTTGTACTTAACTAATATAATGTTAAATACTGTATTTGACTGCCCAAATTTCTAGTAATGTCTTTAGAACGTACAGGTGTTACGTTACATATATTGCCAACGCGATGTACATGATAATTAATAGTAAGAAATATATACTAAATACTAAATTTATTTAACATTTTAAAAAAATTATACTCCATACATATTCATATAATTAAAAATTATTGTATTATTTTTAAAAAAATATTAATTTTTATAAAATATAATAAAAATAAATAATTATAAAAAGGTGAAGTGCAACAGTAAATAAATAATTTGTTTAATATCATTCATGCAGCATACACATTATGAAGGAAAGTGAATCATAACTAATAATCAATTTTACAATGATAATAAACTGTAATATTATAACATCATCCCTTCATGTTCTACAAAATAGCAAAAATTTAGATATTAGTTAATCAAAATCTAACATCATTTTGTTACCCATAAGATGTAGATAATAACATATTAATCAAAATAGAGTTAAACATCTTTGAGAAATAATTATGTTTCAATATAATTGTTTCATTTATTATCATTGCAATGATGAAAAACAGATGCCTTCATTGAATAACACATCAGCTATTTTATTTCTCCAAAACTCAATTTTAATATTATATATATATATATTTATAATTTGAATCAATTATAATGAATTTTATTTATTACTATAATTATTATAATAGTGAGATCAACCTAAGTGAAATAATTTATTTTAAATCATAATATAACTTTCAATAATGAATCTAGCGATTAGTGCATGATTTTTTTTTTTAAAAAAATTGATTTATATTGTTCCAAACCCTATTTTAAATGCTACCCTTTAAAACAAATATCTAATCTGAAAAAAAATTAGTATATTTGATTTAACAAAAAATCAAGAATTATGATTGATAATCAAACCGGAATCCATTATAATTGATTGTATTTATTGTTTTAATTAGTATATTCCATATATAAATAAGTTAAGTGACAGTTACTAATTGAAGTGAAATATTGAAATCAATTATAATTAACTATATTTATTATAATAATGATTACAATTGGCATTTTGCATAAATATATTTTTCACAAAAATAATTATTCTTATGAAAATAAATGGGATGAACGAAGAATAGTAACAAAAAATTGTTCATTTTGTATAAATTATAATTAACCATATTTATTATAGAAATAACATATTATCTTTGGGTGCAAGGAGAAGTTCGTTGATGAATATTCTCTGAACAATGATTTAATAAAAAAATTATGAGTAATAATTGGTAATATAATATAATTATATTTATTATTATCATTATAAATAATACATTCTTTAAATAAGTAACCCAAATAAATTAGATATAATTTCTCCATGTCCTATATAAAATATTATTCTTTAAAATAAATATTTAATTTAAAACAAAATTAGTATATATGAAGCCATTACAAAAAAATGTCACATTACCAAAAAAAAAAAATCAACCTAATACATAATCATTTCAATCCTTTTTGTCAAAATCAATTATTTAATTATGTTTCAATTGATTTTAAATCAACAAGATTTCATTGAATTTTTTTTCTTTTTAATTGACTTTGTTTCAATATATGATTAATCAATTCTTTAGTTCTCTAATTAAAGATCGATATCTAGTTAGTTTCAATAAATAAATAATTTTAATCAATTAAAAGTCTCTAATTATTTTCCTTATTTGATAATATTTTAATAAAATCAAATAAAATACATCTAGAATCAAAATAATAGTATGATTGATTTTATTTTAAAATTAACATAGTATAAAATATTTAAAAGAAATCTGTTTTGAATTTATTTAATTTCAAACGGGGATATGATATCCTAATATCGTAAAAAATAGATATAATATTTTTATTTTAAAATAGATATAATATTAAAGATTAAAAGTCATGTAAAATAATTAATAATTTAATATTAAGAAACATATATAATATTGAAGAATCGTTTAAAAACAGACATATGATGTAATTTTAAATAATGTTGATTTGCAATGATAATTAAGAAATTGATATCAAATAATAATAATGATGATGAAAATAATTAAAAACTAAACAATCTATAGCATTAATAGAGAAAATTTTGTCCATTAAAATATTATACGAAAATCAAAACCTGACCATTAACAGCAAATAATAGATGAAACTCATCAATTAACAAAATGAAAATTAGCTTTCTAAACAATAAAATGAAGTAAACAAAATTCCTTTCTACTGTACCAATAAAAGATAAACTAAAAATGAGGGGAAAAAAAGAGCTTCAAAATCAAATTAGCAACAACAATTAATGTACATTGCAACTTGAAAAGTTCTTATGTTTATTGTACATTAGCCTGATCTGTCTCTGGGCCCAAGCCCTTGTATTTTTTTACCTTACCTTATCTTCCATAATGTAATACTAATATTATTAAGAGCTTATATCATTGTTTATAATTTTAATTCGTTTACAGCTAATAAAATAAAATTTTGATATTATTTATTATTAGTATAAGATTAATTCTGATGGAACAAAAAAATTACACTGTCATTTAATTATATGTTTTTGTTTGTAAGACATTTTAGTCAATAAATTATTGAGTCAATTTTTTTAAGTAATGTAACAATATATGATTATTTGTTTTATGAATTTTTAATATTGATGATGCATTTAAATTAAATATTCATCATTATTTACATATTTATGTATATTGAGATTTTCTTTACTATTTTATTGTCTTATTTTGAAGAGCTAATATATAAAATTTAACTATTTAATGTAGTTTTAATTAATTATAGTTACAATAATAACTTCAAGTATTTTAAAAAATTTGAAAGCAAATTTAAGTAAAATTAAATGGGCAAACAAGATACAGTTTGCACTCTGGGCTCCTCCCCTCATTTTAACTAGGGTTGGAAGTGGGCCAAGTTGGACAAAACTCTGTTTGTCTCATTAGCAATCGAGTCTAAAATTTTGGTTCAAGCTCAACTCACAATAAGCTTATTGATCTCGAGCCAACGTGATTTAATTATACATAGAGTGTTTTACTTTAGAATTTATATTCCGTGATACAAAAAAAATTACTCCTTTCGTCCACGAATAACTGTCCAACATAAACATTTTACTTTTCCATAAATAATTGTCCATTTAGAAATGTTAGGTAACATTTATTAATTTCTTCTAATATATCCCTAATTAACTTATTTTCTTTTTTTCTATTAAATATACTCTTAGTAAAAAATATCAAGAATAATATTGTAAAGTATTTGTAACTTTTATTAACACTGAAATATTATTAATTATTTTCTTAATTTCTGTGCACAATTAAAATTGAATAATTATTTGTGAATCCATGATTAGCCATTCTTATTGGAATTTGTTAAGTAAGTCCGTCGGTCGCGGATGCATGGGGCAGAAATCAATTGAATTGAAGGCCAACGATATCCATCCAATAATGCACCCGTCCTTTCATCTTTCAAGGCTTCAAACCACCTGTAAATAAAGGAAAATATAGCCCTTCTTACGTGCTTCACACTAACAATTAAGCTAAGCAATTCGAATCGATATATCTATCTTTGACTAAGTTAGCTAGCATGGCATCCACCAAATTGACCCTGAAGCTTCTGATTGACACAAAGCGTGAGAAAGTTCTCTTCGCCGAAGCGTCTAAAGATGTGGTAGACTTTCTCTTCAACTTGCTTCAGTTGCCTCTTGGTACCGTGGTAATTAAGGCTCCTAAACAAGAAAGGCGTGGTAGGTTCCTTAGGCAATCTCTATGAGAGCGTTGAAAATCTCAATGACACTTGCAAACAAACCCGGTTAAAGATGTTCTTTTGAACCCGAGGTCTCCTGCCTCTTCAACTGCGTTCTGTGGCCTTCTGCCTTCAAGTGATGGTGTTGTCCAGAAGCTCTACATGTGCTCTGGTTCCTGCGTCGGCGGTCGCTACACTGTGACAGAAGTGTATAACTCTCGTTGTCGTAATTGTTTCGTATCATTAAATGACGAGAGAAGTAAAATATATCACAAATAATGAAGTGACAGATACGTCTTCTACTTCTGTTTGCGGTACTGGCTTTGTGAAAGAGGTCGTAACTTACATGGTGATGGATGATTTAGTCATTCAGCCCATGTCAACCATATCCACTATCACCTTGCTTAACCAGTTCAGCGTCAAAGATGTCGGTGTCTTGAAAGAAAAGGTGGTTGCATTGGAGATGGACGAGGTATGGTTTTATGACTACTCCCAATGTATGTTGAAAGGGTTTCCAGCTGTGAGAAGTGATTTCTTATGCCATTTTCTTTCTTTTTATCAACAGGGCTTAAAGCTGCTGAAGGCCTCTCTGCAGTCAGAGATGGTTCTGACTACGGTTTTCATGAAGAACATGGGATCATAAAGGAATCAAGCGGTTTCATATCGATGTGTGTTTTGTCTTGTTGCTTTTTTATTTTTTTCCTGTTTTATGAATCCTGTATCTTAATATATGTATTTGAACAAGGCATGTGAAATTTTCTACGTAATTCCCTTTCTTTAAAAGTCGATTTTTGTTTAATCTATTAAGTTATATAATTGATGAAATCTTTTAATCTGTATGAGATATTCGACATACATATAAAATATTAAAATCAATGGCCTCATCATTTGCCATCCCCATCTAATGAGATGAATCTCGTACGTAGTGGGAAACCATATAATCCAAACTAATTATGTTCGAGAAAGAGTTCATCGAATTAATTTTTTATTGCATTTTGTGCATTTTTTTTTCATTTGTAATTCACATGCGAATAAATAACGTCGGTACTGCAGTTGTTTCCTAAGCTGTATTGCTTACACATGCCTTCCTTGGTTAGTAGTAATTTCACAGCCTTCGATGATTTTGGGAAAGACAAGTCTGTGTGGCGCACGAATGGAGCAGAGATCAATTGAATGAGCCTTGGAGTTTATCCATTAAGTACAGCCCTTTCAATTTTCAAGCCTTCAGACTACTTTTGAATACATAGTCCCTCAATCTATCTTGGATAGTTACAGATATGGTACCTGTACCGGATATTGATATGGGTATTATATATGAAAATTTTTAAAAATTGTGGTATGAGTATGAGAAGATTTATTATATAAAAATATAAAATTATAACTTATAAAATAATTATATCATAAAATATATAATTTTTATGATGCTCAAGTAAAAGTATATAAAAGAAACATGAAATTTAAAATGATAAAAATAGTAGTTTAATTCATTTAATTGTAAAATTTAATATTTTATAAGGATTAATTTATATTTAAGTAATATCTAATTATTAAAATTATTAATTGACAAGTACCCAAAATATCCAATAAGTATCGGTGATATCAGATATGACAATTATTTTGGAGTACCTATACTTCATAGCCCTCAATATATAGTTCTCATACATAACAACTCAGAGATGAATTTTCAGCATTAAAATGACCATAAAGCTTCTCATTGACAGAAAGCTTAAGAAAGTTCTTTTTGCCAAAGCATCCAAAGATGTGGTAGACTTCCTCCTCAACTTGTTTCAATTGCCTCTTGCCACCGTGGTGAGTCTCCTTACCAAGGAAGGCATGGCGGGTTGTTTAGGCAATCTATATGACAGCGTCGAAAATCTCAACGGCACTGACTTTCAGCAATCCAACAAAGGTGAACATGGCCTCTCGAACCCGGCAGTTCCTGTCTCTTCTACTGCGATCTCTGCCCTTTTACTTTCATTTAATGACAACGCTTATAACGATGCAAATTTTCCTAAGCTTTATATATTTTCCTATTCAATTTGTTCTGCTTTATATATTTTAAATTTTTCTTCTTGTTCATCTTTGCTCCTTAGCAAATAATATAAGAATATCTTGAAAAATTATCTATAAAAGTTATGTAAAACTTCTTACCTCCTCTAATCATTATGGATTTTAAATCACATATATCAAAGTGTATTAAGCTTAGTAGCTCCATTTCATGAAACTCTATAGATTTATATGTTTTTTCTTTGTACTTTTTGCTTCTACACATACTGGACATTTATCATTATTAGCTATTGACATATCATTATTAGAATCTGTCAATATTGGTGGATTCAATAAAATAATATTAAAATAAAATCTCACCGCCAAAATCAGTTTTGTAATCTACCAAAATAATATTTTTTTATTGAATCCGCCATTGGCGGATTTTAAACACCATATACAAATAAATTTATCCGTTTTATCATATTAATGTAAATCACCTACACAAATACTATATATAAATTATTTTTCCTACATAATTTCCTCTCTTTCCCCACATCATTGTAGGAGGTAAAGGCATTTTTGTTTGCACAAATATGCTTGGTAGTCCCAGAGTTTACGACCCAATATTTTTCCTCTCTTTCCCCCACATCATTGTAGAAGGTAAAGGCATTTTTTGTTTGCACAAATATGCTTGGTAGTCCTAGAGTTTACAACCCAATATTTTTCCTCTATCAAAAAATTATTAGTAGTGACTCCTACAAAATTAATTTTATTCTTGTATCTACATTAAGCAGCATGATGTCTATATTTCTCAATAATGTAGAACTTACCTGATACTTTGTCATAGTTGGGATTGCCACGATGATAAGCATCTTTATGTAGTTTAAACATTTTTCTATAAATCTGGAATTTGAGGATAATTGGCTAGTTGGCAAATTCTTGGTAATGCTAGTGTAGAGTATAATTTTTCTTATCTTCCTTTCCTGAATTAGTCACCTTGAGAAGTCACTTGATCCCAAACCAGCACATATACCAAGCGATCCACACGCTGGTGGCCAGAACATGAACTAGAGAAATACTCTTAAGAATGTTGGTAAAAATTAACCTGAAATAACACTTTATTAATAGATAGATAGTAACAATAATAAATTAATTCAGCACAAGAATAGAAATGAAGAATCAAATAGATAAATAATAAAAAATAAAAAAGATGATTTATTGTGATCAATAACTGAGGTGAGCTAGGCATTGGCTGGTGTAGATAGTTTTCACGGCTAATACTCCACGTAATCTACAGTCGCGTTAAATTTAGCTAACGTATTTGAACTAGTGATGAGCCTACAAAAACAACTCTTTTGGCTTGTTCAAGGAAATTAAGAAAAAGACTAGATAAAGAAGAAGTTAATAATTTTGTGTTGTGATAACTAGCAAGTGTTTGTGAATGTTGATCAAGCCATAAATGAGGTGTGTATATATATAACCCAAACCGCTTCTAACGAAAAAATGAAGCACTCTCACCATGATCAAAGAATATCCCGAAATTAAAGCATTAAGGTTGAAAAACCAGTCTCCCTTGCAATGATCATCATAAAGACTCAATGTGCTCAACGTCAAAATGCTCAACGTTAACATGGCATGACTTGGTCAAAGTCACAATTAAAATAACTTACTGTGTGTTTGTTTGAAATGAAATTGGAAGGACGGAGAGGAAAGGAAAGGAAAGGAAATTGGAAGGAGGCAACCTATTTTTCCTTGTTTGGTTGGAATGAAAATTTGGAAAAGAATGATGAAACAGTAAAACATCAGGCGGGGCCCACCCAAAATATTTTCTTCCCACCTATGGACGGAAAATCAAAGGAAAGGTTGCAATTTTCTTGCACTCCCAATAGTACCCTTCTACCACTGCAGCATTCTTGTTTCATCATCATGTAAACCAAATAACACACCCAACACCATGAAAACACAAATAAAAGTGCTAACAACAGAGTCACAGATTCAATCCAAAGCTCCAGAATGGAAAAAAAAATTGAAAATTGGTACAAGAACATATCAAAAAATCAAAAGCCCATAAATCACAACCCCTTTACCATCATCTTCTCCATTGCCACCTCAACTACCACGAGCCACCATTGCCGCAGTGTCGTTGCCGTCGCTGTTTAGAGCGGCTGCCCCACCATGAGTCCATGGTCCGCCATTACTCCCTCTCTCTCTTTCTCTCTGTTCGGCGCCCCACTTATAACCCCAACCAAACCATTATGTGCATTTTGTTTTCACGAAACTAGCACATATACTGCTCCAGTTTCCATTTGTCTCTTTGTCAATTTGGGCTCTTTTATTAAAAACAGGTTGTATATTTTTTCGGCCTTTTTTGGTTGGGTTTAGTATTTTTTGTATTAATGAAAAAAAATTTCATTTTAAATAATTTATATTAATTAGTATTATTATTTTACCGTAAATCAGTTAAATTAAAATAGCTAACATTTCTATTTAATGTTAATTAATATAATTATTTAATTAATATTGGTTTTATATAATAGGTCATAATAACATTTTGAAAAGCTAAAAGGGCAAAATTGTCATTGGACATTATTATCTTTATCTTTCCTTTCACTTTTTCATTCAAACAAATAAAAGAAAATAACTTTTCCTCTCCTTTCTTTTCTTTCATTTTCCTTTCATCCAAACATACTAATGAAAAATAAAAATCCACTAAATTTCTTTCTTTTCAATATCTTTCCTCTCATTTTCTTGCTGCTCATTTTCTTTCATTTGCCAAATACACCCTTAATGAGATAATAATTCTAATAAAATAATATTAAACTTTGAAATAATATTAAGAAAAATATAACAGTACCAGCCCTTGTCAAACGAAACTATAGAGTTCTGAAGGCATGAATGTCTACTGGAGATGTGGTGTTAGTATGTTGTCTATTTTTTGTATTTGTTTTATAGTTTCGTAGCTGCTACCTTGTCTTTATTTTAGTGGTGGACTTATGTTTACTACTGATCTAGTTCTGGTTTGTATGACTTTTGGCTCCCCTTACTTAGGATTTTTATTATTGCAGAGATAGCAAAGAACAAGCTTTCATCAGTGACAGAGGGAGAGAGGGATGGGTTCTAATCAATTTTTCTCTTTTCTTTAAAGTACAAGATAGAGGTAGTTCTCTTCACTGGTGAATAGGGCTTTTCTTTAAAAAAGAAAAAAATCGTGTTAGCATATGCTTACAAGAATATTGAGAAAAAACCAAGTAAATCCTGTTTTCGTGCTCCGAAGTACAAAGCTTTGTTAATTTGTTACTTCCAAAGACATTAGTTAGCAAATCAGTTCCTCATTCATATAAAATGTTGCTACGTCTTTGATCCTTCTTGTTACATTCGGAGAAATCATAATAATAGGTTCTAATTAAGGTGTATTTCGTATTGATCAAGTACTAAACTAGTGACATGGGTTTTTTGAAGATTAAAATGATGACTATTGTGTCTTTGGATAAAGCAAACAGGGTTTTACTGAAAAAAAAGTTTGAATATGGAATGGGTGTTTTAATTTAGGAACCTGCCAAGGCATCAGTTTGGGAATCTGCAAAACAAGATGTTCCCAGCATACTTCTCATTGGTGGGCGTGTGTTGCGCCATTTCGGTGGCATCCTTTGGGTACCTTCACCCTTGGAAGTCTTCCTCCACTGCTGAAAAATGCCAGCTTGGGTTCTTGCTCTCCTCTTTTGCCTTCAATCTCACCAACTCGTTTGTCTTTACACCTAGGATCATCGAGGTAATTTTCAATCCTTAATTTATTTTTTATTTCCAATCTCTTGTTCATTTGTTCCAAGGGGATGCACAAACACTTGTTAAATAGTCCTCTCAAGTTATTTTGCTATTTAGTTTTCTCTTTGTTACATACTAATAGTTAGTTAGTGGTATAATTATGGGATTACTCTCATTTTAAATGAGTTAGTTGAATAATAAGGAAATGAATACCTGTGGAGCTTGAGACTTGGTCGAAAAGTCTTATTAGCCCTTGACAAGAGTGGTAATGAGTTTATATATACACAATGGAGGTAAGGGATCTCTGGAACCCTCTAGTAGCTACGAGCAAATGAAAAAGTAACTGTAATAAATGGGACATAACTAACTAGCTAACTGTCATAACTGCAATTCTGCAAATTATATTGTAATAGCCATCGCCCCTAAATTGGGTAAGCTTAGTTTCTAGTGGAAGTAAAATCAAGTGTGGACATGTGATTTCCGCAAGCCATCTCAAATTTCTATTTGCATTGTTCATGCAATCTAACCAAGTTCCTAATTGTATGAGGCCGTCCATGTTGCTCTCCATTTGTAACAAAGACAATGAGGAGAGTAGTAATTTGAAATAACTGGATTTCGGAGGATGAAAATGATTCTTCTGCAGCGCTGGAAACATAAAATGGGAGATTGATTCTAGAATTCCCTGTCTCTAATGAAGGCCAAAGAAGTTTGTATTCATAGATTATGTGGCTTATTCCATATTCATGCTTAAAAGAATCGGTTTCTGAAACTCAAAGTGAATTATTTTGTTAAAGATTTCATGCACTTGCACAATTTAACTATTCCATAAGGATGATGGGAAGGTTTTATGATACTCTATCATCATCTTATTTATTTCATTTAAAAAAATTATTTAAAGTAGATTATATGATATCTTCTATAATTATTTTAAGGTGCTTTTACTTCATAAGCTTAAATGAAGACCAACAGAATCATCAAAATCAATAATTGTTGTTCATCTTAAATTTGTTAGTAAGTTGACTGGCAGTTTCTTAGATTTGCTAGAGGTACCAGATTTTTCAAATATTGATGCACTCTCAATTAAAGTTTCTCCAACCTTAAAAAGGATTATATATTGATTCCATAATTTTGTTTTGATATAAAGGAGTTTATGAAGCATTTTCAAGTTTTGCTAACATTGAAAAGAATTGCTTCATTGTCCATTTCTTCAGATATGATCTCTTGATCCACTTAATATAGGTTAAAACTTGTAAGTATTGACTACTGTGTGTCAACAAGGGTTCAAGTTAGAGTAACTGATTTATGTGTTAAGTAAAGTGAACAAGGCATTAAGACTTTTTTTTATGCTTTATGGGGTAGTGAAGTAATTTTTTGGTGCATAATAAGATAATTATTAACACTTTTGGATTTTACTTGTGGTTTGTTTCTAATGGAAATTTTGTTATTTTTTTGACACAGTATGATTTTTCAACGAGTCCAATTTTATTAGTGTTTGCATGTTGCAATGGGAATGGGGCAACTGAGATAACATCTTGAGATCAAATCTTTGGTGAATACTAAGTGGAGTTGCGGATCACAAATAACATTATGACTTTGTAAGAAATTTCTATATTTTCCCTTTTTGGTGCTTCCATTATATGTGCTATGCTCTTTTTTGCATTTCTACTTCATATTCATTCCTTTGTTAATTTTATCCATTTATTATTCACTCAAACTAGTTGACTAAAGGACTCTTCTCACAAACTTATATAATTTTTAAAACTCCTTTCTTTTTCTTCTATGTCATATGCTTGTAAGGGATCAAGAAGTAGTCCCTTCTTCTGAGTGGACTAAACCATATATTTATACATACAAATACTTGTGGATTAAACTATATATTTCCAAATTAAATATTGAAGATAGTACAAGCTGCTTCTGCAGTTTGAAAGTATTATTATACCCTTTACTTTTTTTTTCTTATGAGAAGACATGCTACTAGAAGTTTAGAATCGAGGAGGATGTGAGTTACTTAGAATAATGGGGCTATTTGGATTAGCTATACCTATAGAGTTTCATATAAAGTGAACTCTTAGTAAACTTGTTGATGGGTTGTAATCCCTTGTTTTGCTCCCTTCCTCCTTCAAGTGGCTGAGCATTTGTTGGTGTTGGATTATAGAATTAAATTGATAATTTTGTATATATTGCTTTTCAAAAGTCAAGATCTAGGTGATTTTTATGATTTGTTGTTCTGTCTAAATTGTTGTGTGTCAGTTTCCATTATTTTTATGGTAACAAGTGTAGGAACTTTAGGAGTTGGTGTACTGGTATTTGACATATTATAGTTTTATATAAATATAGTTATTCAATAAATTAAGATTGATAATACTTTTGGTTTTTAAGCTGTAGATTGAACTTAATGGATATGCAACTTTGAGGCAGGCCAAAAGGAGGACTAATACAAATAAGGACATAAAACATGCAATGGATGTGATTATGATGGACTATATTATAGAGATTTTCCTTTGTGTCAGGTTCTTATAACTAATATTCTTTAATTTTGTGAACTACATATAATCACTTTGTCTATTTTGATTTAAAGTAAAACTTGTTTCTATTTAGACTTGTGTGTAATAGACTTGTTTTTATTTAGATTTGTATGTATCAACCAACATTATGGACTACCATACATGCTTAAGGTGACTTAGTTTACGTAGTTCTTTATTTAGTAGGTTAATTAATATTGGTTTATTTTATTTATGAATTTCAATCAGTTAATTAGTTTTTTGCTCAAAATTAATGTGGTTTCTAATTTATATAGAAATTAAAGGGTAATATATATAGTTTAATTTGATATTACAAAAAAGGTTGGTTTTAAGAATATGAAATTTGAGACTAAAAAAAAAGCATTATGAGATTAGGAGACAATCAGAATTGAGAAGAAGTTACAATTTTTAATTGAGGGCTAAAATATCAGAAAAGCCAATGTTTTAAATTAGTTGCCTAAAATATTAGAAAAGGCAACACTTTTTATAAGTTACCTAAACAATAAGAAAAAATACAAAACATAAACCTTTGCCTTTAACCAGAGTAAAAGCAATGCTTATAACGCATTGCCTTAAATCAGAATAAAATACAACGCACAAAGGGTATAAAAAGTGTTGCCTTTGATGGGAAAAAAAAAGGCGTTGCCTTTGATTCAATATAGGCAATGCTGTTTTTCACATACCATTGACTTAGAGAAAAGGTAACATCAGTATAAGCAACCCCTGGAAAACGTTACCTTTACTCGGAAAATGTTGCGCTACTTTTGAGGTAATTTCTTATAGTGAATTATACATAGTGTTTTACTTTAATAACCTATAATTTTTACTATACATACATAACTTATCTTTTACATAATTTATATCCCATGATATAGAAAAACTTACTCCTTCCGTCCATAAATAACTGCCCAATAAAAACATTTTACTTTTTCATAAATAATTATCTATTTAGAAATTTTAGGAAACATTTATTAATTTCTTCTAATTATACCCTTAATTAACTTATTTTCTCTTTCCTATTAAATACACTCTTAGTGAAAAGTATCAAGAATTATATTGTAAATTATTTATAACTTTGCTAATACTGAAATATTATTAATCAATTTCTTAATTCCTGTACAAAATTAAAATGGGACAATTATTTGTGAATGTGTTAATCCATAATTAGCCATTCTTATTGGAATGTGTTAAGAAGTCCGTCGGTCGCGCATGCATGGGGCAGAAATCAATTGAATTGAACGCGAACGATATCCCTCCAGCAATGCACCCGTCCTTTCATCTTTCAAGGATTCAAACCACCGATAAATAAAAGAAAATATAGCCCTTCTTACGTGCTTCACACTAACAAAAGAATCTAATATATATATATAAAATTCAGCTAGCTAGCATGGCATCTACCAAATTGATCCTTAAGCTTCTGATTGACACAAAGCTAAGTAATGAGGTTTGAACCTATGTTTTTATGCAAATTATCTAAACCCTTCACCACTGATTTAGGCCCAGGATATGTTTGGATTGATAAAAATGGATGGAATGAAGTGAAATGAGATGAAATGATTCAAAACTACATTGTTTTGATGTTTAAAAATTGGGTGGCATGAAACGGACGATAATAAAATAGATTCCATCATTTCTTCTTGTATTCCTTCCCCTACAATTTGAAAGGATTGAGATGAAATCTCTTGTTTTTTCTATCTTTTACTCGTAAAATGATCATCATTATGTTCCATTCCATCACTTAAATATTTAAACAATAGAATGAAGGAATTATCTCACTCTACTCCACTCCTTTGCAATGTTCTATTCCATTCCACTACTTACCACCAATCAAAACATAACCCTAGTGGCTTCTAGAAAAATTCTTGTATATATAGAATTATGAGAACTTACATTTATTGAGTGTGTATAAATTTAAATCATTTAAAATTAAAATTATATTCATACAAAAATTCTCTTCTTTTTGTTAGTTTCACTACAAGAAAAATGAGTATTTTTAACGGCTATTAATATTTAAAATGTCAATAAAAATATTGTCAAAAAAAATGAATTTGACAGAAAATGACCGTTGAAATACTTATAAATCAATAATTATTAAGTATTTTGACATATAATAATTATCAATAAAAATTTAAAAGTATTTTTAACAGTCATTTTAAAATTATTTTTCTCAATAATATTTTTATTAATATTTTAACTGTCAAGAATTATTAGAAGTACTTATTCTTCTTGTAATGTATTTTTCTATTCTTTGCATGCAAGTTTCAACTAACTTTAACTTCTTCTTTCATTTTTTGCTTGTTGGCTGGGAAGGTGGTCACTAGATGGAGGGAGCGGTGGATGCAAACAAAATAAAGGATAAAATGATAATTTTATTTTTATTTTTTCAATATAATATTAAACTTTTAATAATTGAGATTCGGGACCACGTTGTCCCAAATTCATATTTTCAATTCGTCTGATTGAATACGTGGCCAAGTTTCGCTTTTGGTTGATTGCGTACGGGGCCAACTTTCGCTTTCGCTTTACCTCTTCACCGTCCCTTTTTATATGACCAAACTTAGGCAAGAAGTTTTCTTTGGTCACTACCTGGGCAAGAAGTTGAATGCGTTGGGTGCCTTTGCTTTTTAACCTAACCTTTTCTTCCATAATGTAATACTAATATTATAAAGTTGTATAATTGCCTATAATTTTAATTCGGTTTAAGGCTAACAAAACAAAATTTTGATATTATTTATTATTAATATGAAATTAATTATAATGCAACAAAAAAAATTAAATTGCCATTTAACTATATATTTCTATTTTTAAGACACTTTAGTTAATAAATAAGTAATTAATTTTAAATTAATGCAATAATATATGATTGGCTTTTTATATAAATTTTCCATATTGATAATGAATTTAAATTAAATTATTATTATTATTAGTATCTACATGTTTATGTATATTGAGATTTTCTTTACTAATTTATTGTGTTATTTTGAAGAGCTAGTATCTAAAATTTAACTATTTAATATAGTTTTAATTAAGGATTTTTTGCAGATCTAAAATAAAAAAATTGATAAACTTGATATATGTCCTATTTTGGTGGAAACTCGAAATATGCCCTATTTTTTTTATATATAAGTCGTACAAGGTTGATGCGAATTGACTTTTGTACATAAGTCGTGTAAGCCTGAAACGACTTATGTATGAAATTATGGATATCTGACCAGTCATAAAGTCGCAAGTGAAGCGATTTGTCTGGAACATAAGTCGCATTCTAGTTCGCTCCAGCTTTGTGCAACTTATGTCCTACTGATGTCTACAAATTCCCACAGAAATTGTTTTCGCTTGAGACCAATGTGATATCATGTGAGAAAAATAGCTGAAAATTGTCATATACTAGTTCACTATAATGATGAAGTTACAAATACTGCCGCAGAGGGAGTCACTATAATGGCGAAGTTAGACTAAATTACACTAAAAATTAAAATAATAAATTACACAAAGAACTAAAACAATATATAAATTAAATTAAATTTTTTAAATGACATGAAAAATAGTATACTAGATCGACAAAACAACAATAAACTACTAACACCAAATTTAAACTAAATTAACCAAACAAACTAATTAACTAACAAAATAAAATTTTACTAAATTACGCTAAATTGAAATTAAACTAAATTAATAAAAAAATAAAACAATAATAAATTACACAAAAAAACTAACCTAAAACAATAAATAAATTTAAGTATTTTTTAATGAAAAGGGTAACTAGACTAATTAACTAAACAGTCTAATTAACTAAACAAAAGAAATTTAAACTAAATAACACTAACTAAGAGAAACTGAAATACAAAACTATAAAAAAATTAAACAAAATATTAAATAAATAATAACATAAATTAAAATATAGAAATAAAATAACTTAAACAAGTAAACATAAAAAAAAAATTACTAGTTCTTCTAATATGTCAGATATGTGCCCATCATCATCATAACGGTTGATATTTTATAAAATATCAACTGTTATGTTATTATTTAGTTAGTAATTTGTGCAATTTGTTTAGTTAATTAGTTTATTTGGTTAATTTAGTTTAAATTTAATGTTAGTAGTTTATTGTTATTTTGTCAATCTAGTATACTATTTTTCATTTCATTTAAATAATTTAATTTAATTTATATATTGTTTTTAGTTCTTTGTGTAATTTATTGTTTTAATTTTTGGTGTAATTTAGTCTAACTTCGCAATTGTAGTGACTCCCTCTGCAGTAGTATTTGTAACTTCTTCATTGTAGTGAACTAGTATATAACAATTTTCAGCTATTTTTCTCACCTAATATCACATTGGTTTCAAGCAAATTTCTGTGCAAATTTGTAGACACTAGTAGGACATAAGTTGTACCAAGCTGGAGCGAACTAGAACAGAACATAAGTTGCACCACCCTTGTGCGACTTATGTTCTGTGTAAGTCGCTCACTTTGCGACTTATCTTGTGTCCATAATTTCGTACATAAGTCGTTTCAGACTTGCACGACTTATCTACAAAAGTCAATTCGAACCAACCTTGTGCGACTTATATATAAAAAAAGAGGACATATTTCGAGTTGCCATCAAAATAGGACATATATCAAGTTTATCAATTTTTTTATTTTAAATATGCAAAAATCCTCTAATTAATTAAAGTTACAATAATAAATTCAAGTATTTTAAAAAGTTAAAAAAAAAATTCAAGTAAAAATTGAATGGGCAAACAGCCTACAATTTGCATTCTAGGCACCTTCTGGTTTCAATTAGGGCTAAAAGTGAGCTAAGTGGAGCAAAGCTCAAGCTCGGTTCATTAATAATCGAGTATAAATTTTAGCTCAAATCAACAATGAGTTAGCTTGATTTAAATATGAATGGAGTGTTTTAATTTAATAAGTTGTTCTCTTTGAATAATTATCCAATCATAAATATTTACTGGAATTAAGAAAATGATTGATAAAATATTAATGTTAGTAAAAATTGAGAATAGTTTATTAAATTGCTCTTATTTCTTTTTAACACTCCAACTTCTTCTTCCTCCTTCACTAATAAGTTAATAATATTTAATAAGGATATTATTGATAAAAAATAATTAATACTACTTAAATTTTTTAAACTGATAATTATTTATAAATAAAATACATTTATAAAATAAATAATTATTTAAAAACAAAGATAGTATAACCTTTACAACATATACATAACTTATTTTTTTCCAATAATTGATATGTTATATACCTGATGCTAAAAATGATCAAAATGCATTCAATGTTCCATAATTATTAGCCCTTGGCATTCGAATTTGTTAAAAAAGCCTGTCAGTCGCGCATGCGTGGGGCAGAAGTCAATTGATTTTAAGGCCAACGATATCCATCCAATAACGCACCCGTCCTTTCATCTTTCAAGGCTTCATACCAGCTGTAAATAAAGGAAAATATAGCCCTTCTTACGTGCTTCACACTAGCAATTAAGCCAAGCAATTCGAATCGATATGTCTATCTTCAATTGAGCTAGCTAGCATGGCATCCACCCAATTGACCCTTAAGCTTCTGATTGACACAAAGCGTGAGAAAGTTCTCTTCGCCGAAGCATCCAAAGATGTGGTCGACTTTCTCTTCAACTTGCTTCAATTGCCTCTTGGTACCGTGGTAAGGCTCCTAACCAAGAAAGGCGTGGTAGGTTCCTTAGGCAATCTCTATGAGAGCGTTGAAAATCTCAACGACGCTTACTTGCAAGCAAAGCAGGTTAAAGATGTTCTTTTGCATCCGAGGACTCCCGTCTCTTCAAATGCAATCTCCGCTCTTCTGTCTTCAAGTTGTGATGGCAATGTTTATGGCCAATCAAAAATTCCAAAGCTCTACATGTGCGGTAGTGGTTGTGTTGGCACTGTGACAGAAGAGTATAACTCTCCTTGTGCTCAGGTGTTTCACCCTTTAGGTGGTGGGGGGTATGGCGGTGGTTATCATCGAATGACGAAAGAAGTAAAATATATCAGCAAAAATGAAGTGTCAAATTCGTCTTCTACTTCTCGTTGCGGTACTGGGTTTGTGAAAGATGTAGTAACTTACATGGTGATGGATAATTTAGTCATTCAGCCCATGTCAACTATATCCACTATCACCTTGCTTAACCAGTTCGATGTCAAAGATGTTGGCGTCTTGAAAGAAAAGGTGGTTGCATTGAAGATGGATGAGGTATACTTTTATGACTACCAATGTATGTTGAAAGGTTTTCCGGCTGAGATAAGTGATTTCTTATGCCATTTTCTTTCTTTTTATTAACAGGGCTTAAAGCTACTGAAGGCCTCTCTGCAGTCAGAGATGGTCCTGACTACCGTTTTCATGAAGAACATGGGATCATAAAGGAATCAAGAAGTTTCATCATCATCAATTTGAGCTTAAAGTGTTGAGACTTCGATGTGTGTTTTGTCGTGTTGCTTTTATTTTTTTTTACCTGTTTTACAAATCGTGTATCCTAGTATATGTATTTGAACAAGGCATGTGAAATTTTCTACTTGATTCCCTTTCTTTAAAGTCAATTTCTTTCTTGTTTAATCTAGTAATAGGTATTATAGTTAATTTTTTATTGTATTTTGTGCTTCTCTTTTTTTTCATTTCTAATGCACAAACGAATAAATAACGTCGGTACTGTAGTTATTGCCTAAGCGGTATTGCTTACACAAACTACATATAACGTTAAAACAGAAGTGATTTTGTAATTTTTGCTAAAAATATTTGCAGAGTTTGCAATGCAAATGATAGGCGTGTTGTTGTTTTTTGGATATAACTACTCCCTTATGAAAGGTTATGCATAATCGAGATCGTAAAACTAGCAATAGTATTATAGTGCCTCCTGGTTTACTCCAGCTAAATTTTTAGGAGTTAATTTGGTTCGTTCATTCGAACAAGTTTAATATTTTAACAAGCAGTACCAGTTGGTAGTATCAAGCAGAATATAATGTGGATGCGAGTGTGAGGGACCCTGATGGCAACTGGCTTATGGGTTTCTCTTGCCTTGCCCATTCTTTAGATTTTACTTGGGTGGAATTGTTAGCTATCAGAGAAGGGCTGGGTTTTGCTTGGAATAAGGGGTGGAGGAAGTTGGTTTGTGAATCTGATTCATTCTATGGAGGCGTTGGGATTGGTTGCTAGCTGCATCTTGCCACTTCCGGGCACATGCTTTGCACAGCCTTCGATCTGCACGGTGTCCGTGAGCTACTGCAGCGAGATTGGGAAGTGTCCCTTCAACATGTCATGCGATCAGCTAGCAATATGGTTGCTGATTTCATGGCCAAACTTGGGGCAATGGACTTCACTGCGTTTTCAGAATGGGAGCACCCTCACAGGGATGTCACTGGTCTACTTGTTTCTGATGTAATGAGGGACTAGGCCTCTTTTGTTTTTGTTTCTTACTTTAACAACCAAAAAAAAAAAGGGCAGTACTAGTTCTACCCACAAAATGTGTGTCTAATATGGCACTTAAAAAGTCTCTTTCTTAAAAGTGTCTTTGTTCGTTTGTCTTTTTGGGTCAAAAAGTCTACTTTTTTTATTCAAGTCAAAAAGTCTCTTTTTTTTTTTGTTGGTTATGAAAAGTCTCTTCATTAAAAGCAACATTTTCCTTTAGGATATGTTTTTGAAGAGCTGCTACTGCCCAATTTTATTGTAGTATATACAGGGTCACCAGCCATGTCTAATGAAAACAGGGACTAAAAGGTGAAAACCTCTCTAGCATTTTCCTTCGCCATTTTATTTTGGATAAATAACACTAAATATCTTTAAGTTTTAGAGTTATTGCCCTCCATCATATTCTTCTATAAATATAACACCCCACTCCATTTCTGTTATTAAGCTTATTTGTTTTTTTCATTTTATTCATTAAACTCATTTTTTCCTTAATATATACAATAAAAATTATGAAATAAATCTAAAATTTTTTTATTTCATAAAATCCTATTACAAATTTTAAAAACATAATAATTTCAAAGTTTAAAAAATAAAATCATATTGTAACTTTTTTAGAATATATGAGACTACTTTGATAATAATATTGAGTAAGATTTATAATTAAATAAATATTATATTTCATATAATAAGTTAATATTTTATTAAAATATTTGAATCCTACTATTATAAAAAAAATCAAATTTATTTGAAAATCATATTTTAACAATATCTAAGATGTTACTGACATTTTAATCAAAATCAAATTTCTTTAAAAAATAATATTTAAATCCTATTCCAATAAAAAATTAAGAATCCTATTCCTATAAGGAAAAAAATTTGATTCATTTGAAAATCATCTTTCTATTAAATCAAATATTTAGTATGTGATTTTTTTATTAAAAAATATGAATCCTATTGCTATAAAAGCTAACTCAATTATTATCTTTTCATAAAATAATATTTGAATCATATTCCTATAAAAAAATTCAGATTTATTTGAAAATCAAATCTTATTAAATTAAATATTTAGTATATGATCTTGTTATTAAAAAAAATCTAAATCTCAATCCTCTAAAAGCTAATGGAGTTAATGTCTTTTCATGGGCAGGAAACCAAATGATTTGATTAAATGACACATACTTTTTTGCAAAACTCAATTTTAGAATTTTATATATATATATATATGTATGTATGTATGTATGATGGTGTGATATTTATAATATATGATAAGAATATAAATAATCTCATTGGTTGACACGAAGACGCACATAAATGGAAGGGATATAAAAATGATTTGTTGCACATGTTTCAAGAAAATAAAGGGAAATTAAATGAAAGAGCAATTAACACCTTAACAATTCCACTAAGCTATAAATACTCTTTTTAGAATTATACTAGTCTATTATTTGTGCAATGCATAGGATGATTAATAGTAAGAAATATATATTAAATAATAATTTTTTTAAAAAAATTATACTCTATACATATTCATATAATTAAAAAATTATTGCATTCTTTTAAAAAATATGTCATTTTTTTATAAAATATAATAAAAATAAATAATTAGAAAAAAGTGAAGTGCAACAATAAATAAATAATTTGTCCAATATCATTCATATAGCATACATTTTATGAAGGAAAGTGAACCATAACTAATAATCAATTTTATGATGATAATAAATTGCAATATCATAACATTATCCTTTCATGTTCTACAAAATAGCAATAAATTTATATATGAGTTAATCAACATCTGACATTATTTTAATATCTATAAGATGCAGATAATAACATATTAATCAAATTAGAGTTAATCATCTTTAAGAAATAATTATATTTCAATATAATTATTTCATTTATTATCATTTCAAGGATGAAAAATAGATGCCTTTGTTGGATGACACATAAGCAATTTTATTTCTCCAAAATTGAATTTTAATATTGCATATATATATAATTTGAATAAATTATAGTTAATTGTATTTATTACTATAATTATTATAATAGTGAGATCAACCTGATTAAAATAAGTTATTTTAGTCACAATTTAATTTTCAATAATGAATATAGAGATTAGTACATGATTTTTTTTTTAAAAAATTGATTTATTTTTTTCAAACTCCTATTTTAAATACAAGCCTTTAAAACAAATATCTAATCCAAAAAAATTAGTATATTTGATTTAACCAAAAATCAAGAATTATGATTGATAATGAAAATGGAATTAATTATAGTGGATTATATTTATTATTATAATTAGCATATTCTATATATAAATAAGTTAAGTGACAATTACTAATTGAAGTGAAATATTGAAATCAATTATAATTAATTATATTTATTATAATAATTATTACAATTGACATTATGTATAAATATTTTTTTGACAAAAAAATTATCCTTATCAAAATAAACTACATGAATGAAGTATAGTAAGGAGAAATTGTTAATTTTGTACAAATTATAATTAACTATACTTACTATAGAAATAATATATTATCTTTTGGTGCAGGGAGAAATTCACGTCTTAATATATGTAAATATAGTTGACTAAATAAATAACATGTTACATTCTCTAAAAAATGATATAATAAAAAATTATGAATAATAATTAGTAATATGATATAATTAATTAAATATATTACTATCATTATAAATGATACATTCTTTAAATAAGTAACCCAAACAAATCATATATAATTTCTCCATGTCCTACATAAAATATTATTCTTTAAAACAAATATTTAATTTAAAAGAAAATTACTATATATAAAGCCATTACAAAAAAATGTCACCTTATAAAAAAAATTCAACCTAATACATGATCATTTCAATACTTTTTGTCAAAATCAATTATTTAATTATTTATCAATTGATTTTAAATTAGCATGGTTATAATACCTTAGGTACACGTGTTCTCAGGAAAATCTAGGACTACCACAGGGTTTTTCAAGCCCCACTCGTGCTGTTGGAGGCCCCACATAATTTATAACCTAGAACTATGGGAACACAACTCTGGAGAGTGTTGTAGCATTTATTTTGAGCGTTGTAATAGTCACAAAGGGTGTACGGGCAAAGACAAAGAAACCATGCTCTCTAGAGAGTATTGCAGTGTTGCAGCGGTCCGACAGTAAGGCGATGCTCTTCTAAAATGTTATTTGTGAGCGCCATAGCACTCAAGGGTTTATAAAAACCCCCTACTTTCGGATTCCAGACATAACACACACACACACCCCTTCTAAAATATGAAAATTTTGCCGCCTACACCATTTTACCCCCTTCTCACTCCAGTTCATTAAATCGAACTTCAATCTTTCATTTCCAATGCTTTAAGGTAAGAGATTTTGATGTTTCCACTCCTTTTCTTCCATTATTCTAAGTTCATGGGGTTAGATCTTATGTTTTCATCTCTTTATACTAGGGTGTTATTCCACCATTGATAAGGTTAGACTAGAGTTATCTATAGATTAATCTAGAGTTATGTTGCTTTAATTGCAGATATTGGCACCATTCCTACCTCCCAGGGGGTTCAAATCTATAATCTCTATGTTAGTCATTATAGTTATTTTCAATAAAAATCTGGTTAAAACACGATTTTAGAAGTTTCTGTGAAAAGATATGATGAGGTTTCCAATGCCTTATGATGTTTGTGGAATTTGGTTTTTCTAAAGAGCATGTACTATGCTTCTTGAAAGTCACAGGACCATTGTTGTTAAACAAAATTTATATAGAGTTGAATTATGATTTCAAACATTTAGAGCTGTTATGATGATGGTTTCTAATATCAAATATTGTTATATGAAGATGTTTGAACCCCATAGGATAGACACCTTTATAGAGTTTCAGATAAAATAACTAATGTTATAGTTGAACTGGATGATAGCTATCGGAAACAAGCTATGTGTTAACGACGGTTAATTTGTTAACCTTGATATCAAGTAGCCTAGGGCCAAAAAATAGAAAAATTATTATCACACTAGGAATGAAGATATGTAACGGCCATAAGTGACCAGAGATTTACAATAAGAGATTTTGTTATGTGACACATATTGTGCATAACTAGAGCAAAGATTTATGTTTCTCTATTAGAGCACTATTGGGCTGATTTATATAAAACTGTGATTTCAATTATATGACTATAAGCACAAAATGTTTTAAAGCTCTAATTTATATTAGTATTGTTATTATGCTTTTATGCATTACTTCTTTGGCTTCCCATGAAGGGGTTTTAGGTAAGGATTCATTTATTGAGTTTTTCTATAAAAATTCACCTCTATCCTTTCTCTCCTATTTACAGATACAACAATTGTTGCAGGTTCTTCCTAGCCATCTACTTCCCAGCATTAATAGAGATTTCGCTGTTGAGCTTCATTTGAATGTAGCCTTTTGTCTATAGTCTAGAGTGCTCCAATGTTATTGCATGCAGGAGTCCTGAATCATATAGAGATTGTTTTGCATTTTGCATACTTTTATCATATTTTGATTTGTACCTAATGATATTGACATTTAGATGAGAGTAACTTGATATATATATATATATGGATGATATCTTGATTTCAGAGAACATGTGATTTGTCTATAGAGAATGAAATTATGATTTAAATGGATTTTCGATTAATCGTGCATATAGAGAAGTACACATGTCACAAAGCTCATGTGGAGATAAGATTCCTCACATGTCGGTCACATTCTCAAATCAGGTCATGACAATGATTTCGATGAATCAATTTTCATTCTTTTTTAATTGACTTTGTTTCAATATATGATTAATCAACTCTTTAGTTCTTTAATTAAAGATCAACACTTGGTCAATTTCAATAAATAAATAATTTTATTTAATTAAAAATATCTAATTATTTTCCTTAATCAGTACCATTTTAATCAAATAAAATAAAATATATCTAGAATCAAAATAATATTAATGACTGATTTCACTTTAAAATTAACATAACATAAAATATTAAAAAGAAATCTATTTTGAATTTATTTAATTTGAAACAGGGACATGATATCCTAATATTGTAAAAACAAATATAATATTTTTAATTTTAAAATAGATATAATATTAAAGATTAAAAATCATGTAAAACAATTTGTAATGTAATATTAAGAAACATATATAATATTGAAGAATATTTTAAAAACAAAGATTTGATATAATTTTAAATAATGTTAATTTGCAATGATAATAGGAAGAAATTGATATTAAATAATATCAAATAATAATAATGATGATGAAAACAAAAACTAACACTACAAGAAATAAGCGAGTTACCGACGGATTTTTTCCATCGGAAATATCGACGGATATTTGAAAATCCAAGTTTTTTCTGTTAAACCCATTACCGACGGATTTTTCGTTGGTAAAATTCGCATCAGTTTTCATAAAATTTGCGTGTGAATTACCGACGGATTTTTCCGTCGATAATTATTGTGAATTTATTTTTTTCAATAAATTAAAATTCCCGACGAAAAAATCCATCAATAATTAATTTTTTTTTATTTAAAAAATAAGTCCGTCGGTAAAATTAATTTTTCTAAAATATGTTTTTAAAAAATTACCGATGGAAATCAAATCCATCGATAAGTTCGTAAAAAAAAATTTAGTAAAGGTGCCCTTTTTACTGGCGGATTTTTTTTCCGCCGATAAGTGAATGCTTCAAATACCCTCCTTCTCACAAACTCTCTCTCTCTCTCTCTCTCTCTCTCACAAACTCTCTCTCACAGCCACTCCACACCCTCACACTCTCAGACACACACAGTAACTCTCTCGCTCACCACCGGACACTGCGACGCCGATCACCGGCCAGCGGCCGGACGCGCCTCCGCCGACTAAGGGCCGCACTCCCTCTCCTCTTGTGTCGGTCTCTCTATCTTTTCACGCGGCGGCGGCGCACTCTCTCTCCTCTAGACATACTCGCCGGCCGAGCTTCCCGAGCCGCTAGTCGCCGTCCCAGTTCCGGCAGTTCGCGATCCCATCGTCCCGGAGCCATTGTCCTTGATCGCGTCGTCCGCGAGGCCCTATCGCGCTCCAGAACAGGTCGTCCGCCATCGTATCGTCCCGATCTCCTTTCCCAAGGCCGTCGTTGCCTGTCTTCCGCATCATCCCTGATCTGGCTGTCGGTGGTCTCGTCGACCCCGAGTTGCCGTTCCTGATCGCGGCGCCACTCGCCCGCCTCTCTCCCAAGCTCGACATCGACCCTGAGTTGCCGCTCGCCCGCCTCTCCCCCGTCGGAACCGGAGCCAAAAGGGGGAACTTGAGAATCAAGTTCAACATTAAGTTTCCTTCCGGGCGTACATCAGAGCAGAAAGCTGGCATTAAGTGATTATTGACCTCTCCATAAACACTGGTGGTAGCTCTCCCCTACCATTTACCCCAAACCATGTAAGATTGCAATGATTTTTATTCTCAGCCTTTGATTTTCACATGGAAATTCTTGTCTTTGTGAACTGGGTTTCAGGTAGAAGAGTTCTATTAGCTTGACTAGAAGTTTGTTTTTTGTTTGTTGCTTCATGCTTTATTTAGTTTTTGGTCTTTTGGGTGAAATTTCTCTTAACTATTTTCCCTCTTGTTTCTCTGAGAAGTTCTGGCAGAAATCAGCTTATTTTTACTTGCAGATTAGGGCCTTTGTTCTTCTCATCTCACTATTTTTCATTGTATCAAGTTTTTTTAATCATTTCAGCAATCCACGTGCATATTATAGCAATTGTGGAGATCACTTATGCCATGTTTAGATTTTAGTTTGCACATCCTAAGCCATGATTTAAAGGGCGCAAGCTGAATTTTGGTTCATTTCAATATGTTTAGCAAAATCATATTAAGTTACATTTCAATATAATTGTCTCAAATCACAGTTTAAGTAGAGATGAAAAAAGTTGCTTTTCTGTTTGACCAAACCAAAGTATGATTTGTAGCTGTAAACCAAACACACCCTTAGTAACTTATGAGTTCACACAAGATTGGTGGTTAAAATGTTTGTTAGCTCATTTTGAGGTTTAGGCTCTTAGAAATTATTTATAATCCTTATACTGTGTAAAGAAATAGAAAGAGGAAAGTAGTTCAATGAAGGAACTGTGGACATAGGAGAAGATCAAAGTCTAAATGTAGTTAAGTTGATAAAATTAATTTCGTGGATTATGGTTTGAGTAAAAATAATGATTAAAAATTTCATGGATTAATTGTCTATATAACTTTACTTATAAATTTGATTGATGAATTTTTCGTTCCCATTTTCACCCGACGTAGTTGTCAAATTAAAATGGCACAGAGCTTAAGTTCTAGATCATAAAAATTTAAAAGTTATGGCAGTGCTGTCTCATCTTTGTTCAAGCAAATCTAGAATAAAGTGGGAAAAAATATTAAAAATGCAACTGGTTCATTATAATAGAGATGTAGCTTAAGGGAGGCATATTTTTTAGAGATTGATGATTTACCAGCATTAGCTAGTGAGGTTCATCTGATTGAGCTCAATCCCTGTGATCATTATTCATAACTTGCAATGTCTTTGCATAACTACTAAGCACAAGTGCATTTATTGATTATCTACTACATACTGTGAGTACACTGGTATAGAATAGAATCAAAAGCAACAGAATAGAGCCATACTGTGATCATATTTCAACACAATAACAGGAAACATCTAACCACCTCCGGAAGCATCTATTAATTCCAAGCTCCTTGAATTGCATCATATTAGGTATATGTGAGTGGAAACAAATTAGTTTCACTTTTGCAGGTGTGACATCAAATTAATGAAAGACTGTAAGGAAGTTAATCAGAAGTCTGAAACTTTTCAAAATCAGTTGCTTATTGGCTACCCAAATTGAGTGCCCTGTTAGAAGTAATATGGGATTTGAAGCATTTCATGATGATAGTTAAATTATACCACTTGAGGTATGTTTGGTTTAGGGGTAAAAAATGGGGCATAAATTTTATATGAGATGTAGTTGTTCAAGCCATTACAAATACAAGTTATAGCCTGTTAAATGCTTTCATAGAGAGAATGGGACATCCAATTTTTTTCACCGCTTAGACTTCTAGAGGGACTATATCAACCAATTTTTCATTCTCTACCTCATATATTGTGTCAGACTTTTCTTCATCATCATTTGCAGATTTAAATCAGAGACCATTTCTCCTTGCATCACCCCGCATATCCTACTCTGCTTGTTTGCTATCACAACATCATTATATGATATTCTATCTTATTTTAATCTCTCCTTCCATAGTAAACTTAGGGTGCGTTTGAATAATGCAGCTTATAAGTAGTGTATACGAATAGTTTAGGGATGACTTTGAAATTATGAATTGGATACCCTAAAGTGAAAACTAACTGCAAAAGCTGCATATTTCAATCTAACGAATCATATTTTTCAAGTCAATGACTTAGATTTTTTTTCTAGTTGTGTTATTTGTACTCATTGCATATAAGACGTCGTACTGACTCACATTCTATCCATAATTGGATAGGGTGTTTATTCTAAAAGATATAGTAAAAATAATATGATATTCATGTGGTGCTCATGATCTCATTTGGCTTGGGTTGAGAAAATCTTAACCACATTAAACCAATAGCTTCTTATATAATATCATCAAATAAGAGTTTGTTTGGATAGCAATGCTTATAACTTTTTTAAATTTTTAGAAGCTAATAGTAATTTTTTTAATTTGTTGTCCTATTTGACTATATAGTTTACTATTTCATTAAAAAAATTTCACAAAAAGGTATGTTTAATATTTTTTATAAAGTTAAAATATTTAGCTCCTCAATAAAATTTTTTTGAAAAAAAATTCAAAATAAGCACTTTTATCACTACAAATTTAAAGATAGAGTAGTTTATTCATAAGTTAATTCACAAAAGCATTTGAATAAAGTATTTAAAAAAAGGGGCATTAAGTTTGGTTGATTTTGGCCAACTAACCAAATTTATATGGCTTACCTTGGTTCTAACTTTTCAAATTCATAATCAAAAGTGGAGCTACTTTTATGTGACTCAAGGACCTAATAACACAAATTAAGAAATCAACTGTTGAAAATTACAACAACAGAAAGGGAATATTGTTTTTTCTGATTTATTTATTTATTTTTCTTTATTTTGAGTGTGATTGAACTATTTATATTTCTATTTTGTAGATTTTAATATTTTTATCTATTTTAGATTTCGGACATAAATTTATTGCTTTTAGTATTTACTAAGCATCTTTTAAAAGTTATTCATTGTTAAGTATATTTACATATTTATAATTAGCTTTAAATAAAATATAGATTTGTAAATATACAGGGAATATTAAATTTACTGAATAATCTGTCCAAAACAAAATTATTACCGACGGAAAATTCCATCGGTAAATAAAACATGTACTTTAAAAAAGCATAAAATAAAAAAATTACTGACGGAAAAATCCGTTGGTAAAAAAATCCAGATTTTTGAAATAAATTTATTTCATCCGTCAGTAAAAAAATCCAGATTTTTGAAATAAATTTATTTCTGAAAATTACCGATGGAAAAATCTGTCGATAACTAAAAAAATCCGTCGGTAATATATCTAACCTGACGAATGTTTAGCTTGCAGTTTCCGACGAATTTTTTTTTAAAATCCGTCGGTAATTTTTATCGACGGATTTTTTCCGTCGGTAATAGTTACCGACTACGTTATTACTGTTTGATGAAATCCATCGATAATTCCATTGATAACATACAAATCCGTCGGTAACCACTAAAAATCCGTCGGTAATATCCGTCAGTACCAGTGTTTTTTCTTGTAGTGTAAATAATCTATAGCATTAATAGAAAAAAAAAACTTGTCCGTTAAAATATTACATCAAAATTAAAACTTGTCCATCAACAGCAAATAATAGGCAAAACTTATCAGTTAAAAAAAATGAAAATTAGCTTCGTAAACAATAAAATAAACAAAAAAAATCCTTTCTACTATACCAATAAAAGACAATTACCAAAAAATGAAAGAAAAAAGAGCTTCAAAATCAAAGTAGCAACAATAATGTGCACTGCAACTTGAAAAGTTCTTATGTTATCAGTAACTACAATAAAAATGGAAGTATGTCCTTTCTTCAATGAGTTCGTTTTGCAGAATATCATTCATTATAAGCTACGATCACCTAAAATGAAAAGAAAAAAAATCACAAATTAACACAATTATCAACACTAACAGAATTAGATGATTGATATAGAGTGTCAGGAATGAAGAAGATAAAAGGAAAGGCATGGAATGACCAGAAGAAAAAAATTATAACAACTTAACATAGTTATCAAGAACAATAGAATGAGATGGCTGGTTTAGTGTGCATCATACTATATATTCTATAGTTCGCTCATATATATATATATATATATATATCCTACCTTTTGAAAGATTTGATGAGCCGAAATATAATTGTTTGATTATTTATTGATTATTATAATTGGAATTTAATGGGCAATATTATGAATTTTTTATTGACAATTCTTACTAAATTGATGGCTTAATATAATTAGTGTATTAATTACTTTTCATTGGTGGGAAATCAAATGCTCTGGTTGAATAACACGTCATTCATTTATGTTTTTGCAAAACCCGATTTTAGACTTATATATATGATATGTTATGATATGATTATATATGTATATATTGTATTGAGCAATATCCCAACTGACTTATAGGTTGAAACTAGCACACGTTAGGGGCTCCTAAAATGATTAGCCCGATCTTTCTCTAGGCCCAAGCGCAAAAAGGCTCAAATAATCCAATGGGCCTCATAGCTCAGCCCATGATGCCGTCAAGCTTATCGGTAAAGACCTATAGCTCAAACCCCGAATGCCTAGCAACGAACCTTCTCTGATTGACAAACTTCAAAAAATTATTCAGTTAACAATGAAGGGAGAAATCTTCTCTAAAGATATTAAAAAAGATAATCTATTACCCTAAGATGAAGGAATAAACTCATAACAAACTCTTTTATATATGAAGAACTCTAGCTTGTAACTAAGTAACATTTCAATTATCACTCTATCACTCTATTGAGTAAGACTATTTTTTACTTAATAAGTGCTGGAGTCCTTGCGGATCCCCCACCTCCATTGTTTGAAACTCGGATAAAGACCTTTAATAACTAGCTTTGGCTTTACCTCAACACCGCCTCTTTTTATATGACCAAACTTAGGCAAGAACTTTTTTTTTGGGGTTCCACCTTAGGCATGAAGTTGAATACGTTGGGTGCCTTAGATATTTTGTTTTTTAACCTTACCTTAACTTCCACAATGAAATACTAATATTAAAAACTTATATCATTGTCTATAATTTTAATTCGTTTAAGGCTAATAAAATAAAATTTGATATTATTTATTATTAGTATGAGATTAATTCTAATGCAAAAAAAAATCTGATTTAACTCTATATTTTTATTTGTAAAACTAATTAAGTCAATTTTTTTATTAATGTGACACTACGCGATTAATTTTTGTATAAATTTTTTATATTGATAATGTATTTATAAATTAAATTATTATTATTATTATTTACATATTTACCTATATTGAGATTTTCTTTACTAATTTATTGTCTTATTTTGAAGAGCTAATATCTAAAATTTAACTATTTAATATAGTTTTAATTAATTATAGTTACAATAATAAATTATAAAGTATTTTAAAAAATTAAATGGGCAAACAATGTATGATTTGCATTCTGGGTACCTCCCCTCATTTCAACTAAGATTGGAAGTGGGCAAAGTCAAGCAAAGCTTAAGCTTAACTTATTAACAATTAAGTCTAAAATTTCGGTTCAAGTTCACTTCACTATAAGCTTATATTGATCTTGAACCAACTCATAAGTTAGCTTGATTTAATTGCACATAAAGTGTTTTAGTCTAATAAGCTAAAATTTTTGCTATAGATACATACTTTATCCTTTCCATAATTTATATCCCATGATACAGAAAAAAATTACTCCCTCTGACCAAAATAATTTTCCAACATTAGCATTTTACTTTTTCAGAAATAATTGTTCATTTAGAAATATTAGGCAATATTTATTAATTTCTTCCAATTATATTTTTTATTAATTTATTTTCTCTTTCCTATTAAATACACTCTTAGTGAAAAGTATCAATGATAGTATTATAAAGTATATATAACTTTTGTTAATATTGAGATATTATTAATTATTCTCTTAATTCCTGTGCGCAATTAAAACTAGATAATTATTTGTAAAAGGAGTGAGTATCAAGATGCATTCATTGTTCAACCATAATTAGCCCTTGGTATTGGAATTGGTTAAGAAGTCCATCAGTCGCGCATGCATGGGGCAGAAATCAATTGAATTGAACGCCAACGATATCCATCCAATGCACCCGTCCTTTCATCTTTCAAGGCTTCAAACCACCTATAAATAAAGGAACCCTTCGCTTACGTGCTTCACACTAACAATTAAGCTAAGCAATTCGAAGCGATATATCTATCTTTAATTGAGCTAGCTAGCATGGCATCCACCAATTGACCCTTAAGCTTCTGATTGACACAAAGCGTGAGAAAGTTCTCTTCGCCGAAGCATCCCAAGATGTGGTCGACTTTCTCTTCAACTTGCTTCAATTGCCTCTTGGTACCGTGGTAAGGCTCCTAACCAAGAAAGGCGTGGTAGGTTGCTTAGGCAATCTCTACGAGAGCGTTGAAAACCTCAACGACACTTACTTGCAAGCAAAGTAGGTTAAAGAGGTTCTTTTGCACCCGAGGAATCCCGTCTCTTCAACTGCAATCTCCGCTCTTCTGTCTTCAAGCTGTGATGCCAATGTTTATGGCCAATCAAAAATTCCAAAGCTCTACATGTGCCTTGGTAGTTGTAGTGGCACTGTGACAGAAGTGTATAACTCTCGTTGTTGTAATTGTTCGTATAAAAATATGACGAGAGAAGCAAAATATATCAGAAATAATGAAGTGACAGATTCGTCTTCTACTTCTAGTTGGGGTACTGGGTTTGTGAAAGATGTAGTAACTTACATGGTGATGGATGATTTGGTCATTCAGCCCATGTCAACCATATCCAGTATCACCTTGCTTAACCAGTTCGATGTCAAAGATGTTGGTGTCTTGAAAGAAAAGGTGGGTTGCATTGGAGATGGCTGAGGTATACTCTTATGACTACCAGTGTATGTTGAAAGGTTTTCCAGCTGTGAAAAGCGATCTCTTTTGCCATTTTCTTTCTTTTTATTAACAGGGCTTAAAGCTACTGAAGGCCTCTCTGCAGTCAGAGATGGTTCTGACTCCTTTTTTATGAAGAACATGGGATCATAAAGGAATCAAGCAGTTTCATATCAATGCGTGTTTTGTCTTGTTGCTTTTATCTTTTTCCTGCTTTACGAATCGTGTATCTTAATATATGTATTTGAGCAAGGCATGTGAAATTTTCTACTTAATTCCCTTTCTTTAAAAGTCAATTTCTTTCTTGTTTAATCTATTATCTTAAGTTATGTAACCGATGAAATCTTTTAATCTGTATGAGGTATTCGACATATAAAATATTAAAACCAATGGCCTCGTCATTTTCAGTCCCCATCTAATGAAATGCATCTCGTAGTGGGAAACCATATAATCCGAACTAATTATGTTCGAGAAAGAGTTCATCGGATTAGTTTCTTATTGTATTTTGTGCATTTTTTTCATTTGTAATGCACATGCGAATAAATAACGTCGGTACTGTGGTTATTTCCTAAGCTGTATTGCTTACACATGCCATCCTTGGTTAGTAGTAATTTCACAACCTTCGATGATTTTGGGAAAGACAACTCTGTGTGGCGCGCTAATGGAGCAGACATCAATTGAATGGGCCTATGGTATAAGGAGTTTATCCATTGAGTATAGCCCTTTCCATTTTCAAGCCTTCAAACTACTTTTAAATACGTAGTCCCTCAATATAGTTCTTATACATAACAATTCTGAGATAAATTTTCAGCATTAAAATGATGTTTGTATTCATTTTTTGGAAGGCTTGACCACTGATGCAAGGCATGTCAAAAACATGTTTCGAATTCGAAGTATGAAAACTTGGTCACCAACAAAAAAATGTAGACGGTTCCGGAAAAATATATCTTCTACTTCTATTACCACTAGCTTTGTGAGGGACATTGTAACTTACATGGTGATGGATGATTTGGTCGTTCAGCCCATTTCAACATTATCAACTCTTAGTCTGCTGAACAAGCTCGGTGTTAAAGATGTTGGCGTCTTGAAAGAAAAAGTGGTTGAATTGGGGAGAACTGATGTATGTATGTTATTATTACTATTAACTTATAGATTTATCAAATCAAATGTATTCTTAAAACTTTAGAATTAATTTTTTATTCATAATTTGTATTTACTTTTGTTCTTTATATTCTCAATTTGTATGTACTAACGCATGCAATATTTTGAACATCCAAGTAATTTCTTGCGAGCACTTTGAACTTGTCATTACATTTGCTAGTTTTAATCTGTAAAATCTACTTTTGATGTATTTTCTGTCCTTTTTTTTAAGGGTCTGAGGCTTCTGAAGGCCTGTCTGCATTCAAAGATGGTTCTAACTAACGTTTTCCTGAAGAATTGATTCGACCATCCAAGGATTATTATCGTCATTGTCAGACATAATTTCAGTAACTTTTTTGGTCTGGATAATTTCAGTAATGGAGCAAGTCTAAAAGCACAAACCATTTTTGGTGGTGTTTTATTGGGCTGCAGTTTTATTGGGATTCATTGGCTTATTCTTTTTGTTCCTTGGGCCCAAAATCCTAGTAATAAGAAGTCTACTCCCTGTAGCGGAAGATTGGGTTCACGCTCAAGTACAAGACACGGGTTTTAACAGTTGTGAGAGATTTCTTGTCTGCCCATTTGATTCGGATATAGTTAATCCTCTGGGGAAAAAAGGGGTTGGATATAGTTAATATTTTTTTTAATTCTTTCTTTTTCTTTTCTTTTTAGAATTTTGATACTATAACTTTCAATTTATATATAATCTTAAGGTATATTCGTAATGGTGAATATATTATCATGCCTAAGGTTGATTTAAAATATAAATTTTAAAACGTACGAAACTTTCTTCTTCTTTTTTTTTTCCTCTGAGCATAAGGTCACAGAGACCAACTCACTCAATTCACATTTGTTTTCTTTTTATATATATGGAAGTTGTGCGTGATATTTCATATACTTCATTCCCTTGCTACCAACATGACTTGCAATCAACTTGACCTATTGTATTACACATTAGTTCTTGTTCGGGCATTTCTTTATAATGTTAAAATGACGTAACCACTGCTTATCAATTTCAAAATGTTAAATTGCCTCTTCCAAAGGTTCCTTAAGCATTATATGTACACAAAATTATTTTAAAAAAGCGTACTAAGAAACAAACATACATATTTGTGTTGTTTAACAAACAATATGTACAGCTTTCAGACTTTGTACCGCTGTATTCTTCCAACATACGTTTTATAGGCTTATAGCACTTGATTCACTAACGAGCGCGAATTCTAGCTTACACTACCATTTAATCAATTACGTGGTGTTAAAAAACAAATGAGCACTCTCGTACTGCCAAAAAAAAAATGGCTTGTTAAATGCAAGTATGAAATTTCTTCTTCATTTCACACATACAAAAACACTAGATGAAGATTCCTAACTTCAGAAAATATAAATTTATAGTTAAAAATAAAATAATAAAATAAATAAAATCCAAAAATAGGTCACAGGTCACATGAAAAAGGAGGAAGGGAACAGAGGAAATTCACTGGCACGACAAAAAGCTTCTCTCATTTCATCCCAATCATGCCCCCACCACCCTCCTCCTCACTCCCAAACACAAAAGCGCCCCCATTTTTTAAGCTCCACTTTATAGTTATTGAAAAAAAAAAAAATAGGCAGCACGCCAGCATTTTCCACGTGTCACTCCAACGACTCTCAGGAGGGCTTCAGCGTAATTTCGCTGCACATCATCCAGCTGTTCACGCATTTACCAACATCATCATTGCCACCGAATTGACCAAAACGCCCCTAGCTCCATTTTCCAGCTCTGCATCTGCATGCATGCCATCACAATTTCACAGCACACACTCACTGTACCCCCTCTCCTAATTCATAAACCACAGCTCAAATACACAAAAAAAAATCGCCGCCGGTGAACAAAAAAAAGAAGAGGTTTCGCCGCCGGAAAAAAGAGAGTTCGTTGCCGGCGTTGGAAACAGAAACAAAAGTAGAAGAAGAAGAGGGAAGTTTCTGACTTATGAGCTTAAGATATTTAGCTTCCATTCACCTTTGTTGACCGAGTCAACCAACGCGCCGCCACCTGAAAGGAACAGCACAACGGCCACGGCGGCGTTAAATTACGACGTCGTTTTCTCAATAACTGAAGAGGAAAAAAGGAGTTGTGGAATTTCGCGGTGTGAATTTAGGTGGATCTGTCACTGATTTCAATTTTTGAAGTTAGGATCCCAGAAGATGATGGTATCGAGGGGCCTGTTCGGGTGGTCCCCGCCGCACATGCAGCCTCTGACCCCGGTGTCGGAGGTTTCGGAGCCGCCGGAGTCGCCGTCCCCGTACCTGGACCCCGGCGCGGAGACGTCGGCGTCGCAGCAGGTGGAGCTGGAGGAGGAGATCGACGAGCCTGAGGAGATTGAGCCGCCGCCCGCCGCCGTGCCTTTCTCCCGCCTCTTCGCCTGCGCCGACCGCCTCGACTGGTTCCTCATGATTCTCGGCTCCGTCGCCGCCGCCGCCCACGGCACCGCTCTCGTCGTTTACCTGCACTTCTTCGCCAAAATCCTCCAGGTTCCTCAGCAAGACGATCACTTTCACAGGTTCAGGGAGGTTAGGTTTCTTTCTTCTTCTGACAGAAACAGAAACCCTAGGTCTTGTTATCCGTAGCATAGTGGATTTCAATTTCTGGTAATTTGATTTGGCTTAAGTAGTGTATGTCTCGTGTTGTATTGTTGTATTGCTTTATGGTTTTGTTGATTGAGGCAATTGAACAATTCAATTTTCATGAATACTGAATTGACTACACAAAGCAGAGCATACCTGTCTTGTGAGGGATTGTCTTAGTTTGTATTCGAGTTGAAGATATTTTGGCCATCGTGCTGTAGTAATTAATGAACTTAGTTTGTTGAGATAGTCATCGTATTGATGATTTTATTACTCAGCGCAATTGGAGAGTGATGCTTGAAGTAGTTTTTTTTTTTTGGTATGAGTTAAGTGTGCATTTAATTTTGTTAGTTTACCCTTGGCTTTCAGGCATTAGGAAGGGTTTTAAGGCCAGTTCACCAGCTGTTTGTGTGCTGTGAACAGTAGCTGCAGGAATAGGGATTTGGGTTTGAATGATTTTAGGGCAAATTCAAACAAGGAATGATTAGGGTTTTGATGGGATGGATTTTTGTAACTGTCTGCCGAGGAAAATTTGTCTTGGGTTGAGTAGAAAACTTAAGAAAGCTGAAAAATTAATTGCATCACTCAAGCACACCATATGGAAGAGAGCAGCTAGCTGTCTTTATTCATAGAACTGATAATTCTTCTTTTTTATTTTTTAATTTTTTATGGGTGCTGCAAAACTAGGACACCATGGCGGTATTTCATGAAGCCACCCCACCTGATGAGAAATGCTTTGCTGTACAAAAAACTGATAATTGGATTAAGGAGAAAAACATTAACACTTTTGGGACTCCTATAACTCATCCTCCAAGAATAAGTAATAAATTTGTAATCGTATAAGGATGTAGACATCCTACTGTTATTGGGGAAGATACCAAATCAAAGCCCAATATTAACTGAGTAGCATAATTCTGAGTCTGATAACCTGAGTCCAGAAGCAAAAATTACTAAATAGACTGTGGACAGGACAGAAATAACCTAAAATTTAACCATTATATTCATGTTTGATCTTTGTAATATTACAATCAGCACTGTAATCAGTAGTAAACAATGATATTGAAACTTAGGCTTTACGGATGGTCCGATGTTTGTTTATCTTGCATTACAACTCAATACAAATACATTGAACTCAGCTGTTGTGAGCAGATTCGCAAACAACAATTAGGGAGAAGAAAAATAGTCACTAAATTTCACTTGATTTGAACTATAGTCAGTTTTTTTAAAATCCAGTATATCCATAGAGCCTAAGAACATGGCTGTTCATGGTTTGACCAGTTAATTTAGTTGTCGAACTGGATGATGTCGTTACTCATAATTACACATTTAACTTTTCTGCAAGGCACATTGTTTGTGAAGCGTGAACCGAGATGTGAAAATTGGACTTACGCCTTACCTTTATCGTTGTTTCTTCTGCAGCTTGCTTTAACCATTGTTTATATTGCTGGGGGAGTTTTTGCTGCTGGTTGGATTGGTAAATTATTCACGAGGATTGTGTCTTTTCTGCTGTGTATTTATGTGTCTTGCAATACTAATTTTTCTTTCTTTATGGTAGAGGTTTCATGTTGGATTTTGACTGGAGAACGGCAGACTGCTGTCATCAGATCTAAGTATGTTCAAGTATTACTTAACCAAGATATGAGCTTTTTTGATACTTATGGGAATAATGGAGACATCGTGAGTCAAGTATTGAGTGATGTGCTGCTTATTCAGTCTGCTCTAAGTGAGAAAGTATGTCTTGCTCTTATTTTTTGTATAAACTCATTCATTTGTAAATAGTAACTTCTTTGCAGATGATGTCTCCACACACGTCTCATACAATGTGTCTATTGCCTTTTGATGATACAGGTTGGAAATTATATTCATAACATGGCTACATTCTTCAGTGGTCTTGTTATCGGTTTTATCAATTGTTGGCAGATTGCATTGATAACTTTAGCTACAGGTCCATTTATTGTTGCTGCAGGAGGAATATCAAATATTTTCCTCCATAGGCTTGCTGAGAATATTCAGGATGCATATGCTGAAGCAGCCAGCATTGCTGAACAGGTAATTTATTGTTTAAATTCTGATTAATTTTAACATCAAACTAATGATATGCTTGATTTATGCATGCATTTCAGTGGTGAATTTTGATTTTTCTTTATATAGAAATAAAGGAATAAGGGTTTAAATCTGTTTGAAAATCTTCCATATGATGTATGTGGTTCTGTATTGTTTTGTTATAATATTATTCATACAGTAAGCATAATAGATTTGATGAGAGGGCTTCCAGAGGTAATTTCTTCCAAAAAAAAAATATTTGATGAACATTTTTGTGCTGTTGGTTCTGAGTGTTTATAATATTGTGATGCAGGCAGTTTCTTATATAAGGACCTTGTATGCATTTACAAATGAAACACTGGCTAAATATTCATATGCAACATCACTGCAAGCTACTCTTAGATATGGTATATTAATAAGTCTTGTTCAAGGGCTTGGTCTTGGATTTACATATGGGCTTGCAATATGTTCTTGTGCATTACAACTCTGGGTTGGAAGGTTCTTGGTCGTGCATGGGAAGGCTCATGGTGGTGAAATTTTAACAGCTCTGTTTGCTGTGATTTTAAGTGGCTTGTGAGCATCATTCCCAACTTTTAAAATTTTCATTATTTGTTTTACACTTTGTTTATGGTTTTTGTTACTTTGATTAAGGGGATTGAATCAAGCAGCAACAAATTTCTACTCATTTGATCAAGGGCGAATAGCTGCTTATAGATTGTTTGAGATGATAAGCCGATCATCCTCATCTGTTAATCATGATGGCAGTGCTCCTGCTTCTGTGCAAGGAAATATAGAGTTTCGGAATGTTTATTTTAGTTATCTTTCTCGTCCTGAAATCCCTATCTTGAGTGGATTTTATCTCACTGTTCCTGCTAAGAAAGCTGTGGCACTTGTCGGCAGAAATGGCTCTGGCAAAAGTAGTATTATTCCACTCATGGAGCGGTTCTATGATCCTACATTAGGTAATTGTTTTCCGGTTGATGAGTGCATATATTTTTGCCATCTCATTCATAGGTCATGGGACTTTAGTCATTTCAGATTAAAATCGATTTGCCTATCTGTGGTTCAGGAGAAGTTCTCTTAGATGGTGAAAACATAAAAAATTTGAAACTGGAATGGCTTAGGAGCCAAATAGGACTAGTCACCCAGGAACCTGCTTTGCTCAGTTTGAGTATAAGAGACAACATTGCTTATGGAAGGGATGCTACCATCGATCAAATTGAAGAGGCTGCTAAAATAGCTCATGCACATGCATTTATCAGCTCCTTAGCTAAAGGTTATGACACACAGGTGAAGCTTGATTGACATGATCTTATGGAGCCAATGGCTCTTCTTTTGAGTTGTATCTTCAATTTTGGATTTCTTCTGTCAATAACATTTTCACTCTGAAAACTTGGGTTCTGTCTTTTAGGTTGGCAGGGCTGGTATAGCTTTGACAGAAGAGCAGAAAATAAAACTTTCCATTGCAAGAGCTGTGCTTTTGAATCCATCCATTCTTCTGCTTGATGAGGTTACTGGGGGACTTGATTTTGAGGCTGAGAGGTCTGTTCAGGAGGCTCTTGATCTCCTTATGTTGGGACGCTCAACAATAATAATTGCTCGAAGGCTTAGTCTTATTAGGAATGCTGATTATATAGCTGTTATGGAGGAAGGTCAACTTGTTGAAATGGGTACTCATGATGAATTATTGAGCCTGGATGGCTTGTATGCAGAGCTGCTTCGATGTGAAGAGGCCACAAAACTTCCCAAAAGGTATAATACTGATTACTGAATCAGATCATGCTTCTTCTTTTGCCATACACTAATTTTTGTATTTGCAGAGAATATAATATGGTTTCTTTTTCAAAAACAGATTTTGTGATGGTGAATGGGGCAGGAGTCTGTTAGGAAAATGATTTAGTAAAATAATAAACTAATCATCTTTACCGTACTTTGTTGTAGAATTGAATAGCACTGAACTACAGCAGTTAATATTTCATATGATTTTAATAGTCTGTAAAGTTTTTCCAATGGTATATTAAAAGTCACGTATTGTTTTGTTTATGATCTAGGATGCCTGTTCGAAACTACAAGGATACTGCAGTTTTCCAAATTGAGAAAGATTCTTCAGAAAGTCATAGTTTCAAAGAACCATCATCCCCTAAAATGATGAAGTCACCCTCTCTTCAAAGACTTTCTGCCATATTTCGGCCTTCTGATGGCTTATTTAACTCACAAGAATCACCAAAATTTCAGAGCCCACCCCCAGAGAAGATGCCGGAAAATGGTCAGCCTTTGGATGAAAAAGATAAGGAGCCATCAATAAGACGGCAGGATAGTTTTGAAATGAGACTGCCAGAGTTACCCAAGATTGATGTTCAGTCTTTGCATCGACAAACGTCAAATGGTTCTGAGCCTGAATCCCCTATTTCACCTCTTTTAACGTCTGATCCTAAAAATGAACGCTCCCATTCCCAGACTTTTAGTAGGCCAGAGAGTCATTCTGATGATGTTTCAGTGAAAATGGGTGAAGCCAAGGTTGCACAGCATCGAGAACAACCCTCATTTTGGAGGCTGGCTGAGCTTAGTTTTGCAGAGTGGCTTTATGCTGTGTTGGGAAGTATAGGTGCTGCTATCTTTGGTTCTTTCAATCCCCTTCTTGCTTATGTTATAGGCCTGGTGGTTACAGCTTACTATGAAATTGATTCATCTCATCATCAACAAGGGCAGGTAAACAAATGGTGCTTGATCATTGCCTGCATGGGATTCGTGACAGTTATTGCCAACTTTTTGCAGCATTTCTACTTTGGCATTATGGGGGAGAAAATGACAGAGAGAGTCAGGAGAATGATGTTTTCAGGTTTGTACATAATTTTGCAGTAATTTTCTTTCAAAGTGATTTGGATTTCTGAGCTGTGCTTAACCTGTTTTAAAAACATGGCAGCCATGTTACGAAATGAAACTGGATGGTTTGATGAAGAGGAAAACAGTGCTGACAATTTATCCATGCGCTTGGCCAATGATGCTACATTCGTACGAGCAGCTTTTAGTAATCGACTCTCAATATTTATACAGGACAGTGCTGCAGTTATTGTTGCTTTTCTCATTGGTGTTTTGCTGGATTGGCGATTAGCACTTGTGGCTTTAGCAACACTTCCAATTCTTTGTATCTCTGCCATTGCCCAGGTTTGCACCTGCTCTTCTGGTTTTCCAATGTAATGTTTTGGTGGTTGGGTTGAGTCTTTATTTCTTTTCCACATCAACATAGTTTGTGGGAAATTTTCTCCATAAGAAACCAGAGTCTTTTCATTTCATTGCCTTGTAGCATCAAGGGTTTCATGATTGAATGCTACTTTACCTCTTTTTCTGGGGTTCCATTGTCATTTACCAAAGTTTTTTACATTGATCTGTGTTTGCTGACTAAGAATAATGAGACTTCAATTGATTTGCTTTTGTTGTTTGCATAATGCGCGTGTTAAGGCAGCCTACTTTAATATTGCAGAAATTGTGGCTTGCTGGATTTTCAAGGGGTATACAGGAAATGCACAGAAAGGCATCATTGGTTCTTGAAGATGCAGTTAGAAATATCTACACTGTTGTTGCATTTTGTGCTGGTAATAAGGTAATGGAGCTCTACAGGCTGCAGTTAAATAAAATATTCATGCAGAGTTTTCTTCATGGAGTGGCCATAGGTTTTGGATTCGGTTTATCACAGTTTCTACTCTTTGCTTGTAATGCCCTTCTACTTTGGTACACTGCGATATGTATAAAAAATCAATATGTGGATTCACCTACTGCGCTCAAGGAGTACATGGTTTTTTCATTTGCTACATTTGCCCTTGTGGAGCCTTTTGGCTTGGCTCCTTACATACTTAAGCGACGCAAATCTCTCATTTCAGTGTTTGAAATTATAGATCGCGTGCCTAAAATTGATCCTGATGATAGCTCTGCATTGAAGCCACCCAATGTGTATGGAAGCATTGAATTGAAAAATGTTGATTTTTGTTATCCTTCTCGCCCTGAAGTGTTGGTCTTAAGCAATTTCAGTCTGAAAGTCAATGGGGGCCAAACAATTGCTGTTGTGGGAGTTTCAGGGTCAGGAAAGAGCACTATAATATCTTTGATCGAGAGATTTTATGATCCAGTTGCTGGCCAAGTTTTACTAGATGGGAGGGATTTAAAGCTATACAATTTGAGATGGTTGAGGAGCCACCTCGGTCTGGTTCAGCAGGAACCTATCATATTTTCAACAACCATAAGGGAAAACATCATATATGCCAGGCACAATGCCAGTGAGGCTGAGATGAAAGAGGCAGCGAGAATAGCAAATGCTCATCATTTCATTAGCAGCTTGCCTCATGGCTACGACACTCACGTTGGGATGAGAGGTGTTGACTTAACTCCAGGACAGAAACAGAGAATTGCAATTGCTAGGGTGGTGCTAAAAAATGCACCTATCTTGTTGTTGGACGAAGCTAGTTCATCAATTGAATCCGAGTCAAGCCGAGTGGTACAAGAGGCTCTGGACACACTAATAATGGGGAACAAGACCACTATTTTAATAGCACATCGGGCTGCTATGATGAGGCACGTAGACAACATTGTAGTTCTTAATGGGGGAAGGATAGTGGAGGAGGGGACCCATGATTCATTGGTTGCGAAGAATGGCCTGTATGTTCAATTGATGCAACCTCATTTTGGTAAGGCTTTGCGTCAGCATCGGCTTGTTTAGTATGTATTTGATGTGACCAATTGCAATCAACGTTGACTCATGAGAATTGTTTCATATTCTGGTTGACAATGACTGGTGATCTCTCCACCTCTTGAAAATTTCCAAGAACGTCAGGTGGTGGTTGGCATATGATGGGAATGAAGCTTGGATTAGCACTGGGCATTGGTAGGTATTGAAGGTAGATACTGTAGCAGATATAGATATGTAGGATTTGAAAGTAGGAATTTGGTGTTTGGTTGGTTTGAGGATTTTGGAACTGCATGCATATTCTTTTGGGGGCAAGCTGTTTGGGCTGGCGGTGTTGTCTCCATGGTATATTTAATTTGTTTTTCAAGAGAGGAGGGTGGAATCGGCTAATTACGCTGTGAGACTATTATATTGGATTTCCTGTCCACTTTGCTTCTCTCAAGCGTGGACTATAGACTTGTTCATTACTGTCTTTTTTTCGTTTGTTAAAAATATAGGAAATTCAGTCCACGAGTTGTAACCTTGTACATATATAGTGATAGTTGAGAAAGCCTTTTTCTGTTGGTTGAATTCCATGAGGCCACCAGCTCCCCCCTCAAAAAAACAAAAAAAAAAAAAACGTAGAAGATGCAAATCTCCATGTGTAATCAATCTTCTTGATTATTATTATTATTATTATTATTATTATTTTTTGCAGTTTTTAAAATATATTTGCAATTTTGTTTTGACCTTTATGAACTAACAAAGCTAGTGAATTACTAATCCCATCAAAAAATGAGAGCTTCACGACCTACTACACCTCTAGTCTTCGGTTGTACCTTCAATTGTCTTCGTGCTCCTTTTTGTTGCCGATAGTTTCTTCTTCGTTTCTTTTTTAAATGATTTTGCACATTGTTTTAGATATATGTGTAATCCCAAGAGACAAGGGACTCTTGGGTGCTATAATTGTGGTTCAAGGGTTTAAACTTCTTCTCCCTTCTAGTGCGATAATGTAATCTACTTTCTGAATGGACATTTAGGTTTAACAATTAGGTTTATTCGGAGAGTGGTAACTAGTGAGTTTAGGGTAATCATTTGTAATTCTAAATGATCTAGGAGGTTCATATACACATGTAATGTATGTTGTGAAAGTAGAAGACTTATGTACGCAGGGTATGGATAGGACAACTAGAAAATTTATATAAAAAACTTGATGTGTGGGCAAATTGGAGCATGTTTTGCATTGTCCTGTAACATTTCAGATGTCAATAAGCTTAAAGGAGTCTGCGACCACTTTAAGCTGATCTCTTACTCTTTTCCATCGCCTTTCATTGGCTCCCACAATTAACGTGTAGTACCTACCTGTACAAAGTGCAGGTTATTGGTTAGCATTAGGACCATGAATGATGCCATTATATAGAGGCAACTTCATTTTCCCCTCTTCCATAATGATTTTAACCAATCACTATTATGTGTTTTTGTCTCAGCTGCATATGCTTTGTTTATGTTATATCAATTTCCCTTTCAACCGTCTTATCTGTTTCGATTTTCTTGTTATACAACCTAGCAGAACAGATAAGTATAGCTTGAGTCTATGATTGCTTTGATAGAACATTTATAGAGGTGGCTCATTGAGATGTTATATTGTAGGCTACATACCATTTCCTATAGCAATTGTCGCAAAGGAGGCACTGGAGTAATTTGGAGATGTAAGTACATATTCAAATGTATAGTAATGTTTTCCATCCACTGTTTTCTGCATTCAGAGTTCAGAAATGGTTGTTAGTACATCATTGGCCATGAAGACCTAAGAAACTAGAAAAAAAAAATGGGGAAAAAATAAAAGAGAAAAAACCTCCTGCATGTCATATATTGTTGGCCTTTGGTTTGGTGCTGCATATATATGTCTGACCAAATTGGATATAACCTGCGTAATATGCAAACTGATTTAGTATAAATTAGACTTGGGACATTAGGACACAATTTTGTTGCAGCATCATCACCTCATCCATTGGACCCAAATCTCGGATGTCTTTCTTCTCAGTTGGTATAAATCTCACCCTTACATTTTGCAACTGTAGATATCTATCTTTGAATGCAGAATCATGAGCCCTGAAGTCAAATTCCTACAAAGGAGACATTCAGTCTTTTGGAAAATTATATGGTTGAAACTTCGTATCTCTCTGGAATTATTATGAATCTTACCTTCCAATCCGAGGGATATACATAAGAATACCCATCTATATAGTCTACAAAAGCTCGATATTTTTTTGGCACTTCTGCACAAGGAGGAGTGATATAATATCATAACTTCCGAAGAATATGACTCATCATTTTTACTTAAAAACAAAGATCCTTTTAGTTTAGATAATTGTGAAGCTCGTAACACAAAATATGTCAACTAGGCATGAATACCTTCAGCAAAGAGCGGTTTGGTTGGTTGTAAATTTGCTGCTAATGCTCCAATTCCCAACAATAGCGGTCTTCTCTGGCAGTGGCCTGAAAAATTAGAAAGGAGACGAGAGAAGCCCCTAAGGTTTACAATTCTAAATACACAAACTACAAAAAATCTAGTACCATGAAAGAAAACTTTGTTTATCTTCTAGTTCTCAGTTTTTTAACCAATATGAAAGCTAGTATGATACGGTTTTCTGAATGCAAGCTGTTTAAGGCCTCCAACTTACATTCTTGTCACGGTGAATTTAGAGTGAAAATTCAGATAAAGCTAAAATGAGGATAGATACTTTTGAGTTCTGATTCTTAATTAGCAGAGACACTGAAATACTCACTCACTCACTGTAAAGTCAAAAGTCAAGCAAAACTGATCTGGGTGTTCCTTAAACTTGTATATCAGTAATTACCCTGCAGTTCAGATGGACATGTTTTTAAGCACTTACTTTCTCCACTTGAGGTTGTCTCCATTGCACAAAAGACACTGCTGGAAGATGGAGTTGCAGTATTGCGAGGGAAATCATTTGAATGTAGCAAGTTTAACTGAAATAATGTAGAATTAAGTACATGAGTTGTGTGTAAAGAACTTGGTCTGAATGAAATGAATATAGTGGGGAAAAAAATTATCAACACACCTTCTGGGACAAGAAGGGCGAAACCAAGCTCAAAGAACAAGAAGAAACTACCATATCTGATAATGGTTTACAGCTTCACTACCGAGACTGATGTGCACAGAGATAATGTATACTGGTATGTGATTAGCAGCTTGTGGTCATATGACATTGCAACACGTCTTTTCTTTTGTACTCTTTTTCTTCTAATATTAGTATTATTATTATTATCTGTTTTTTGGTCAATTTCTTCTATTATTTGTCAATGGATAAAGCCACAATGGGTTCGTTAATATATTATCCAAGTTACGAGTTAGAACTTAGAAATATCGGATGGAATAGGGCTGGCCCAGAATATTGGCATATTATGGTTTTATTTTTCTGATTTTTGGTAAGAACATATAATGGTAGAGAACATTGAAGAAGGTAGTTTTCCTTTCGGCACACAAGAAGGTAATTTCCATATTGATTATTGAGGTTTGACCAAAAATAAAAAATTTATATTGATTATTGAGGATACATACTAATAAAAATACTCTAGTCCAGATTTTTTTTTTTTAATAAAATTACAGGACACAATGCTCCAGCAATTCTAGAAACAAAATATTTAGGTAGTATTTGTTTACTGTATCTGAGGTAATAGAATAAGAATAAGATATAAAAAAATACAAAATTTCTGTACTTCCAAAATGTGAAGACAGTGAGAACAATATATAAAATTTAAATCTTTTTCTTTTAATAATATTACTATATATATTTATTATTTATGCCTCCATTTTTACTATCTTTATGTTCCGGAGAATAAATAAACGCTATATTATAGGTTACTCGTCTCCCAATTAGTGTGTTCCGGAAATTCACACTCGTTGCTATCCTCGCCCAAAAACAACGTGCTGGTCTCGCCCAAATGTTACTAACAAGGAATGTTATATTGATTATTGGGCTGGGTTAGTTTTATTAAGAAAGCTTCTAGAAATCCGTATAGAAAATATGAAGATATGATTAATTTATTGTTTTTAATTTTTAGTTTTCAGTTTCTAGCAAAAATTAAAAACTAAAATTAAAAATCGAAATGAAAATTCAAGTCGTTTTGAATCAATCAAGCGGGCCCAATATTTTTGGGTAAAGGCACGAGGCTCAAGTCCACACTAGTTGAATGTTTCCCATTGCAAGAGGACGGTGCAGTGAGTGAATCGGCCATAAAAGATGTCCATATCAGATCAAACAAACTACTTAAAAATGGGTAGAATCATCTTTCGACAATGATACGAGTTGAGAAAGGTAAGGTATTTTAACACAGGAGCAAAAGATAAAAATTTATAGCATGTTTATAGAACCTATCACAAAGATACCAGCTAAAAGGATTCAAGACAGTTTTTGAAATTTGACTAAACTATTTATTGAAGAGATATATTAGGAATTAGTCAAGAAGACACTTATTAGTAATTATGGACAATTCAAAATATTATTATTAGTGAATTTACATTGAGAATATAATCCAGTCATATTGGATCAAGTCTGATTTATTTAATTTATATTTTAAATTGTTTTAAGACTTGTTTTAGATTTTTGTTAATGTTTATTAAGCTTAATTGTAGTTTAGCAATTTTGGCCTATTATAATAAGGTTAGGAGATAAGATTAATCTAATAAGAGGTATAATACGTCCAAACTTGACAATCACTTCTTGTAGTTTTTGTTGTGAATGAAATTTCTTTAGTTTCTTTTAAGAAACTGTGTGTGTAAGTGAAATTGAATGATTTCCTTAACTTGTTGTACCAATAAGTTGAATAGGGGATTATAGAATAGAGTTCTTTTATAATATTTTATTTGGTTTTAATCTTATTTTCCATATCAATTGTGTTGGGGTTTCTGGGTTTTGATACCTACAAAGTGCTTTGCTATTAGAATATCTCATTAAACGTGTTAATTGCAGATTGACATGAAAAAAGCATGATTAGTGTAGTGTAATTATCTCAACATGTAAATCAATACTTCTGACATAATTTTTTTTTCTTCTTACCTTCGATCAATTATTCACAATTTCCTATTAGCGGTGATCGTAAAGTCTTCTCCAAAATAATAATTCTAAGATTTGAACCTTGACTTTATATATAATCTTTGCCTAGAGTTCAATTAACAATCAACTACACTAACTTTTTAGTTTGAGCCATTTGTCTCCATCAGTAGTTATATTTCATTGTCAAACTTGAACGACATTAAGACTGAAGTGGTCAATTATACAGCACATAATTAGATTATATATATAAATTGCACTAATCAATTTCAAACTCAATCCTTTGGTCTACCATTCAGTTGCAGCTGCATCAAATCACAGCCACAAATGTGGGAAAACTATGACCAGTTATATATAGCTGAATCTGGTTTCAAATAAGTGGCTGAATCCATGCACCAAAGAATTCAAGACCCACTCCCCTCGTACTCGTAGGCTGCATGCTTGCATTACCTGATTGTCTACACTCTTACCGGGAAACAAGTGGACCGTTTCCTTAGCCGTTAATTTTGTTAATTTATATAAACAGCAAACATAGCTCTCACACTTTATGCTCACTCTTAACCAAAATAAATTAAATAAAAGAGAAGAAGATTAAGAAACACAAAAGCTTCTGATTCCTGAAATAATGGCAATCTATAGAATTGCAATTGGGTCACCTAGAGAGGCTAGCAATCCTGCTGCAGTTAGAGCAGCATTTGCTGAGTTCTTCTCTATGCTCATCTTTGTTTTTGCCGGGCAAGGCTCTGGCATGGCTTATAGTGAGCATTCTACATAGCTCCTTTTGCTCAAAAATGTGTTTTACAAACTTATCTTTGTCAAAATACAAGTTAAATAGCTGTTTAGAACAATTTAAACCAGAATATGATATGTCATTTTCAAAATGAGGTTCATGAGTTTAGTCCACTTTTTTGAGTTTTCTGTTTTCTTTCCCCCCTAATGATTAGCATTAGATAAGTGTTTGTTGATTTAGACACCACTTTAGACATGAATATGTAAGGATTTCAGTTACATTTATGTGGATCTGCCTGTGTAAAAATATGGAGATCATGAAGTCTTCATTTATTTATAAATGATTCTCCAAATATTGAAATGGGTATCTACAAGAACAATGTTCAAATAACACTACTATTACCATTATGTTCAAATAAGATTAAGATTACGATTACCATTATGAGAATTTTATGATACTACTGCCATGACTAGTGCTTGGTTATTTTGGCAGGCAAACTTACAGGGAATGGACCTGCAACACCTGCTGGTCTCATAGTTGCATCATTATCTCATGCATTTGGGCTTATCGTGGCAGTTTCTGCCGGGGCAAACATTTCTGGGGGTCATGTGAACCCTGCAGTTACATTTGGTGCCTTCATAGGAGGGAACATAACGCTTTTCAGAAGTATTTTGTATTGGATTGCACAGTTGCTTGGTTCAGTTGTTGCTTGCATTCTTCTCAATTTTGCCACTGGTGGAATGGTAAACATCATTCCACTCATCAGCTTTAAACACTAATCATAACTCATAAGTCACAACTGAAAGTAATAATGATCTTAACCTCTTATTGAATCCATGTATGTTTTACATGCTGCAGGAAACAACAGCTTTCTCTCTATCTTCAGGGGTGTCTGTGTGGAATGCACTAGTTTTTGAGATTGTGATGACTTTTGGATTGGTATATACAGTTTATGCCACAGCAGTAGATCCAAAGAAGGGGAATGTGGGCATTGTTGCTCCAATAGCAATTGGTCTTATTGTGGGTGCAAACATCTTGGCTGGTGGTGTTTTTGATGGTGCATCCATGAACCCTGCAGTGTCATTTGGACCTGCTGTGGTTAGCTGGTCATGGACCAATCACTGGGTTTATTGGCTTGGTCCATTCATTGGTTCAGCAACTGCTGCCATTCTGTATGACAATATCTTTATTGGTGATGATGGTCATGAACCCCTTTCAAACAATGACTTCTAGAATACTTCTCTTTTGTGGATTTGATGCAATCTTGGTCGTCTCCATTTTGAAGAGTTAATAAATGATTGAAGGTCACAGCTCCTTTGGAGAAGGTTAGGAATTAGAAGAATTTGAGTTTGATTTTGTCTCAGGAATGAAGAAAATTTTCCCCCCGTTTCCTGTGATAGGGATGATCTAGCTAGGATATGTGTCTAGATGTAACTGTATTTGTTCAATTAATGAATCTGTCCTCTATTCAGCAACGGCATCAAAGGAATCTTTTCAGGTTCTTTTAATTTTCCTTTGGTATTCCCTTTAACAATTTGGCCATGTTTGTGCTGTGGAACGATTGAAAACATAAGCAGCAGACATAGGTGGAGTGAGTGAAGACTTCTATTTTTATTATTATTAGTGAAGACTTCTATGGCCATGTGCCATTCAAAAAAGAGTGTCACCTTATGCAAAATCTTTTGGCCAAAACGGCCATAAAATTTCTTCACATAACTTAATTGCGGAATTTAGAACACCTACAGCAAGATTAGCATATTTAATCATTTTCAAATACACTAACAAATAAAAATAATTAATTATAATGATTCAACATGCGTGCAGCACGCCATGTGGCCATGATTCAACACGCATGCACCGTGCCACGAGGCCTCATGCTCATGACTATGCTAATTTTACTCTTCAAAGTAATCCTGAAGAGGCTCTCTAGGGAAGTAGTCGAATATCACCAAAAGAGAGTCAAAGAAAAAGGCTATCCGTGACAAGAAAGGAAAGGTCAAAGAGTGGCACATCACAACTAGCAATTAATGCTCCACTTGAAAGAGGTTGTCCAATAACTTGCAGTCAAATTTGTCCAGGATTTTACGGGGTTGTTTCTTTGGTTTATTAGTACTATTGTTTGATTTGGATCGAGGTAGCTAAGGCCACAAGAATTCAACCATTACCACAAACGTTAACTAAAATTCAACAAGAAACCAATTCCAATAGGAGCACTAATGGCTCAAAGTCATTCCCCTCCATCAGCAATCTTGTAAAACTTGTCTACTTTCTCAAGAAAACTTGTGTTTATGAATAATTTTTCCTATAAAAGATCTGTGTATATGCTGTCAGCATAAGAAAAACTGATAGTTCCGTGATATATATCTACTTGGAAAATTACGTCAGTTATATTAATCTTATGAGAGCTTCGCCGGTTGAAACGTCTACTTTTCTTGCCAAATTATTAAATACTAAATATATGAATATGACGGATATATCAAGTTTTCAAGCTACTTATTCAAAAGCCACTCGGAATTGATATCGACCGTGTGTCATTATTTAGTAATTAAAATTGTATTGATTCATAAAAGCGTTTCACATGGCATTGACAACATTCAATATTTCTATATTTATCCACAAGATGTCTTTCGTAAGTATATACTATTCTTTTTAACATAGAAAGTGTCAGAGTCTTTAATGATGAACACACAAACTTGGGATATATATATAAGGGTAAGGATCCTCTAAAGTGAGGATCTCACTTTATAGAGTAAAGTGAATGAGTTTTATCATTAGATTAATAAAATTAGAAGTGGAGACCTCTTTACTCTATTGATCTAAAGGTGAAATTCCTTACTTTACCCTCTAAAGTGAGAATCTCACTTTAGAGGATCCAAATTCTATATATAAAGAGTGAATATTCATTTTAGTTTTTCATTTTTTATTCATGAATTATTTTGATCCCTGACTTTTAAAATGAGTCAAATTAGTCCCTGAAATTATAAAATGTGAGTCATATTAGTATCTCAATCCATTTTCACTTAATATATTATCAATTAAATGATGATAGGTAACTTTAAGTGATACCTTAATATATTATATGTCATCTAAAATAGAATCCAGTTAAATTGACTCATTTTGGTGTTTAAATTATACAAAATAAATTATTTAAATATTCATTATAAATAATAAAATGACTCATTTTGTTTAATTTTAAATATTAAAATAAGTTATTTTAAACTTCATATGACACATGGTATGATAAGATATCACTTAACATTATAGATAATCATTTAATTGACAAAATATTAAATAAAAGTGGAATAAATGATTAATTTGACTCATTTTAAAAGTTAGGGACTAAAATGACTCACAAGTAAAAAATCAAGGATCAAAATGAACATTAACTCATATATATATATATATATAAACTTACTCGATCCAATCGAAGGGCAATACTATTTTTTTTTTAAAGCCTTTTTGTTTGTAAAGACTAGGAATAAAATATACGCATTCTCAATTTCAAGTCATAACTTTGATTGGTAATCTTTGTCACTTTTTTTATTTTCATACGAAAAAAATCGTCATTTTTTATATATAATAGAATCCTATAATATTATTTAATTTATGTATAATTGATTCCATTTAACAAGAGAAGACTTGGTTATTATTGCCCACAAAAAATTGTCACTTTGAAAAAATGAACTGTGTTTGGTTGTGGAATTACATCAAATAGATGTCAGTGTATGTTAGTAAAATAAAATCAGTGTAAATATCTTGTTCAAAAGTAAACAAATTCAATGGCATTAAATATCATGTTGGAATTATACACAACGTCAAGACTCAAGCATAGAATTGGTCCTTAAAGTTGAATATAAATCCGAGAACTAAATATTAGTATTGAATTGGATTTATGATTAACCTGGCATAATATTTATCACTCAAAATTATATATATATATATATATATATATATATATATATACACTTTACATTTTAGAAATAAAATGTAGATAGGTTGTCACGTCTTAAGTTCATCGTAAATCCAAATCAATATTATAATTTGTTCTAATGGGTTTTATAATAAATCAATTATTTTTGAATTTATTATGAACCTCTGAATCAAATTATTTAATTAAAAAATTATTAAAGGACGAACCTAAAAGTATGACTTACACCTATAATCCATTACACTGGTATATGGAGTGGTCGCCGACTCGCCGTACATGAATGTTAAATATCGTGTACAGATGATTAGAGTGGTAAGTCTTGTGACGCCCCAAAAGCTACCTCTCTCCTTCAACTTTCATTCAAGTTGGAACCTACTCTATAAGGCCTAATCCGTTATTGAGACAGCAAATTCAATGGCAGATACCGTGGAGGATCTGTTTGGCAATTTGCCTAATGAAATACTTGGGAGCATAGTTTCTTTTCTGCCAAATGAATATGCACTGGAAACCAGCCTCATTTCTACTAGGTGGAGAGACCTGTGGAGCAAAGTTCTTGTTAGATATGGAACTAGAGAGGATATCACCGGTGTTGTTGCTGGATTTCTTGCTAGTTTTGAGGAGCATGATCCATTAAAGCATCCCAGAAAGCTTCAATTTCACTATGCTGAAGACAGTGTGCTCTTTGCAACCATTGCAACAAACAGTAAGCTCCTTCTTGATTTCTCTTCTGCTAATAATGATCTTGAGAGGCACTATGAACTGCAGTTCATGCTCAACAAGCAACACATCATCACCTACCACCATGTTCCCTCAACTTTCTTAGTCAAAACACTCTATTTGAAATCAGTGAGCTATTTAACAAGTGAGTTAGCTTCCTCAATAGTTTCAAAGTTGGAGCATCTTGAGAACTTGGTGATCACTGAGTGCAGTGGACTGCAGTCTTTGTTCATTGAGTCTGAGTCAAAGCTCCACAAGTTAAGCATCCTAGATTGCCTGCAGTTGAAATATCTCCATCTTAGAACTTCAAAACTCAAATCTTTCAGATATCGTGGACCCCTTCCTAGGATTTGGCCAGAATCTCATTTCAACTTGAGTGATGCAAGGCTTGATTTCAGACTAGGCCCAAGTAGCAGCGACTTCAGGACTCAAAATTTCGATGAAACACTATTAACAATAAAGAATTCTGAAGTTCTTACTCTATGTGAATGGACTTTTGAGGTATGATATTTTCTATTGTTGCCCATATAATATTGCTTGCTTTATGTAACATTTATCTCGTTTATATCTTTTGGCACAGTGAGAAGTGGTGCCATGACTTGAATTGAACTCCTCATATTTTCTTATACAAAATTTAACTCTAGAAGGGTTTTATTGCAGGAACTGATATGGCCGTCGATTTCTCCTTCAAGTTGGAGCTTCATATTCTATAAATTAAGAGAGCTATGGTGGATTGATAGCCATAAGGATGAAAACAACATCAATGCCTTGGTCTCCTTCTTGAAATTATGCCCTGCCCTGGAGCAACTTTTTGTGATGGTATATATGTTTCCTTCTCGGGAGTGTATTATGTGCTCTTGTTTTGCTTTAGATGTCAAAATTGTGACAATATTATGACTGGTTTTGGATGCAGATTGATCCTAATAGTTATTCGGCTCCGCGGTCCAATTCATGCTTAATGCAAGCAGCCAAATACAAAGAACTGCAGCATCTAAAAGTGATAAAGTTTATGGGATTTACAAGTCGAGTGGACGAAATCTCAGTGGCAAAAAGATTAATTGAGCTAGTCAAGGGAAAGATTCCAAAGATAGAGGCATCAGATGGGAGTTGCTTAGATTTAGTGTTTGTGTAGTGACGTTTTTGATGTATTATGTATCTGAGAAAGGAAAATAATAAATGATGTATGAACAAGTCATTTCATAAGCCGCAGGGGGTTGGTTCAGATAAGCTTGTGACGTATCTTTTGGAGCCTCTTGTTTTGTTTCTTTCCGCTCTGCGGTCGTGAGCTATATACAAAGTTCATGTAATATCTTGTGGGCAGCAGGCGGCAGCATATCTAGAACCATGGTTCTTTCGACTGAAAAGAGAGTTTCATGTTTGAATGGACAATAGTTCACTTGTTGAATTATCTGTTTGATTTCTCCTCACCCTTTATTGTAAATGGCAAATATCATTTCAATATTTAAAATTGATGTCTAATTAAGATATCCATTCTATTATTATTAATGTGATGATGATCTTTTTTTTTTTTTCACCAATCCATCACATCCAATAGTAATAGAGTGAGAATTAGATATCTATTTTTTAGTGTTGAAATAACAATGTAATTGTAAATATATAGATAAAGGAAAAGAATAAACTTAGTGCCCAAGATTTTTCACAATTTTCAAAGCAGACAGTGAGAAACTAATCTGAATTTTGTGGCTATGTGATTATACTTTAATTTTCTTAACCCATTAATTGTCACATATATGCCAACTTTATCCATAAGATTTTTTTTTTAGCATAATTGTATTTTTCTTGAGGGTATCTATCAGCACTAATATGGTCATACCTAGATTAAATGTAAGCATATTATCTCAACTTTCTAGCACAATTAAAATATGTACATATAGACAAATAAAATTGTAGGAGTTAGTTCACTCCATTAACCTTATGCTCATTCATTGTTATAAGCTGGGTTTGATTATCAAATTCTTTATTTATGGGTGATCTATAAATCTAGAGACATACTCTTAACCTTGAATTAGACAAAATTTCCCCTCAACCACTTTTATGTAGAAAAAACAAAAATAAAATGATTGTTTTAACTAAACAAATAAAATGATTTTGGATTTATATTCATTCACTAAAATTATGATGTCCTTTAAAATCAATCATAAAATAGCATATCCAAATAATAAATGAATTCATTTATAGTCCAAAATTAAATTAAAACCTGACTATCTTTCTTTTATTTCTTCTTTACTTTTGGACAATCATCTACCTTCCCTACTCCTCACCTCGAAGCCTCATGCACTGGACCTAGTTGTGTGTTAACTTCTGGCCTTTTTTCTGTTTTTGTTATTTTCTTGGCTCTGGGAAATAATTTCATGGAACGCAGAATGGGTTTTTCTATTTGGACTAACGAACTAAATGCAAAATTATTTTGCACAAGGCTTGTTGGCCTTTAAAACCAAAACCTGACCCAAAACCAGAAGCTCTACGGCGTCGTTTGTTGCGATCGCTGAATTCGTCTTCCCAAATCAAACGAGAAAACCTGGAACTGAACAAAAACAGCCCTTCGTTTCGCCGCGCCAGTGCTTGAAGCTTTCACCTGGGAACTAAACTAGGAACTGCGAAGGGAATTGAGAAATGGTTCTTTCGAACAAGAAGCTCAAACTGAAGCTTAGAGCTGAGTTATCCCAAAACCAAAACAACTCCGAAGCTGTTGATGCTTCTCCTTCTTCCAACTCTGTCAAAACTCTTCTGGACTCTGCCACCCACAAACCGGGATTGTCCAAGAGAGAGAAAAGCCAAAAGCCTCGATCTTTGCAGCACCCTCAATCCGAACCTGCCCCAGAAGCTTCTGATGAAGTCGAAGGGACCAAGAACCAAACTGGGTCGGAGGGTTTGAGCAACAAGAAGAAGAACAAGAAGAGGACGAGGGTAGAGGATGTAACTGATTTGGAAAATGGGGCTCTCAAGGATTCCAAGAAATCAAAGAACAAGAACAAGAGCAAGAGCAAGATGAAGAAGAAGCAGAAGGAAAAGAAGGCCAAAACTGTGGAGTCAAACGGTTCCAATCATGAAGGGGAATTGCCAGAGGATACAGGGTTAAACAAGAGTACTAATACCGTTACCAGGTAATTGTTATTCTTTTTCTTGGCAACTGTCTTAAATAATGCAATGTTTGGATTTGCATTTAGTAGTAGTAGTATTGCAGTTGTTTTTCTTTTATTTGATATTCAATGTGATTTTTGCCACCGTTTTTTCACTGTTTGCCTGCTTTGTAATATTTTCAGTCAAGATGGTGATGATCCTACGAAAGTTTATGTGGGAGGAATTCCCTATTATTCAACTGAGGATGATATTCGAAGTTATTTTGAAGGCTGTGGCACCGTAACTGAAGTTGATTGCATGTGTTTTCCCGAGAGTGGGAAGTTTAGAGGGATTGCCATTATTAGTTTTAAGGTAAAAGGACTAAAAACTAAAGCAGTCTTCATTTCATTTTTATTCCTTCTTTTTCTTTTTTTGTCCTTCACGCTGCCTCCTCATACTTCATTGTATGGTGTTATGCAATTTCAAGTTGAAGAGACTTTTTTTCTCCTATGGTAGTGTTGATTGCAATAGAGCTCTTCCCAATCACATTCATTTTGTTAAACTATCAATCTCAGTTTAGCGTGATCCATGATAATTCTCCTTTCATCAGGAGATTTGTCATTTAAAAGTTAATCATTACTTAGAACCAACGAGCAATTTCAAAAGTTGATTCATGGTTGTGGAGCATGTTCGTAACTTGCTGCCATTTCTATGGCATTTCTCTGTAGACTGAAGCAGCATCGAAACGAGCATTGGCTCTTGATGGAGCTGACATGTTAGTAACACTGCCAATTTTTCTCTTCTTGAAAAATGATTTACTGCTTTTTGCCTATTTCTCATGTCATGTTCATATACATTTCATGTATAACAGGGGAGGACTCTTTCTCAAAATCCAACCATATAAAGCAACTCGAGCCAGTAAAGTATCAGATTTTGCTCCCGAAATCTTGGAGGGATATAACAGAATATATGTTGGAAATTTGTCATGGGATATAACGGAGGAAGAACTGAGGAAATTCTTCTCAAATTGCAACATAACATCCCTACGATTTGGTATGGACAAGGATACTGGAGAATTCCGAGGATATGCCCATGTGGATTTCAGTGATAGCCAGTCGCTAAAAACAGCACTTACATTGGACCAAAAGGTTTTGTATGGGAGACCTGTCAGGATAAGTTGTGCTGTTCCTTTGAAGAAAAAACCAGGAATGCATACAGGCTCTACGACTACAACTACAAATAATGGGGTTGAAGGTGAGAAATCGAGTTCTGTCGGAAGTGGCAAGATGAGGAGGAGGACATGCTACGAGTGTGGTGAAAAAGGACATATTCTGTCAGCATGCCCAAAGAAACAAACTGTCGCTTCAACTTCAACCTGATTGTTCTTGATTTCTTGATTCTTGTAGTGGACAGTTTGATTGTTGTTGTTCTTATCTTTTTTATTTAAAAAAAAAATATAGGGCAGTATTTATAATTGAACAAATTGGCAGTTTCCTGCTTTCTTTGTCGGTACCATTTTTTTCCTTCAATTGAGAAATTTCTCTAATCTTCTATATAGACAAAGAAAATAATGTGAAAAAAAAAAGAATGCCCTTTGATGTAGTATTAGACTAGAAGTGCTAGTAGTTTGAGGTTTTTCTTTACCATTAGGCATTTTATGTTGAACTTTTTATGTGCATTAAGCATTTATTTAAGGTTTTCTTTTCGTTCCTTATCTTAGTTGTATTCAGCAACATGATTTAACTCCGTTTCTTTCCAAATCCTCGACTAACTTCCTCACATTTTGCTTGATTACCGAGAAACTTTCCCTAAGTTATGTGTGTACCTAGTTAGTCAACTTGCCTAAAGCGACTTCTGTGCAGCTACCAGCGAGGCAGAGTGTTCTCCTGACTATTTAACTTTCTGACATGAAACTGTGTAATTGGGAAATTACATGAAACTATGCAAGTTAATTATAGTTACGGCATTGCATCATTAACAGCGTTGTAATGTTTACAGGAAGCTGCAATGCTTTCAAGCAGAAATAACAGAAGTTTTCAATGGGAAATCCCACGACTGTAAAATTGTCATATTTTGATAAAGATAGCATGTTAGATGGCACCCCTCCTCCCTGGCATATTTACCCAAAAAAACAAAAAGAAAAATATTTAATTACGGATCTACGTGCCTTTTGATATTATTTACCCCTATACACCAATATTTGAGTTATAATAAAACGGCGGATTGGGGAGCGATTTATTCATCTACATTGGCTCTCGGTGGAACAAATTATATGATAAAACGTTTAACTCTCCACCGAAAAACTAGAGACTCCGCTGACACGGTGCAGACTAAACTGACGTAGTGCAGAATTTGTGCAGAAAATGCAGGCCATAAATCGGCTGGTACTGAGCCGATTTAGAGAAACGGTACACTGCAGGCTGATTTAGAGAGACGATATACATCCAAACAATTTATTAGTTCTCCACTATATAAGCGGTCCTTTTTAGGTGGGGCTGGCCGTTTCTTAGCTTTTTGTTTTTTCTTCAAATTTGGTAACAAGAAGAGAGTGGATTGGTGGTGGGGCTGGCCGTTTCTCATCATCATCTCTTTGTTATTTTTTATTTTGTGTAAATCGACTAGCTTTGACATGTTTATGGTGCATAAATCAGCTAGCTACTAGTCGATTTATTGATATCACTATTTACACGTGTACCTGTGAAATCATTGTACAGAAACATGTGTCATTAATAAATCGTTGTACTGTTGGCCGATTCATATTTAGTGCATATTGGTAAATAATATCAGACCACTTGTATATCCATAAATAACTTTTTTTTTTTTCTGTAAAAAAGGCCTCCTCCCTTAGAAATCAATTGTGTGATCCAAATTGCTTCTGGCCTTGAGTATTTAGGGAAAAAAAATGGTCATCAAGAAATTGTTACCAATGGTTTACATGAACTCATTTGTGTATAGTGCTGACATGCCAAAGCCCCGTCACAGTGTTTTTAATCCAGACCAAGAGAGATGAAGCAGTAAGGTTTGTTCAACATTGATCCATACTTGATAGTCATTAATTAGAATCAATGGGTTTACCTGCGAATTGAAAATGGAATATAAGAAGTGGTGGTCACATGGAAATAGAATGGTATCTCTAGGATTCTTACCAATGATTCATGAAGTCATCATCAATATACAACCGAGAAAAATATAATAGATTTGAAGGGGATAATAAGATAGTTGAATCACCAGAATTGCGTACACTGGCTTATTCACCCACACGTAGCTTGCGTACATGTTTTAAACAGTATATTTTGTTCAGCATCTCATCTAGCATCTCACTGCTGCTTGAGAATGGCCAGCGTGGTAGTTACCTCAGTCTTCATAGATTCCTAATTATATTACTCTGGCATTTTGTTCTTTTCTACAGTTATGAATAGCAAAAAGACAGAAGAACTTACAAAACTATTATACAGTTTCCTAGTATGATTGTACTACCTTTCAGTTTCTAATCGCTTTCATAAATCATAAATGCAATGATGATAGTGTTTTGAGATTGGCATGGTTGACTTTATTTGATCAACATAATCTTTAACATTTGATGAAAGGGAGATTCTGAGTTTTAGTGCTTGTATGTGTCGACTAATTTAGTCAAGTTTTGAGAATCTTTTAAAAAGTAAAGTTATATTTTTATTATTATAACTTTTGACTTAGTGTTTGATCCAATAAATAGTATCGATGAGTTTGGAATTTAGACTTTGGAGACTTCATGAAACTTGACATGGCATATGCTAAGTATCTTTTGCAGTATAGATGTGTGCCGTTCTTACACTAAAAGCATTAGAATCGTTGATTCTATAAGCAGGATGGGGGCATATCTCCTGCAGTAGTAGGTACTAAGTATCTCCCTCACCTCTCTTTCTTTTCTCTCTACCTCCTTATAGAAGGGGTTCATGGGAGTTGTCAAAGGGGTTTGTAATTTGCAATTATGTTATTTGTACTCACCATACATAGAACACCATATCAGCTTATATCTCATCCACTATTGGATGAGATGTGGACTCTATTTAAGTGAGATTCACATCCAATCCAATAATAGATGAGATGTGAATTAACAAATATCTTATGCATTATGAGTATAAATAATATTTTTCTAATTATTGACATAAAGAAAAATTATTGTATAGGCACAATTCTAAAAATCTATTCTTAGACACACTCACATCCACTTTTATTGTGAATGTGCTAAAGTTATGTTCATGTAAGAATCTCTCATAAAGAAAAAATGGGCTCGGTGCACAATGATACTCACCTAGCTTGTTTTCTAATGATTTCTTCTTTTTTGTTTCACTTTTTTTTTTTTAAACTTTCAGGGAGGAGCATTGACTAGTTAGGAGCAATGATGGAAAATGATGAAGCCTTGACCTCTTAGGCTGTGACATCAATTTGGTTTTGGCCTTATGGCTAGGAAATAATAAGCAGAGAGAGGGTCGGGAGAAAGTTGTACCTTCCCTTTCTTTTCTTCTTCTTTTTATTTTTAAGAAAAAGGAAATATTTAGTCATGTACAGTATTATCTCTTCTATACTTCTATTGGTTTACGGTTTTGTCATGTACCATAATTCTGTGATTACAATATATGCTTCAAGAAGAGAGACTTATAATAAGATTCCTGCAGCGGCGCGTTTCGTTTTTTCTGAACCAATGAGAATCTAATATATTTTATTTCTCCATTAGTAATCCTGGAGCAAGATGAAGAGCAAGGCATGCTATGCGTGTGGTTAAAAATGTTTTATCGGCATTCCAAAGAAAATACTGTCGCTTCAAGTACAAGCTAAATCATTTAGAAAAATTCACAATATTTCATTGCTTTTCCCGTTCTTGCAGATAGTCTGACAATGGTTTTCTTTTTCTGAAAATTTTTTAAATAGGTTAGTGTCTATAATTGAACAAGTTGACAATTTCCCCCTCATCCTTACCATATTTTTTTTATCTTATATAAAACAAAAAGAAAAAATGGGAAGAAGAAACCAAATCTAGAAATCATGGTTCATGTAGACATGTAGTAGCCTGTTGGGGTTTTATTCACATATAGTTATACATTTTGTTTTGATCATTCTACGTGAATGAATAGTAACCCGGGCTTTATATCTATATTTGAAAAATGTTACTTGGATAAAGAAAGAAAGAAAGGCATCAAATTTTTATTTTCACAATGTTTATAATTATTACCTAAAACGCTCTGTTATTTTCTTTGTAATGTCTACATCGAATCCACTTTTTATATACAAATAAATAATATGTTTCTTGTATATTGGCACATCATACCTCAAATCTCACTTAAACTCCGTATCTTTGCAAGTCATCACTATTAGTTTCCGCACATTGTGGTTGCTTGCCGAGGAACTGGTTGCCTATTTGTTTACCTGATTGCAGTGTGATTGTTTCACGGGACTAGTTTTGACTTTGAATGAGGAAAATCAGAATTTTGTCCCCACCCACTTTGGTCCGTGAGCTGTGAAGGACTATGATTGATATATTCATAGAGATGAGAATGACACTAGCTATGCATTAGACACGGTCTATTTGTTTTGTTGGAAATAATTTTTAGTTTTTAGTTTTGAATTTTGAGTTTTTGTGATAAAAAAATTGAAAATTAAAATTTGTGATTTTTAGTTTTTTCAATTTTTCCTTCATAAAAATTGAAAACTGAAAACTAAAAATTGAAAAATGAAAACTCTTCTCAGTAAAGCAACCAGGCTTTTAAGTAGCAGTAGCTGCTAGCGCCGTAAATATCTCAGCTCAGCTCAGCTCAGCTATGTCATATTAATATTAAATATAAGCTAAACAAGAGGCATCAAGAGTTTTTAATTTGTTATATATCCATAACAGAGACATTTGACATGTTGCCATGAAAATAAATGCATGTCATGCCACTTGTTGGTCCATATGAACCAAATGTAAACAGTGAACAAGAGCAACTATTTCCCTTTGCTTATTTATAAACATCAATTATACACACACATATATCCACAACTATAATAATAATAATAAGATACCCTCCCATTGAGCCCCGAAACTTTGCTTCTATTACCTTTATTTGCTTCCTTTCTCCTCCTCTGAAAGGAAAATGTTAGAAAGGGAATTATCAGCTGCACCTGAAAGGTCCAAAATCTTGATTGAAGTTGAACCAAAGCATGAAGTGATGACTGAGCTGAAAGTGCCAGTAGTATACTACCTTTCCCGAAATGGCCAGCTTGAGCATCCACATCTCATGGAGGTTCCAATCTCTTCTCCTCAGGGAATACTATCTCTGAGAGGTAAAATGTCATTAACTGAAAAAAATTAGAAAAACAAAATTGATAAACTTACTATTTACTCTTGTGTATAATGTTACTCACTGTTTCAATTTTTACCCTATTTTTCTGATCAGATGTGATAAACAGATTGAGTTTTCTCCGAGGACAAGGAATGGCCAACATGTATTCTTGGTCTGCAAAAAGGTATGCTCAAATATGGGCTCTTCAGAATCTCAAAACACAGAATCAATCATTGTCTTATTTGGTTCACAAATTCACTGTATTTGTCAAACAATGCTAATGTGACCCTTCATCCTAGGAGTTATAAAAATGGGTTTGTGTGGCAAGACTTGACCGAGAACGATTTCATACAGCCGAGTAATGGCCATGAGTATGTCCTCAAAGGAACACAACTCATAGAACCTTCTTTGAGCTCCCGATCCTATGAAACAATATCAACACCAAGCTCAAAGAGTTCCTCAGAGACAAACAATTCAAGCACGGATGCAGACTCACCTGCTGCCACCATCAAGGGGAGGAACCAGTCATCACTGAGTGATTACAAGCTGTACAAGGCAAAAACATTGAGGGAGTTTTCTGCGGAAGCTGCTAATGCTTCAACTCAGACTGAGGAAAAGAGCAGGCAAAGGAAGCAAGTTGAAGAAGAGAGTAAAGGAAATGATGGCCATGATGATGATGCAAGGGAGGTAACTGAGAATAATGTGGGGTCTTTGCCATTTTCTAGCTCTAGCTTTGGATCTTTGGAAGGTTATGGTTATGGATCAGCAGATATCAGAAACCAGAAGCTAGAGAATGAGCGCCCAAGTGGGAGGATGAGGGCTTCAGCAGTTCTGATGCAGTTGATCAGGTGTAGATCATCTTAGAGAATAGAAGGTTCATACATTGTGAGTTAATACACTGAAATCGGTTTCTGTGTTAAGTCGAAGATGGAACAAATGAATTGAGTTTATTTGTTGCTACTGCATCCATATCCCTAGTGTCCTTTAATTCATGTTGAAATGAAATGAAATTTGTGATCTTATTGTATACTTTTTGGCACCCAAAATTGTTTAGACTTGCTTGTTAATTGACACAAACTGAGCCATCTCCCATTTTTTTTCTTATATGTTTGGTTGAGGAATAAAAATTACATGATAACGTATACAATCTATTTATATAATTTTTATTCTTAATTTTATCCTCGGACCAAACATATTTTAATAGAGAAGATTATGCGTGAATAATAATGAGCCAGAGGCACAGAACAGCACTCTAACGCGGTGTGTGTCGCGCTCTACCATGGTAGTCCGCGCTCCAGCATGCTGTACGTGTTTGACGCGGCGCTGTATCACGGGAGACCTCGCTGCCGCTAAGTTATATGTCGCGCTCTCTAGCACGGAAGTGAGCGCTACAGCGCGCTGTGCTTCTGTAGCGGCGCTATAGCGCAGAAGGCCTCGCTTTTCTGCACTCGCTCCAGCGAGACATATGTCACGCTATAGAATGGGACTCGCGCTGCAGCGCGTGTTTGGCGCTGCGCTCAAGCACGGAATACAACGCTGCAGCTTGTATTCATGACCTGAGACCAAAACATTAGAAAACAATTGAGTTGTGATTTTATCAAATCAAATTCATAAATAAAGCTAAGCTTTCATACCTTAAATCCTAACGCATGGTAAGATGATCTAAATAACAAGTAATAAACCCTTGTCACATACACGACTTTCATCAGATTTTTTTTTTTTTACGGGGTCTCACATATGCTTTTTCAACTAATTTCATGACATAATGCACAGAATCCGTTTTGTTATCTGTGAATTTAACATGGCGTCAAGATAATTATTTTGAATACACTATTTTATGCTATCAAAAGCTTTTGCTTCTATTTATTGTGATTGACATTAATTATAATTGTCACACTAAAACAATAACATATCAAAACGTTAGTGTATTTAAAAAATAGATGCTTTCAAATTATTTATAGGAACATTGGATTATAGTTTTAACGGTAATTATTATTTCAATTTGTAAAAATTAAATTGATATTAATTTAATATTTAAAAGATAAAATCATTGTTTGCATATATAAAAGATAAGATTGAATTAATATTGTTTCTTATTATTAAATACTAAATTAATGTTATTTTTAACAACTAACAACATATATTTCTGTAGAAAGAATATTATTGATATTATTGTATTGAGTTAACTTTTTTAAATCTCTATATTATACATTACTATTTAAGGTACATTTAAGATAGATATATGTATAATTAAATTAATATTTTTCTTATTATTAAAAATTAAATTAATTTAATTTATTAAGGCCAACAACATATATTACTCTAGAAAGGATAATTATTGATATTATTGTATTGAATAAATTTTTTAAATCTCTATATTATAGATTACCATTGAAGTTAAATTTGAGATAGATATATGTCCAAAAGTGTTGCTTAATCTAAAATATCAATTATATCTTGATTTATTCCACGATACGGTGAGTTAACAAATTCCAAACATAATTTATCCCCTTACCAAAAGAGTACATAATTTATTCTATTATAAAGAAAAGTATAGACTAGCTAAATGTAAAATGTAAATTGATACTTATTTATTATTAATTAATATTTAAGTATAAAAATTAAAATATCAATAATAAAATACATGTCAATAATAACAATAATTATAAATTTATTAGTTATAAACATATCAATGTAATTTGACAAATTTTAAACATCAGTTGCATTATTAAAAATGGGGAAACATTAACCTTACAAAAACACCATAATAGCGAGTGATAACATCAAAATGTTTTAAGCTAACACTATTTATATTTGAAGTAGATAATAGTCATTTTAAATCAAATCAATTAGTCTTCTCCTACTCAATTATTTTATTTATTTATTATCTCTTTTAAATAGGATCATAGATTTATTTATTATATGCTCTTTTACACGAAATCAAATCAACCCCGTCAAATAAAAAATATCTTTAAGATGATTGGAAAAACTTTATCGAAAAAGCTTTTTTATCCATGCTACTATGCCCCTCAATAGTAAAGTAATGGTACAATCAACATCCTAAAATTTGGAATGAAACATTAGAACCTACGCACCATCTGACACAATAGGAGCAGGAGAAGAAGTTTGAAATTTTTCAATTAAGGATGCATCATCTATCATCCTCTTCACATTTGACATGCCTCCCCTTCTTGTAGTCCATTCAGAATTTAAGATCAATGTTTTTTCTAATCGAGGTGTGAACTTACCTTTCTTCAAAAAGGAAAGAGATATAAATTAATAACTATAGAAATACTTACACATATGATAAATAGACTTACCAATTCGTCAATCAAAACTATTTCAAGTGAGAAAAGAAGTTTTGAATTTCCAAAGGTAAGAATATTCCACCATTGAACAATCCTTACACACAAATACCATGACTATTTTAATTTGGGTTTTTTTACAAAAAAAAAAGATTAATTACACATTTGCATAGATAGTGAGATTAATTATCAATATACACTGGATTCTTTTTAAAAGGAATACATAAAACAGTACCACGTATTACTCCTTTTTTGTATAAAAAATATATATAAAATAGTGATACGTAAGAGTATAGAATATGTTGCATATATCCACGTATTCCATTCAAAATACCACCAGGACCAGTGCAAACATAATATGTGGGCAATGGTCACGTATTCTTTGAGGAACAATGCAACTAATACGTGGGCGATAGTATAAGAAGTATTTTCAAATGTTAAGGATAATTTTTTTAATACACCTATGAAATTCACCTTTTATAATAAACAATTCTATTAAAACCTACAGATTATAACCTATACTTAAAATGTCGAATGCAGGGTCCTTAACCTATACTTTATTAAAATATTAAATTGGAAATAAACTCACCACAAGCCTACATATTCAATTTAAATTTTTAAAATCAATTAGTAAATAAATATTCATTTTCTTGTTAAAGTTAATCCCTAGCAAAAATTTCTATCCTAAGTTTTCAAGGTACAGAGCTATACTCCAATCTATGTGGAATAAAATCATAAACTTAAAAAAATGGGGCACTATACAAATATATCATAATTATTAAACTACTCACAACATTATTTATTGAATTTTAAGAATTTTTTATTGCTAATAATACTATCAATATATAAAGAATAAATCACAAAAATTTCTATCCTACAATGTTCAAACCTAGAGTATCTAAACTAATTGCAATAAAAACCATTAACTTAACAAAATGGAGACACTATCTAAATAGATCTTAATTATTAAAATCTTCAAAATAATATTTATTTATTTAATAAAAAATCTTAAATATTATTTTGTTAAGTTAATGGTTTTTATTGCAATTAGTTTAGAGACTCTAGGTTTGAACATTGTAGCATAGAAATTTTTGTGATTTATTCTTTATATACTAATAGTATAATTAGTAATAAAAAATTCTTAAAATTTAATAAATAATATTGTGAGTAGTTTAATAATTATGATATATTTGTATAGTGTCCCCGTTTTTTTAAGTTTATGATTTTATTCCAAATAGATTGGAGTATAGCTCTGTACCTTGAAAACTTAGGATAGAAATTTTTTTTAGGGATTAACTTTAACAAGAAAATGAATATTTATTTACTAATTAATTTTAAAAATTTAAATTGAATATGTAGGCTTGTGATGAGTTTATTTCCAATTTAATATTTTAATAAAGTATAGGTTAGGGACCCCGCATTCGACATTTTAAGTGTAGGTTATAATTTGTAGGTTTTAGTAGACCTATTTATTATGAAAGGTGAATTTCATATGTGTATTAAAAAATTTATCCTTAACATTTGAAAATACTTCTTAGCCCATGTATTAGTTGCATTGTTCCTCAAAGAGTACGTGACCATTGCCCAAGTATTATGTTTGCATTGGTCCTAATGGTATTTGAATGAACTTATTCTATAGTCTTACGTATCACTATTTTATGTATTCTTTTTATAACAAAAAGGAGTAATACGTGGTACTATTTTACGTATTCCTTTTAAAATAAAATCACTGTATATTGGTAATTAATCTCACTACTTGTGCAAATGTGTAATTAATTTTTTTTTTGGTAAAAAAGCCTTTTAATTTGTAGGATTTATTTGTACAACATAATATTAATAGCCATTCAGACTCATAAATAAATAACACAAACAAATAAGGATTTGATATTATTATCATTGTTATTATTATTATTTCATATATCGTTAATAATGTTTTTTATATGGTTAATAATGTTATTATTATTATATACGGTATTGCTTTCTTTCTTTTTTTTTTTTGGGGGGGGGGGGGGATACAATGCAACTATTTTAGTATTGTATAATTTGATATATGTTATATTTGCTATCTTTCCACGATATATATTATTATAGATTTGATATATGTTATATTTACTATGTTTCCATGATATATATGTTATACTTGATATATACATTATCAATAATCACTCATTCTTATATACATTTACAATTTATCAGTGAATATTGACAAACCTAGCTACCAGCATTATTCTTATAAGACGTAAAATTTATCAGAAAATAATAAATATATAAGTATCATTTCCATGCCCATTGGATAAGTCAGGGTAAGAAATAAGCAACAGTTTAACAAAAAAAGCAAAAAAAAAAAAAAACTCAACACCAATTTATCAACAAATAAGAATATATTTGTTATCTATTAAAATAAAAGAAAATTATTAACAATTTCTCATATAGAACATAAAGCATAAACACTGAAAAGTATATGCCATAATAATATGCACAAAATTTGATGTAGAGAGGAAAAACAAAAAAAAAAAGAGGAAAAGAAAGGAAAGACAGAATATCTAGAGAAGGAAAACAGACACAAAAAAACATAAAAAGAAGAAAAAAGAGATACATTAAAAAATAAAAAAGAGGAAAAAAGAGACATAAAAAAAAAAAGAAGAGAAAAAAAATAAGGAAAAGAGACACATAAAAAAACGGGGAAAAGAAGACACAAAAAGACAAAGAGAAAAAAAATGAAAAGAGACACATAAAATAAAAAGTATAGAGCAACCTGGAAAGAACATGGGTTGTTTGGTAGGAAAGTTTCAAAATCAATATGCAAGAAAGAAGAAACTTTTATTGCGCAGTGCAACGTACAAGCATGAAGTGAAGTTAATTGTCTAGGAAGTCAAAATTTAATTTTAAATTAAAATCAAAATAAGATATCATAGTAATCATTGATTGGGGATTGAATATATGGTTAATTACATGTCTCTGTAATATTGATTATGATTATATTTGATTTGATCATGGTAATATTTGATTTGATTTTAAAATTTAAATTACTAATATACTGAATTATGATTAATGATTTAAATTCATACTTAGAATAAATTGAAATTTAATATTTAACGTAACATTATTTTGAAATGATTTTTTGAAACTTTTTGAAATAATTAATAATTAAGATTGTGAAAATTGTGGTTATAAATTGTTCTATCAACAAAATATATACAAGTTATTCTAAACTGAGTTTGAATTATCAATACGATAGGTAAATAGATTAGCTCCATTCAATTGGACTTGGATTGATCATGCATCCGGAATCCAAATGAATGAGCTCAATGCAAAACTAACGCAAGAAGAAGCAAGTTTTTCCTTCGAAATTAAAATATATATATATATATAGTGCTAAACCCATGTTACGCACGGATGTTATATTGAAATGCTTCACTTATCAGTGTGTTGCCTAAATGCTTAGAAACAATATGCACACATTTATCGTATAATGCGGTAACAATATTAGTACAAATCCATGACAAACATGTACCAAAAGAATAAAGTTTTATATTTAGATACTATAAAAACCGATAAACACTAAGAATCATATTTTCAAAAACATTCCGAGTGAACAAACCAAACATTGCAATAGAAAGTAATTTATTGAAGTTTTGATATTAGCTTACATTCGAAGTCCTTTTTCTTGAAAATATAATATGGCAATCCATGTGATCAGCTCTATAAAACACAGAAATCACTCAATCATATTCACAACAATTCACTTTTATCAGACATTTCTTGGTAAACAACGAAAAATGTTATTTATACTTATGAGATATTGACCATATATAAGATCCATATCCCATCTAATTGTGGATGAAGTGTGAGTCAGTATGGTGTCTTATATCTCATGAGTACCAATAATACAACTGGATAAACATTTCAAGTAGATCCAACCAATCACCCTTGTTCATCACATACTAATATTTTCAGCTCATTTTTTATACTTCTTCCTTGAGATGGCTACATACCATTGTCCATGTGAGAAATGCAATTTACCAATAACTTTAGTTGCAAATGCAATTTCAAAAATACACACAATAACTTGCAACAAAAACAAAGTTGCTACATGATCTCTTTTTACTGAAAATCAACTAAGTATCCATATAATAAAAATAACACAGACAACATTTCTTAAAGAAACTATTGGGATAATTTAGTCAAATCATCTTATGTATGACTCCTAAAATGGTAAAATGAAAGTTAACTTTGTCTGGAATTAGTTATTGAATTTAGCTACTTCAAAGCACAATATATCCCTAGAAATTGTAATTGAGTGACAAATGAATTTACTTATTTAGCTAAATCAACAATTGATCGTGTTTGGGCCAATGAAGTTCCACAATTTATTTGGGATGTTTTATGCTTTAATTCTTATGATTAACAAAAAAAATTCTTTTTACATTAAAAAAAGAGAAAATCAAATTTATTTTGTTAATATAGGAACATGGGATTAGATGACTAAGGGAAAAAAATTTTATATTGTTAATATATCAAAATTGATCTCTTAACAAAATATTACAATCATTTGATTAAATACCATATTTTGTTGTATATCAATCAATTAATTAATTAAAGTTAAAAATAATAAATCAATCTTGGTTAAATAAGAATAATTTTTCACTTGGTAAGAAAAGATATTATATGCTCTAGATATATGATTAAATTATTTACTATCATTTAAGACTAACACAATACACGAGTACAAGATGAAAAAATAGTTTGCATTTATAGTTTTTCAGAAAAATAGTTATGAATATTTCTTTCTATGACCATTGAATACAATTTTATTTTTTTTGCGGTGATTTCGCTGTAACTTGTATTCCAATAACTTTATTAAATTATTACTACTTATAATTTTTTAATACTTATTTTTACAATTCATACTCACTGATATAAGGATGTAGTCACATGAGGAGTGCCTCTGCAACACAATACAAAAAACATATGTGGGGATCTAGAGAAGGTTGAAGCACCATAGTTGCCAAATATGAAAGTCACTTCATCTAGAAATGAATCATTTAGTGATCTTCTAGTTTGTCTAATACTAATTTTCTTGTCAAGAATGAATCGGACCCAAGCTATGAAGACACTTTGAAAGATTATTTTTACGCTGATCAATGCAAAGATAAGCACAACTCATAAATAAAGAAAAGATTACCCATATATAAATGCTTCATATACATAAAAGGGGAGAAGCTAATAATCATGTGTTTACAGATTTTGAGAACAGCCTATGCAAAACAATACAAAAAAACATGTCAGGATTTAAAAAAGGTTGAAGCATTCCATAGTTACAAACTACGAAATAGTATGATTTTCAACAATAAGAGGCATAACTTATTTATACTTCATCTAGATCCTTTAGTGATCCACCAGGCGGCTTCATCATCCGGAAAGCTTCTAAATTTAGACAGTAACAACAGAAAGCAAGCCACAAGCAAATGAGAACATGAAAGACATACATCTAACCGTGTCACAATACTTCGAGGCATACATATCTGCATGCATAATAGGAGCACAAGTGAAAGAACAGAATAACCATATAACAAATAAACTAAGAACAATCCATACTTCTAAAATGTGTAACGATAAAAAAGAAGGTGCTAAAATCATTCAAAATTTGATACAGTGCAATGCTATCATTATTTAAGAATTGGGAGAAATTACAGAAGCCTCACTCATTATTCTAATGAATTATGAAATGATAGATATATAAAAGATTCGTAATCTAAATCCTAAATAAAAAATATTTTTTTGCTCCCTTGTAGGCTAAGTATGCATAAAACATATAAATGTTATAGATCAACATTAAATCTAATGTGTCTAATAATAATTGGATAACTGCTCCCTAAGCAGAACCAATGGAGAATATACTGAAACTTCATAAATGAAGTAAAATGTTATGGCATCACATCATCTCTAATTTCCCATCAGTCCAAATGTGCATTCAACAAAGACTAAAAGTGATGGTTCCATAAACATTAAGACACCTTTGGCCTTAGATTCCTCTCAATTTTCCACTTCTACATGCAAGGAAGTCTGCACATATTCGTACCAAAACAATCTTTATCTTAATGAAAAGGTAAAAATATTCCAAGCCAGCATTTATGCTAAGCTTAATGAAAAACCTACTCCCATACTATGAGATGAAAGAGTAGCAGATGAAGAAGACCTTTGCAATCTTATTAGGAAGACCTCCTAGTTGGCAAAACAAAAAAAATCCAAAAAATCAAAAATTCACAATTTCAACCATAAGGATATTAGTCACAATTTCATAATTTCAACCTACCCAAAAGTTAGTCACATTACATATAATTGTCCTGAAAGTAGTCATCTTAAAAAGCAAAAATAAATGATACTAGAGTGCAAACATAGGATTGTTGTGGTTTATGAAGGATAAAGAGGTGAATTAACTGCAAGACAGAAATAAAACCACATTAATTTAATACCATAAGAATTGCCTAAAGCTGGCAACTAAAGGTACGATATTCAGACATGAAAGTATATCTAAACTATTTACAACATGGATTTTGATGATAAACTAAATGGTTCTCATTTTCTTCTATCTGTCAATTCATTAATGCCACGAACAAAACTAATCAAGTTGATGCATGACACATCCCAATGCAAGCTACTGCATCAAACTGGTACTTCAAATATTTGCAGAAAGATAAGAAAGCATCACAATTAGTATCATATAAACTAAACTTTGGGCTATAGCCAATTTAAAACAAAAGAAAGAACAATACCTCCATTCGGCCAGACATGATTGGCTTCCCAGCAAGCAGCTCTTGCAAAGATGCAAACAGAACTCTAAAGGTCAATACCACCACCACCACAAAATGTAGCCCATAGAAGAAGCTTAGGGGGACAACATCAAAGAGTCACAAATAAGAAACTAAAAAGAAATAGCACCAAACAAAGGATAATATATCAAAAAATCACACGTTTTACATTTAAAACTAACAAAACTCAATACCGAAATCTTTACTGAGAAATCAACAATTAAAAAATATCCATAAAAACAAAATCACAAAATAAGGCAGAAAGCCTCTTCCTATATTTCCAGATCACAGATTGAAACTTAAAAATCAGATCTGAAATGGAATGATATGAAATTCACCTGAGATAGCAATATGGACAGGAACAGGGTTGTTGTTGGTGTTCGTGGATGGAAAAACATCCTTCTTCGTGGGACTAATTAAACTCATTGTTGTGGAACAGCCAAATTAGAGTAATGACTTCGCCAAATAGAGCCCAATTTCTCTAAGACATAAGTATTTCCACTAATGAATTCAAAAGCATTATTTATTTCATCCTATTTTATTGCTGTATTCACTATTAGTGAAAATAAAGTTGGTCTAGAACTATTATTATAAGCCTTTGAACTAACAGTTATGAGTTCCTATCTTTATAATTTGGTTCATGTGAAAAGGAATTTTAATGTTCCTACCAGTTAAGGATGAAAGTTCACTTCCTCGTTCTCCCTTTTTGTCAATCCACTAACTGCCAGAGCCAGAATTCCAACCTGGAAAAAAAAAATTGGATGCCAATGAATGTGCTTGTAGCAATCTATTTGTCAGTGGAGATCAAATTATTTTTCTTTGATGTTAGTAGCATTCCCTGTTTGACAAGTAGCATTATCTACAATGACGAATATGTTGAATATAGCTGATTGTCGCACACACTTCCAGATAAGATTGTTGAAAAAATGAGTTAACAACAGCCAAAGCAACAGAGCGGAAGAAAGAAAGAGAGTAATACACAGTGATATGTGTAGTAGAAGATTAAAAAAAGAAGAAGAATAAGTATCACCCTAAATGGTTATCTAAGCTTATCTAATATAGAAAACTCATAAGTAGCAGCCTAAATGGTTGCTATACTCATGAACAACAGTTCATCAAAACTAATCAAGTCACATTCTTGTTTAAGTTCTACACTTTAGGGGCTAGCTAAATGATGCAATAACATCTTTCTGCATTTGAAGAAAAAGATGAGAACAAAGTAAAAGAGAAATAATGTGATATTAAATAAACTTACAAAATTATAGAAGTTCCCCTTTGTCTCTTTTTTATTTTCATCATAGGCTAGTGCACACTCCAGTAAGACCTACTCATATTAAGATTGACCCCTGAATAGTTGTGCAGTATTTCTTCTTTTTTGCTCCCAAAAAATATTTACATCTCATTGTTAATACCTAAGTTACAATCATAATCCTTTTTTTTTTATAATTAAGATTAAATAGCTCAGCCAAACACTGGACAGAGATAGCACAAAAAATAGATTCACCAGTATTTGGTCAAGGCAAAATAAAGACATAAACCAGCATCAAGTATCAACTAAAAGCAAAAGAACACCTCTTAGTTCACCCCCAAGTTATTACTATAAATCCAGCATAGTAAACCCCTTCTGGCTACTAATCACCCACTTTCAATAATCACACTATACCAATCAGATTCCAATCCCAGCAGCCAAAATAGTCTTGTCTTACAAAAGTAACAGACATCATTATACTGTCCTAAATTTCAAACAGTAACAGAACCTTCACAAACTCTGGTCAGCATCATACTCATACCAGTCCAGACTCACCAATCCCACCTATTTCTGGTATATCTAATTCACATCAATACCTAAGGATTTACCTTGAAAAGTATGCTTTGATCTCCGCAATAATTTATCTGCGCAAAATGGCGCAACACAAATGAAGTTTTAGTACATTTTATCCATATATTGATAATAGAGATATTACCACATTCTTTAGGCCCATCCTTAGCTTGGAAACAATCTCCACACTTTACCATCTATAAAAAGAAAAATACATATACATAAAACAAAATATATAAATGAAGTGGACAGAAAATTGATTATTAACACTGGGTAAGCAAGTAACCTGTAATGGTCGATCAACCTACTAATCATCATAATTCCAAGGGAGGAGGTTCACATTTAAGAGGCACGTGCAAGGGTCAAACTAAGAACTTAATCCCTAAAACTCCTTCCAACAGCTATTTATTTGAGATCACAATCATAGCAAATAAACAGAAAGAAAAAAAGAGATTCCTACCTAAATGAAGCTTGCATCGATATAATCATGTGCATCAGGCTATTATCTGATCTTGATTTGAGAAAAACCCTTTCATTGTCAACTGAAAAATAAACAAACAATTTATAAAAACTTCAATGCTTTAAATATAAAGAGATTCAATAGATAAAGGATACATACCACAAAGGCTCTTGACCTTGGCAAACTACAAAACAATAACAGGCAACTCTACATTTTCGTTGCTAATAAATGACTGAACTTGGTCTACATACTCCCCAAATAAAGCACATTCCAGCTTCAAACTAAAAAAAGAAACATACGCATTGGTGTAAAAAAGATGAGGAAAATTTGACAAAGAAAATCCACAAATTCAACAAATGCGCTCAGTTTCAAAAGACAGACTCCGAAATTTAAATTTCTAAATTGAATGAAATGCAAATGGAAAATTCTGGAATCCTCAGCGTGAGGATGTTCCGATACTGAGCTCTCAGCTTCGAAGCTCAAAATTGTTCAGATAAAGACAAATTGAAGATTCACAGCCAAGGTAAACCGTGATATGCATCTATAATTTTGTTTGCATTATTTTTCTTTTTCCCTTCTTAATTATATTTGCATTTTCTAAACCAACATTTCTCGAGAAACAAATGGAAAACTAAAGAGAAAAAAAAAAATGAAAATAAGTGCGCGAAGGAACAAAATGGATCTCACCATCGCAGCTGATTTCCTTGAATGGCTTGTACTTTGACGCGGCGTAGGAGGTCCTTAAATCAATAGCGACATTTTGCGGTTCGAGCTTCGAGCGTAGATTCGAGAATCGACAAAGGCGAAGAAGAGGAGAGACAGGGGAGAAAGAGACAGAGACCAGTGAGCCACCATGGCCGGTGACGGCGCTGGCGAGTGGCCCTCAGTGGAGCATGGCTGGCAGAAAGGAGGTGGTGGTTGTGATTGTGAAAGGGAGGAAAAACAGATGATAGTTTGTCATTGTGCAAGAGTGGAGGTGGCGCAAACAAAGGTTAGGGCTTTTTGGTTTAAAGCCTGGAAAGAGAAAGGGAACGCAAGAGTGGGTCTTTCTTCTCCCATCTCTTTTGTTGATATTCGACGTGGCTCATGCAAGAATGAGCGTACCACCAAATGGAAGAAATCCAAATGGCAAGTATGTCGTGAGGCTTTTGGGGGGAAATTATTTTTTAAATGGAGAATGGACGAAAGATATTCATTAATATGAATTTGAGGCAAATATTATATATATGTAGATTTATATCGCGTCTTTCAGGAGAAGAGAAATCTCGTGAGTGGCGAGATTTCAGAAGAGAATCTCGTGAATGGCGAGATTTCAATGACTGGAATCTCTACAACATACTATTTTCTGAGTATTTAATAATGTTTAATATCTGCTCTAAATATTAAAAAAATTAGTATTTATTAAATGTTAAATTTTAAGTAATATTTATTTAAGTAGTATTATTTGTTTTTAAGTAGTATTTATTTTATGTATAATATCTGTTATTTTGTTTAATATCTGTTATTTGTAACAAATATTAAACAATATTATTTGTAACAAGAAAGAAATTTATTATGACTGCGTCATCTATATATAAAGTTACCAAAAGTGGAGATGCACGAGCATTTACGATAAGTTAGTCTCTATCACGTGATCAATGTTGTGATTGGAGAAATAAAATTTGAATTGGAAAATATAGAAGTAGGTTTATATAAAAAGAGCTGAATATTTTAATATTTTTCTACTAAATCTCGCCAGTCACAAGATTCTACTGAAATCCTGGGTGTGGCGAGATTTTGATTAAAATAACCTATTTTTTACATTTATAAAAATTTGCTTGTGGCGAGATTTTTCTGACACCACAATAACATAAATTCATCCTTAAATCCATATCAATGTATATTATACTCTCAAAGTGCATATGAAAAAAAAAAAGACCCGCTTTTGGGCCAGCCTAGAAATAGTGTTTAAAATAAAAAATAAAAAGCATAGAAATTCTCTTGGCTCTTCTAAGGCCGGAGAAAGCACAAACGTGGAAGAGAGAGAGAGGATTTGGTTTTTCACTAAGTGCAGGGGTAGGGGATGTTCAAGAGACTTTCATAAAGTCATAAAGAGATCTCGAATTGGGAAAACAAAAATGGTCCAAATATAACATAAAGTAATTGGTCCAACAACATATCACAAAGCCGTCAAAATTATGTGGGTAATGGGTTGGATGTTCAAAAATCTGAACTATTTAAATCAATTTATTTTTAGTCTTATCTATTTAATTTGTAGGTTGAAAGGATTAGCTTGCCATGTAAATTTGCTTTTTCTACTTTAAAAAAATGTCTTGGACTCAAATTTTACTGTTAATTCGAGTATTAGGAATTCATAGGAAGCATGACTCTTTTGATATTAATTTTTCATACTCAAACGGATCCAAGATTATTAATTAAGTAAAGAAAGTATATGTCATTTAAATTGACTATGTATTGATTGAATCTGTATAATTTGAATTGTAATATATTAAACTTTGATATTTGGACTTTAAATTTGGATTTTGATGTTTGATCTGTGTTCAATTTTTGCATTTTAATATGTAATATATTGAATTTGAAGTTCACACTTAAGTTTAGTTATTTTTAAAGTGTAATAGTGTATAAGAATTTTTTAAACAAGATTTTCAAAATATCTGTGAGAATGAAAACAAAATTAAATATTTCTAAGAAACAAATTGATGTTTTAATTTTTTTTTAAATGATAACAGGAAAAACATATGTCATTGAAAAAAAAGGTCTAAAACTTAGAAAAAGTACTCTGTAGAGTCTAAAAATCAAAACTTTTTCTTTATAAGATTTTTAAAACAATAGATGTGAGCCAACCATCTTTATTAATTAATGTGATAATAGATGATTTAATGAAAACATAAAATTCTTTTACGTTACATTAAAATTAGATCCATTTTGTTAAGAATTTAAAACATATTTAAGTAAATATATCATACCGCGAATGCTTTTTTTGTTCAAAAAAAAAAAGTTTAAGATTATATAACAGAAGAAGAAAAAAGTTTAAGAATTCTTTTTTAATTTTTTTCTGACAGGAAGTTTTAAGGCTGTTGATATTGAAAGACCATAAAGGAGGACGTGATGAGTCGTTCACGCCCAAACTCCGAACCTTAAACCAAAATGTGGAGTGGAGTCAATTGATTTGACCTGTGCTCACTAATTTTTTTTTATATATAATTTTATTGGTTACCCTGCTTTTCCTGCCTCTCATTGCAATTCTTTGGTTCCCTTCACCAACACACACACGCACACACACACACACACACACACACACACACACACACACACTTATTATATAATATATGTAGCCCGCGTTACTCATTCACGTATTGTTGTCATTCTTTCATCCCTCTCCTCTGCTCTTACTGCGCATGCTTTTCTACCTTCTTCATCTTGTGCTGGTAAGTTCCACAACCGATGTCATTCACCTTTGATTAATGATTACCCTTCCCTTCCAAGGAGTTGTTGATATCTGATTCATGATCAATGGATTCTTTTCCTTTTCTTTGACTTCTTTGTTGAATAGAATAATACCCTTTTGATTTTGCTTTACCTGGGAGGTGCTGGTGCTGGTGCTGGTGGTTTTTATTTTAATTATTATTGTAGGAACTGTTGTGAAGGATGGGTTCCATTAGAGGGTACAGGAAGAGGAAGAAGGCTGACAGCGAGGATGGCAGAGACGATGTCACTGAAACTGAAACCCCATTGCACTCCCAACAGCCACAGCCCTTGGATTGGTGGCGCGTCTTCTCCCAGAGAATTTCTGGTTCATACTCTTCCTTCTTCTGAATCCTTTAATTTCCAGGATCAATGTTCTCTTAATTGTGTCACAAGTGTGTATGATTATTATTATTATAAGCGCGGCTGATTCGTATGTGCATTTTCATGTAACGACATCTGGGCTGGGCTCAGAAGCCATATGATTACTGGTTCTGAATTTGCTCCTCATGAGATGAGAAATTTACTTTCTGATAAATGTCACTAGTGTTGTCAATATGTTTTAGCTTTACCTGACAATTCACGTTCATATTACTCCTAATGAGTATACATCTTGCTGAGGTACTCAAGAAAGAATCTAACTTCGTTCATTTGTCTTAGGTAGTTATTATTGCAGATGGAATGTGTCAATGTGTATCTTGCTTATAATTTTCTTCAACTACTTCATATGTCCAATTAATAAGGGGCTTACCCTTGCAAGGCAGCAAAAAGAAAACATTAATGGGATCCCTAACCACTTATAGCATCAACATTATTTTTGCTGTGATTAATTGCTGCAAAATTTGCTTTTATTTACTGTTTGTGAAAAATTTGGTATCATGTATGTCATTTTCGCATTGACTTTGCGGTTTATTTCTCTCAATATGCATACAATACATGTTATGGAATTTAACTTATACTAATTTTGAACTTGAAATCTCCGAGTTTGTATCTCTAATGATCTATGTGGTGATAGAGGTTAAAGAGCACTTTGCCAAATGAGGCATATTCAGCATCTCTTGGCTCTAATGATCTCTATCTTCCCTAAGTCTGGCTTTTTGTCTCTTGCCAATTTCTGCTAAAGAAACCCTCATAATTACAATATCTTCTTCATGCTGACTAACTTGCAAGCTTTTGGTCAACTTGATACTTTCTAATTGATAAAACTACTTATTGAATAGTTTTTTTTTTTACTACCTGGCTTATTAAATTGGTTGATGATAGAAGTAAGCAGATTCTAGAGAAGCTGCTTGGTTAAATGTGAGAATATGCTTTTGATATTCTAAAGCCCTTGAAGTAAATCAAAATCCTTCTACCTAAAAGAATATAAATTGGAGTGTTGGAATGATGTAGTCAATATGATGAACAATGCAGTCTTCTTAGTTAAAAACTTTAGAATCTGGTTGACAGCTCAAGACTTTTTGAGAGAAGAGTTAAAGGAGAAATGTAGAGGGATGAACCCTTTTTTATTATTTTTAGTTAAACACCTTCATTCAATTCTCTACTAGGCTGATTTTCTTAACCGAAATTCTGTCACAGAAGAGCTATTAGGTGTACGTATTCTCTGATATTTATGCTTTCAAGCCTTTGAGTAGCTTGCATAGCAGAAGAGAAAGGTTTTACTTATAAGAGAAAAGCTAACTTTAACTATCTGGTTACAAAGAACTGCCAAATTTGCTTCTAATTTATTATCTTCCATTGCTTATTTTGGCTTGTGGACTACCTTCCTTTTGTTGTGTTTAAATTGATGCAGTGCTGTGTGCTAAATTTGCGTAGTTATTCAGTGTAATATTCTTTTAATTGTGATTACCGATTCCCCATCTAATATGCTAATGCCTAAATTTTGCTAATTTTAGGACCTTTATCACAATCTGAGGATTTAGAGAAATTTGAGTCTGTTTTCAAGATCTCAAGAAAAACGTTCAACTATATATGTTCTCTTGTGGAAGAAGATATGATGGCCAGAACCTCAAATTTCTCTGATTCTAATGGCAAACCTTTGTCTTTGAATGACCAAGTAGCCATTGCTCTTAGGAGGCTTGGTTCTGGTGAGTCATTGTCAGCCATTGGTGACACATTTGGGATGAACCAGTCAACTGTTTCCCAAATAACATGGCGATTCGTGGAAGCAATGGAAGAGAGAGGTCTTCACCATCTTAGCTGGCCTTCAACTGAAATGGAGATGGAAGAGGCAAAGACCAAGTTTAAGCATATACAGGGCCTTCCTAATTGTTGTGGTGCAGTTGACATAACACATATACTGATGACTTTGCCCTCTACGCCTTCCAACAAAATATGGCTTGATCGCAAGAAGAACTGCAGCATGATCATGCAGGCCATTGTGGATCCAGATATGAGATTCCGTGATGTAGTTTGTGGTTGGCCAGGAAGTCTGAGTGATGAAGATGTGCTTCGAAGCTCTGCCTTTTTTAAAGCTGCTGAAGAAGGGAAGAAGCTGAATGGGAATAAAAAAGCTCTCCCAGATGGAACAGTGCTAAGGGAATATATCGTTGGTGATACAGGATTTCCCCTTTTGCCATGGCTCCTCACTCCTTACCAAGGTGGAGGACTGTCACATGTTCAGGATGAGTTTAACGGACGGCTTATTGCAACTCGAATAATAGCGAAGAGAGCATTGGCCACGCTGAAGGAGATGTGGAAGATAATTCAAGGTGTGATGTGGATGCCTGATAAGCACAAGTTGCCAAGAATTATTCTTGTTTGCTGCATACTTCATAATATAGTCATTGATATGGAGGATGAAGTAATGCATAGTAGTGTTTCCTTGAGATACCAGCACGATCCAGGATATGAGGACCAAATTTGTGAAACTGCTGACAGTGCTGCTCTCATCATGAGAGATAAGCTTTCCTCCTACTTCTCAGGCAGGAAATCTGTAAGCCTGAAATGATATTTTTCTTCTTCTTTGGATTCTTACAATTTACTTGGAGTTGCGTAGAATAAATTTTTGCTCCCTCCTCCATGTTGATTGACAATTAACTTTCATACCAACATATTTTTAGTTGGTTCAATATATGGTGAAAGAGAAGAAGGCAGATACTGCTTTTGTTTGCATGGTTCGCTTTCTTGTTGGTCAAGTATGTCTTTGGTGTAATCTTTTTTACGTTTTTATTTTATTTTAGGGCAGTAGAGGGTTTACGCTAGTTTGGGGAGGAGAAATTTAGTGCATGTCTCAATGTGCTCAATTTTCAGGGAAAAATATATTTCCAAAAAGCTTTCTGATTTAAATTTTGATTAAAAAAATATTTTAAATACAAAATAAACTAAAGGCAAATTCACCCTAATTCTTCCTAACGCTGCTTTGGTGGGGATAATTGGCTTGAACTTTAAATCAACATTTGTTTTTTTCATTTGCAACATGTATATTAAAGAAAAATGTAACAATTATTTATTTATATAGAATGATACTGAAAGATAACTTCGCCCAATTATTATTATTATTATTTTTTCAGAAGGTTTCATTGATTGCAAAGCAAAGGCCTAAGCCTGGTGGTACCAAGCATCAAGTAAAAAACTGGATATAGTAAATCAACATCTGTTGGTACTAAGAGCCTCGACATAGTATAATATAAACAACTTATCAATACTACCAGCGCCCTCCTCCGTCGCCTCTCGTGGTGGTGGTGCCACCGCCACCGGGGGCGGCTCACCCGCAGTACGTGCCTCACCACCTCCACCACCCCTCCAGTATAATATAAACGCAATCGTAACACACTATAGAAACTCATGATCACAAAGGCGAGCACATTAGATTTTTTATCTATCAGAAGCATTATAAAACATTGTACTCCATGCCTATACAAACAAAACACATAGTGGTGACTTCTTATAATTGAGGTGTGGAGTATGGCAGCGTCTAACTTATCGATGTGTTAGTAGCCATGTCTATATACCACAACTGACTCCATGGTACATATCATATCAACAAAGTTTTCAAAGAATCATATGTTGTAGAAGAAGATTTATTGCCTCAGAAAAGTTCTAACCGGTGTCCACCAGGAGAGATTTTCGTCATTATTATAACTGCAATCGCAAGACTTTAAAGCACAAGTCTATGAACCAGACATCCAGCCATCAAGGCAACTAAGTAGACATGAAAATCAAATACATCATCAACTAGATTAGTACAAAAAAACACCAAAAAAGAAGGGGAAACCAAAAAAGGAAAGCGCGCTAACGTGTTATTGGGCTAGTTGTGTGAATCTACAAAAGATAGACCGGAGAAAAGATTGTCGTAAGAAGGAAGGCCTGCGTGTGCGATGGGCCCAGTCCAACAAACCTGTCCGTACCCAATTCCCATTCACCGAGACTGAATATGATGTTGGTTTGGTTGGCGGGTGAGAGAGAGAGAGAGAGATGAGAAAGAGAATGGAATTGAGGAACGTGGTGAAGGACAAGAAATTCTGGTTCGCGTCTGTCATTATGGTGTGGGCCGCCGCTCTTCAAGGCCACATGATGTGGTTGCAACGCCAGGACTCCTTCAAGCACAAGTTCGGCACCCTTGACCATGATGTTGTTGTTGTTGATGATGATCAACACCAACACCAACTCCAACACCAAGATCAACTTCACACCGACCACCCTCAACACTGAACTCAATAGCCTCACACTCTCTCGATCCCCACCCCAATTTCGCCTTTTGGTTCTTCTTTAACTTTTTTTGCTTTCATTGTATCTTGTTTGTAACACTCTCTGTCCCCAATTTATTTAATTATACTAATACTTCGTCTATAAGGTGTTAGGGTATACTTGCTCGCCTTATTACAAAATAGGTCCAAATGTTATGCCGCATTTGCTTTTGCCTTAGATAGGTTTTTCATTTTTGTTTTAGTGTTTGAGCATATTTTGATGTGGGAGCACTAGCTTCGGCTTGAGCTTGATTAAAAATTAATCAAGAACCAAATGATTGTGGATTTGGTATTTACACAACTTAGGTTAGGTAAGGTAACTAATTTGTATCTACTTATGCTCTATTTTCCAATTTCGTCTCAGGTTTAGTTCACCTATCACCATGCTGCACATGATATATTGATCTATATTGTTCACTTCAAGTTAGTTGTGTCCATCCCAGTTTATAACTCATGAGTCCTATTCAAACTTGCTGATCAAATAATATTATGCCATTGCTCATCAATGTGGCTGGCTAGATTGTTCCCAACTTTTCGTGGGTCTTACTTTGATTCATCATTAAATTCACTTCTAGTTCTTGGAAGACTTGGGTACACTTTCCCAATTGCCTTTTGTCCCATCCTAAACTAGCAGTGGTATGGAATCTATACACATCTGTTCAAGCAAATTAAAGAGAATGGTATTGCTAGGTCATCTTCATGTAACTTCCACTGCTTACTTGTGTTGCGTTGGAAATTAGGGGCATCCCAAAAATGTCTAGGCGGAAATATTGCCTTCAATTTAAGTTTTGAGTTAGTGGATGCTACCAAAGGGTTATAGACTCATGGTGCAAAGGAATTTGTTAATGTAAGCATTTGTTTGAAGTGCAGTTGCAAAGAGATGTTTTGTGGAGCCAAGACATAACCCACCCTCAAATTTTTTAGTAGTCAGAGATCTCTATCACTCTTGCTCATTTGGAAAACACCCTCTAATTGAACCAATTTTGACTTAATAGTTATCACAGTATGGTATTAAGAATGGATATCTTATGGTTGTCCATCTCTTGTCGGCATTATTGTGTTTTAGCAAGTTATCAAATCTTGTTAGAATAGAGGGTTATCAGTAGGATAGTGATAGGAACCTGATACTCATGGATTAATGCTGAACTAGAATGGAACAATTCTAAAGGAATATATTCTGGAATCAACTCAATGCTACAATATCAGTGTGATATTGAGCTTAAAGGAATGAATTACAAGATGCAAAGTAGCAGAAAGCGATAAAATAGGTATGGCACTTTAAGAGGCCAAATCTCTCCCAAGGTAGCTCTTAGAGAGGCCACCACTCTCCCAAGTCTTTCCCACTAATTTCCTGATTCCCTCTGTCCACACCCCCCTCTCCCTACAAATAACCTCCTCTAACAGAATCCCACATAATCCTCACTTCCTTCCTTTCCTTTTTGCCAACTCAGCAGGTTAGTTACAAAACTCACATTTCATCCCTCACACACACCAATTACAATTAAGTCCCCAATCTATATTTATTTAGGTACCTAACAATACTCCCCCTCTAAAAGAATCACCTTGTCCTCAAGGTGATGAAGTTAAAGGAAAACATGAATGTTACCCAAATTAATGATCATCCACCCGGGTCCCAAATCTTGAAGTAGATGAGGGTGCGCTGCAGAGAAGAAAAGTCCTCCTGGATCCCAGAATCATACATAGGAATTTTACGGTCACCATCAACTTGCCACTTAACCCTTGAGTAGTGCATCCATCTCCAAAGCCTTCTACATCACATATGACTGCCTCAGGAATTTGCGACAAAACCCAAGCTTTAGAAGAATGAACCCTGATCCACCCAGCAATGACACGAAGCATTATGAAGTCGGGCCTCACATCTTGCAAATCAAAACAAATCTTGAGGAATTAATGACCTAGACACAATAGCCTTGGATTCTATCTTCCAAAACATCAAAGCGAGGGCAATTGTAACTCTTGGGCGGTGACATCAATATTGATTGTTGTCCTATCCATTATAAAAGTGTCAATGAAACCAAGTGCATCTTCTCCCCGAATCTCGATGTAACAAGACCCGGTGCAAATCCTACTGAAGCTTGACATGACCCTCTCTCTCAAGAACACTATCACTTCCTTACGCTCCCGATTTCACCCAATAAAGCAGGAATTTGAACATAAAGACCTTTTGATATTCTTTGGTTGCATAGTGCCTCTATGAGAAGTTGTCGGACCAAGCATTAATCCTATCGTAGTTCTTTCATTCACACGATAAAAATCTTGGTGTATGTCGATAATAGCTAATACCGCGGATGTCCACGCATAACCCCAAAGCGAAGAAAGTCCGGCATGAATAGACTTTGGCTCCTCCAGGCTTGTTATATACTATCCACGCTCTAGACATTAGGTCACTGAAGAGGCTAGTTTAAGTCCAGCTGACAACAACATTTTGAAATTGAGGCCAAGACCTAAATTCAGCCTCTACCTCTGTCTTGACTAGTAGAAGACCTTAAATTTGGTGGATTCGGGTGGTGGCGCAAACCTTGAGACAAGCTTGAAGGCCAGGAGCTCAATCGTGGCTGCGCAACTTACGTGTTCTCTCAAGTTGATGGCGCTTAAAGCTCGAGGAACAAAAATAAACTTGATAGCTGAAGACTCGATAAATGCCATTGGGATCTCCTGGTGCGTGTGTGAAAATTGCAAAAGTGCGTTGGAGGAGGTGCACCTAATATCCAAGCAACAGTTGCCTTGGTTTATGAATGGGTAACGTAAATTCAAGCTTTCAGAACATATAAGCCCTACGTTGTAATTGAATAATAATGGTATTGGCCCATTAACTTCTCGAAATGTTCCATGGCCAGGTCCATTAAACCAACATAAAATTTATTAATTCTCTTTTGCCTCCCCAATTAAGAACATCCTATTTGTAAACTTTTGGGCTTGGCCCATAATACCAAAAAATAGGCCCAAACCCTTGCATACCATGCCCATTGCCCATCCGTCTTTCTCTTTCGCGCAGCCTCTCAAGGGAACTTCCAAGGCTTCCATTTCTGCCATGTTCAAGAAGCTTCCACTAAAAAGGACATTTTCTTGCCTTCTCTTGCTTCCTTATCTCGGATCGGCCCACCCCGGACGGTTTCGCGATCATTGCTCTCCTCATCATTTGCAACATCATGTTGCCACCCCTACGTCCGATTCCGGTGGTTGGCGGTCGAGCCGTTCACGGCGGTGGGCGGATCTAGCTCACGGACCATCGTCGTTCCAGCCCCTCCTCGGTTATAGTCACGCCTCCCACGGGTTCTGGCGGCTCACGGTGGCGATCGTGGGTTGGCCGAGTTTCGGAACCCAAAACCCCTCCATCACATGCTCTTTTCCCTTCTTCATCGGTGGCTTTCCTGCGCCTTACTTGCCAATCGTCTCCCCTTTCTTTGCTCACATGCGGGATTCCATCGCATTTTCTCTCGGCGTTAGCCTCTTCCTTGAAGCTAGTGCTAGTCGAGCTTCACCCCTTGATATTCCTTCGCTCTCAATTGTCCTCACTTTGTGAAATTTGTCATTAGCGTGACACCTTGATTGTTCCTCCTCATTACGCTTCCTCTAGCTCCATTTCTTCCTCGGACTCATGTGCATCGACCACTTTGTTTCCTCTATCGCAACCAAATCGAGCATGAAACATGATAAGCGGCCTCATTGCATCCTCTTCCCTCGGCTCCATTACGCATTATTTTTAAAAAACTTCGCGAACATTGGGAGGCCAATCGTCCATGGAGGATCTCCTTCTTCTCCTCCACCATCGATCTTCATCACTCTCCCAAACGGGTAGTCGGCGGCCTTGAGGTGTTCCTTCCTCTTACTAGATTTCTTTTTTCCCTTCAGTTTCGGCTCCATCTTCCTCTTTTGCTTCGTCTTTTTCTGCAGCTCACGACCTTGGCGGCGGCACTTGCATGGCTTTAGCCCACGAGGGCTCCCAAGATCGGGAGCTACGATGCGATTGATAGGAACACGATACTCATGGATTAATCTTTGAACTAGAATGGAACAATTCTAAAGGAATATATTCTGGAATCAACTCAATGCTACAATATCAGTGTGATATTGAGCTTAAAGGAATGAATTACAAGATGCAAAGTAGCAAGAAAACAGTAAAATAGGTATGGCACTTTAAGAGGCCAAATCTCTCCCAAGGTAGCTTTTAGAGAGGCCACCACTCTCCCAAGTCTTTCCCACTAATTTCCTGATTCCCTCTGTCCACACCCCCCTCTCCCTACAAATAACCTCCTCTAACAGAATCCCACATAATCCTCACTTCCTTCCTTTCCTTTTTGCCAACTCAGCAGGTTAGTTACAAAACTCACATTTCATCCCTCACACACACCAATTACAATTAAGTCCCCAATCTATATTTATTTAGGTACCTAACAGATAGCTTCCCTGCTGCTGTGATTTGTGAACTTTAGGTTCCCTACTACCATAACATGCCTCGCCAAATGGGTCCTTAGGAATGAGAAAACTCGGATCGCTTGTTCCTGTTATTTAGCTTATTGGATTTGCTCTGTTTGCTTACCAAGAATTCAGATCCACACCTAGCAAGCCGTAAAGGCATAAATTATTTTAGAATTTTGTTTTGTTCGAAACAAGGTCTTTGATGTGATGTGGAGAGGGGGAGAACTGGGATTCTATCTTTGGATCAAGCAGTTTGGCTTAGATTTAGCTAATTATAGAATGCTACCTAAACTATAGTGAGTACTAAACTTGGCAGGAAAACAAGACCACTTATATTCAGAAACAAGCAGAAGATCCAAGAACTAGATATTAAAGAAAAATGTAACAATTATTTATTTATATAGAATGATACTGAAAGATAACTTCGCCCAATTATTATTTTTATTATTTTTTCAGAAAGTTTCATTGATTGCAAAGCAAAGGCCTAAGCCTGGTGGTACAAAGCATCGAGTGAAAAACTGGATATAGTAAATCAACATCTGTTGGCACTAAGAGCCTCGACATAGTATAATATAAGCCTTGATCATGACCATTTATAGAATCTCATGATCACAAAGGCGAGCACATTAGATTTTTTATCTATCAAAAGCATTATAAAACATTGTACTCCATGCCTATACAAACAAAACACATAGTGGTGACTTCTTATAATTGAGGTGTGGAATATGACAGCGTCTAACTTACACATAATAGCCATGTCTATATACCACAACTGACTCCATGGTACATATCATATCAATAAAGTTTTCAAAGACAATCATATCTTGTAGAAGAAGATTTATTGCCTCAGAAAAGTTCTAACCGGTGTCCACCAGGAGACATTTTCGTCATTATTATAACTGCAATCGCAAGACTTTAAAGCACAAGTCTATGAACCAGACATCCACCATCAAGGCAACTAAGTAGACATGAAAATCAAATACATCATCAACTAGATTAGTACAAAAAAAAAACCAAAAAAGTAGGGGAAACCAGAAAAGGAAAGCGCGCTAACGTGTTATTGGGCTAGTTGTGTGAATCCACAAAAAATAGAGCGGAGAAAAGATTGTCGTAAGAAGGAAGGCCTGCGTGTGCGATGGGCCCAGTCCAACAAACGTGTCCGTACCCAATTCCCATTCACCGAGACTGAATATGATGTTGGTTTGGTTGGTGAGTGAGGGAGAGAGAGATGAGAAAGAGAATGGAATTGAGGAACGTGGTGAAGGACAAGAAATTCTGGTTCGCGTCTGTCATTATGGTGTGGGCCGCTGCTCTTCAAGGCCACATGATGTGGTTGCAACGCCAAGACTCCTTCAAGCACAAGTTCGGCACCCTTGACCATGATGTTGTTGTTGTTGTTGATGATGATCAACACCAACTCCAACACCAAGATCAACTTCACACCGACCACCCTCAACACTGAACTCAATAGTCTCACACTCTCTCGATCCCCACCCCAATTTCGCCTTTTGGTTCTTCTTTAACTTTTTTGCTTTCATTGTATCTTGTTTGTAACACTCTCTGTCCCCAATTTATTTAATTATACTAATACCTTGTCTATAAGGTGTTAGGGTATACTTGCTCGCCTTATTACACAATAGGTTCAAATGTTATGCCCCCATGTGCTTTTGCCTTAGATAGGTTTTTCATTTTCGTTTTAGTTTTTGAGCATATTTTGATGTGGGAGCACTAGCTTCGGCTTGAGCTTGATTAAAAATTAATCAAGAACCAAATGATTGTGGATTTGGTATTTACACAACTTAGGTTAGGTAAGGTAACTAATTGGTATTTACTTATGCTCCATTTTCCAATTTCGTCTCAGGTTTAGTTCACCTATCACCATGCTGCACATGATATATTGATCTATATTGTTCTCTTCAAGTTAGTTGTGTCCATCCCAGTTTATAACTCATGAGTCCTATTCAAACTTGCTGATCAAATAATATTATGCCATTGCTCATCAATGTGGCTGGCTAGTTTGTTCCCAACTTTTCGTGGGTCTTAGTTTGATTCGTCATTAAATTCACTTTTAGTTCTTGGAAGACTTGGGTACACTTTCCCAATTGCCTTTTGTCCCATCCTAAACTAGCAGTGGTATGGAATCTGTACACATCTGTTCAAGCAAATTAAAGAGGATGCTATTGCTAGGTCACCTTCATTTAACTTCCACTGCTTACTTGTGTTGCGTTGGAAATTAGGGGCATCCCAAAAATGTCTAGGCGGAAATATTGCCTTCAATTTAAGTTTTGAGTTAGTGGATGCTACCAAAGGGTTATAGACTCATGGTGCAAAGGAATTTGTTAATGTAAGCATTTGTTTGAAGTACAGTTGCAAAGAGATGTTTTGTGGAGCCAAGACATAACCCACCCTCAAATTTTTTAGTAGTCAGAGATCTCTATCACTCTTGCTCATTTGGAAAACACCCTCTAATTGAACCAATTTTGACTTAACAGTTATCACAGTATGGTATTAAGAATGTATTTCTTATGGTTGTCCATCTCTTGTCGGCATTATTGTGTTTTAGCAAGTTATCAAATCTTGTTAGAATAGAGGGTTATCAGTAGGATAGCTTCCCTGCTGCTGTGATTTGCGAACTTTAGGTTCCCTACTACCATAACATGCCTTGTCAAACGGGTCCTTAGGAATGAGAAAACTCGGATCGCTTGTTCCTGTTATTTAGCTTATTGGATTTGCTCTGTTTGCTTACCAAGAATTCAGATCCACACCAAGCAAGCCGTAAAGGCATAAATTATTTTAGAATTTTGTTTTGTTCGAAACAAGGTCTTTGATGTGATGTGGAGAGGGGGAGAAGTGGGATTCTATCTTTGGATCAAGCAGTTTGGCTTAGATTTAGCTAATTATAGAATGCTACCTAAACTATAGTGAGTACTAAACTTGGCAGGAAAACAAGACCACTTATATTCAGAAACAAGCAGAAGATCCAAGAACTAGATATAAGTAGTCTAACTTAAAATTTTTATTGTCATTTAAAATTCAATTAAGTTTATATTTAGTTCTTATTTATTTTAGTTTATTTAAGATGGATTGATTATTCTACGACATATAGATTTTGAAGATGGGGGATACGAAAGCCAGATAGGGAAGATTACACTGAATTTGCACTTTTAATGGCTTTCTGGCATTAGCCTCTGGGTTCTAGTGGCTTGTATGGCTACTTGTGCATTTTTCCTTTCATTACTTTGCTTGTCTGCAAGAGGGTGAAGCTTAAAGCAATGATAACATTGTTGCCTTATGATTGGAAGGTCATGGATTTGCATCCTAGAAATATTCTCTCAATTTAGCACTTTACAGAGCTAAGACTGCATGTATCTATCCTCTTACTTTGCTTTTATGCAATTCCTTTTACAAGGGAAATTGGAAAACGAATTGAATTAAGGTTATTAGGTTACTGAACGAAGAAGCAGATCGTTCCTAAAAGTAGTACAAATATTAGACACCGCGCCGTCACGCATTCAATCTTTGGAATAAGCATTTAGTCATAACTCGTGTGTGTGTGTGTGTGTGTGTGTGTGTGTGTGTGTGTGTGATCACTTCAAATCCTTTTGCTAAAATTAGGCCACAAAGGTGTTGTCATTTTGATTCATCGTCAGTTCTGCCATTCAAACGTGTTCGATGACGTCATGGCTTTTGTGCTTCATTAAATTTGTAGCCTTCTTCTCTCTGTTTTTTTTTCTTTTTTGGGGTACATAATTTTTAGCCTTCTTTATTTCTGAGAACGAGGAGTCGTTTATGTAATTTCTCAAAATATTAGAGAAGACGGTAAAAAAAAGCAAACAAGGAGAGATTTTCGTTAACTCAAATGATTACAAGACAATAGACAACGGGTATAACTTGCACTACATATTCCCATAAGGTTGAGGTCAAATGTGGAACGTGGCAGGCAATCTTGTCTAAGTTAGCAAGACAGCAGTTGGTAGCTGAGCGGTTCCGAGATATCACTAGTGGCTTTACATTAGCTCATGGATTACGTAAGTCTGCACACAATAATATATCTCAAAAAATGAAGGTCTCCAAAACAAATATGTAGGAAGAACGACAAACTAATAAAAGAATAATAAAGTATATATGAAGAAGGCAATTCAAAGTTTACACACTAGAAACAATGGAACAAGTAAATAGTTCCATCTTTTAATAATTATTTTTGGTCTTCAGCTGATCATTTTTAAAATCACTGCATAATAATATACATGGATATAACTACTTGAACGTAACAGAAACCTCAATATAGGAAGCGTTGTTAGTTGGTAATCAAATAATATATAGTGGCATGATTTTTTAAAGACTAATTCGGATATTTATAATGTAGACTACTAAGCATAACTCACCCCGAGCATTATCTTTTCAGTAGTGCATATATAATTGTAATAAAATATAAATATTTACTATCAATATCATGCTAAGTTATATAGCCTCGTTAGGTTTTATCTTTACATAATGAATAAATTCTGAGAAAAATATATTCCTGAGAGTAAAGGTTAAACTCTCTCCTCTCTACATGGCCAAATAATATTTTCTTTTTTGTCTAATTATAAATCTAACCTAATGGGGGATTCCGAAATACTTCAATTGAAACCCCTACTCCAATGGGAGAATTTTGAAAGATGAGGATATAACTTTCACAGACGTGAATGAGCCAAATAGAGGTGAATAGAAACACAGGATGGAAAGTTCTCTTGCTTTCCCAAGATACGTGACGTTTCCTTTAAAGCAGCGTGGAATATCCCAATATGGATGAGGCTCAGCCAGCTAATCGGTAAGCGTAGAAGCATCGATATAATTTACAAGTGGCATTTTCTTTTACAACGTCGGTCATATTCAGTTTGGAGAGTCATACATACCTTGCCAAATCACAAAATCTAAGTGGTTTGTGTGTGAAACGCGAGTACGAGGTCAACCTGTGTTTCGGCTTTGACCAACAACCCAATAGGAGCTTCCTAGATCAAATTACTCGGATCCAAGCTGGACCAACTCGCAACCTGCTTGTACGCACTTGTCACAAACAACCTTAAACCCAATTTTCATTGACGTACAAGTAAAATAGCACTTTGACCCAAAAAAGAAAAAAGAAGTAAAATACCACCATGTCACGCGCAAAAAACCAGCGTTTCTAGAACAAGAGGCAAGGGAGTTCATCTTAACAGAGCCGTAAAATTTAGTGAAAGATCATATTCTAAACTTAATCAACACGTAAATTCAAATGAATAAACACATTTATTTTAGGAAAGTAACACGGTATACGTAGTCGACGAAGAAAAGGAAGTGAAGAATTTACTTTCCAAGTTGCAGATAACAAGCCGACCTCAATAAATAATCAGCTAGCCTCCAATTTTTAAATCTTCTTTGACTGAAGTGTTAAGTAGTTATCATATAATTAATTTGATTTTTCCCAGCAAATTTTATTCTGATTTACTTTAATGAATCAGCCAATTGGCGCCTTTTCTTTCAATGTCTCATTTGCAGCTGGGTCATCCAATAATAGTATTATGAAACCTCTCATAGTTAAATTAAAGGACTAAAATTTGTCTTGTGTTGATCCAAAATCTCTAACTTGACCTGACTAAGCAAAGGGAAAGAATTTGCTGATGGGAATTTTTGCTAGTAGCTATAATTGAGGTGACGATTAATTATGTGGTGACCGTGAAATCTGAACCAAAATGAATTGTAATTAGTTATGCCTAATTATTTACAATAAACCACTTATCGAAGTTATCAATTAATTAATCCCTTAATATAGGTATATTATTGGTTAAATGTGTTTAATAATGTTTGATCAACTATTTTCATTGTCTCAATGTGTTGATTACAAATAGAGTTTAACTTTAATGCATTAATAATGTATAATAAGAGTTTTATACTATCATCTAATTAAATCTTTTTATTTTTATGATTTTTTAAATAATAAGATTGAAGTTAACTATATTTTGTCAATGTGATAATAGGTAACTAAATAAATATATGTAAAACCATTTGTTTTATACTTTATAAATATTTTTAGTTACTGAATTGAGATTATTGGTTTGTGTAAGTTACTCAAGATTGCGTGCAATCTCATCCAAGAAAACCTGTCATTTTCAAAACATGAAATTAAATTAAACACACACTAAATATTCTAGATGATTGTGTGAATAACTGGTATATAACTTGTAGTTGTGTCCCAATTGTCACCATCTTCTGTGGGGAACTTACAATCAGTTGAAATTCTGACTCTTGAGACAGCCTGTTGGTAACTTAGATAGTAATAACAAAATTTTTCACCATCAATTGTGGGGCAATATTCTAGAGATAAATGTAAGCAAGAAAGACTTGCAAGATGTAGGCAGAAACGGTGATAGAAACCAGCAAAAATTTTGCGAGAAACACATTTGAAGTCCACCAATATTTGCAATGTTTTTCAGTCTAATAACTGATCGATGAAGCATGCTTAAATCTACTCAAGTTAATCTAACTACCGACAAACTTAAATAAAATTCCTGAAACAAAATTTGAAATAAGAGTGCGAATGAAAAAAACTTGATTATAGTGAAACGACTTCTGGATGGCTGCAGCTAATTTAGGTAAGATTTAAAGAGTTTCTGTGTTGGAGCCAACTGCACGGCACGTGTATTTGGAATTAATCTAATTCCCTTCTAGACTGTGTGACCTTGAAAAATAGAAAATCAATCCAATATATTATTCTAGCTATTTTTATACGAAGAAAACTTGTGATGATTATGAAACAAAGATGTGTTCCTATTAAGTGACAGAATCTCTAAGTAGTTATTATCCGATCACATTATTGATGAATATGAGGGCCAACACCATGTAAGATATAACTAATAAGATAAGCAGTTACAAAGCTTCATTTTCCTTTTGGTCAAACCTTATCAGATAAAAATGTTATTCAAATCAGTTTCTGATTTTCGATTTTCTTACGCTTGAGTAGTTGTTTAAGTATTTGCGAGGAAGTACATGCATGCTCATCATTATATTTATGTTAAAAATGAAAATGATTAAATCAGGTATCATTAATAAACACTAACCTATATTTAGATTAGTTAATTAAGGAGATCGCTTCACATGTTGTCTCATCCTTTCAATGAAAATAGATCGAAAAAGACAAATCAAAGTTTAACCGGAAAGTTAGGATTTAAGAGAAGGTCTTAATTATCTCTAGTATCATATATTTTTCATATATAAATGATAGAGAGCCATAAACCTTGACTGAATTCAGTTGCCCCTCCTTAAACCAATAAGTATCATTCCAATTCATCTAATAATCATAATTACTAAAAAGAAAAATTCAGCTATATTTTTACAGCTGTGTTATGGTCGTAATAGTTTTGAAAATCATTCTTACAGTTCTTTTCCATAGCATCTCTGTGGTCCTTGGAAGCCAGGGCCGCACTGGAAGAAGCACCGTACAATTTTATTTTTTTTTTAAAAAAAAAACTAAAACACAATTTTTTTAACTGTAATGGTGGTTTATCAAAGCGTTTTACACACAAATTTTGTCAAACACTGTGCAATGCCGAAAACTAAAGCGACAAAATTGCTGAAAATGATATTTTACAACAAAAATACTGCTATTTCAAAAACAAATGAAAAAAGAATCGTGCGTCGAACAGCAGCTGTTGATGTGTAAAGGATTAAGCAATAACGTTTTAATGTGGAAGATATCCTTGATAAGTTATCTCTTTACTTAGTTCAAATTGGATAGGTAATAATGGCAAGCAATAAATAATCTTGAACTGATTATTTTTTTTACTGCTACATTATTTTAGCCGAAGTTAAACGATTTAAATTGTAAACTATATGAAGACATTTTCTTTAATTAAAGAACAACATGAAATGTTAATTTACATATACAGTAAAGTAAAAAACAAATTAATGGGAGCAAACCAAAAAGTACTTATCGACCTATATAGATATGGTATACACACAAACTATATATCTCCCAAAATTAAGTTTGATCATCTAGCTAGCTATGAGTATAGTTCAGTTGAAACAATCCACCAAAGGAGTAGGTTGTCCAATCTTCAAAATTTGCAAATCATTCTCAAATGGTGTCAGATTCAAATCCAGAAACAAAGCTGATCTCTTGCTGTTATTATTAGCCTTCTTCTTCTTCTCGTTTGCTAATGAGTTATCAACACTGCCACCACTGCTGCTGCTCATCATAGTCGTTGTGGTGGTAGGACTATGCATGTTTCCATTTGAAGCTGCTGACCTGTGACGCCTCATGTGTCCACCCAAAGCCTGGCCTATTGCAAATTCCAAGCCACAAATGGAGCACTCATGCGTTTTAGGCTTTGGGGGTGAGCCATGAAGAAGCTGTTCACTCCCTGATCCTTCCATCAACCTTGGCTTCTTGTGGCTCGCACGGTGCCCTCCCAGTGCCTGAAACGATGAGAATTGCCTGTTACATGTCTTGCACTCAAACACACGGTCGTTGTTGCTGTTGTTGCTGCTGTTGTTGTTGGAAGAGTTCATCATCATCAAGTAATTTCTCTGATGATCAAATTCACTTCCACGAGAAAGCATCATCAAATAGTTGGCCATGCTTATGCTATCAACCTCTCTTTCTCTCTTTATCATCGTCATGGCTAATTATTCAGTAAAGAATATTGCAATCAATATTGCTGTGGTAGATTGTTTGAAGGAGTGGAAATGGATGGAGGGTTTGAGAAGAAAATTAGAAGGATTTGCAATGGAACTGTGTGTGATGTGAGACTTTGAGGGGGCAAGGGGTGTGATTTATAAAGGGGTGTGGTTTTGGTGTAATTAACTTGTTTGCTTAAGACTTTGAGACACATCCTAAATGGTTGACATTTCTGAATGAATGTGCGTGTGTGTGTGTGTGGACATCATATCATGGCACACACTAGACCTGTGACTTTGATTTTTCCGGTGACGTAAGCATGTACGAGTGGTGGAGGCAATTAGTTGATTCATTTCATTTGATGCGTTGGTCTTAGTTAGCTAGGGCTTTTCCTTTGTTTGACTAGCTAGCTAGTTGTTTGGTGAAAGGAGCCTGTGCAGAAGATGCAAGCATGACTTGTTTCTTAGCTTAGCTGGTTGGTGGTCTACGCTACTACAATTTACTCAAACCAAACCACAACAATTTTCATATTTTTTTTTCAAATAAATTGGTTAATTATAAAAGGGCTTCTAGATGGCAGGCGCCCCTAGCCACAAGATAAGAATTTATAGTATATTTATGTCTTGGATTGAGATGGTATTTGGAAAATTAATTTTCTTCTAGAGTTTATATGACCAAGGAAAATGGAAAATTAGCCTAGCCTCCGTTTGTAGGCTGAAGAATAATAAAATACTGCATCTATTAGTTCAGTATTTGTCTTTAAAAATAATTGGGTTAATTCACATAATTTATTTTAATTTTTTAAGTGATGAATTAACAGCTTAGCAATTCCCTCTGTATATAATTAACTTGCGATGAGTCATTTCTTCTCGATCTATGCATGAAGTGACATTATCTCTCTTAAACAAGTGAATTAGTTATTGGCCGAATGCATTGAATATGACGGCCAGTGCCACAAAATTAGTACAAGTCAGAGATAGTACAATCCAATATCTTTTTGGTCCAACATACACTATCAGTATCTGACACAAAAAATATTAAATCAGTTGTTTGGATGCTCACGCTAGAGTTCTGTTCAGACAGTTGCAAAGAATTGGATGCTTGGCTTATAAGCATATTAACATTGCCGAAAACGTTTAGAATCAATGGAAAAGATAATGACCATACACACCCTATATAGGTTAATTGGAAGGAACGGTGTGCCCCTCGTCATACCAAAACTAGCGCATCAATCAAGTGCAATTCTTTACTATGAAAGGAAGATATCAATCGACCAAAAAGTTTGGCGTATGATTGGTTCTGATTATAAAATGTGATACTGGCTTTTCTTTTTCTTTTTTTTAAATAAGACAAGTGATACTGGCTTTCCTTCTACTTAATTATAACCTTAACAGAGTCCAAAGACTATAAAACTTTTAACATATAACCTCTGTCATCTATATATATTGCAAAAATATGGGTAATAGGACAAAAACTTGGAAATAGCATGACATTTTTTTCTTTAATTACAATGTTTTTTCCGGTACAAATGTAATCTCTTAAATTGTTATAACCAAGATATCTTCTCAATCTTTCAATAACATATATACTTCGTTTAATAAATTTGTCTGAGGTGTTGATCAAAAAAGTTTGTCTAAACTTAAAAAGTGAAAAATATTTATTTTAAAAGTAATCAAATACATTTTTATAATTATAATATACTAAATAATTCCATAATATGTGTCATTTACCTTTTCATTTTAAATATAAAGCTCATTTTAAATTAATTTTTTTTATTGAATAAGTATAAGAATGTATAATTCGACCAAACCACCTTGAAGAGAACGAAGATAGCCAAATTTTTATTGATTTTTTTTTGTATATCAATAACTAAAGCTGAAAATTTGAGCTCATAATCTTATCTAAACTATATAAGCATCTTATAAACACCATAATTCAATTCTAGTACTTTTCACCTGAAAAAAAAAAACTTTTACTTTTTTGTCTCGAGCTTATACATGCATAGTTTATGGGATAAAGTTACGTGTAAAAAGAAAAGAAATTAACAAGTTAATGAATAGTTGATGAAGGACACTCTTGATATAATGCGAGGATACTAGCTAAAGGGAATCCGTCTAAGAGGAGGGAAAATAATTACGAGTGAGAGGATTAAAACAATTAAATTGAAAAAAAAAATAGGAGGGTGAGGAAAGTAATTAACATAACAAGGGTATTAGGAAAGGATAAATTTTTTGGGTGGAGATAGCCGATGTAGTATGACTTGGGAAGTGAGGGCTCCTTATTTAATAGTTCCGTGTAGATTATTTTTCAATTGAAAGGGCAAAAAAATTGTATGTTACAATTTAAAGTATATAGCTAATAATAAAATAATAATTTTTTAATTCTATTTATTGTTGTTCTTATTTTGTTTAAATACAGAAATTTTAATTTTTTTTCTAGAATTACTCAAAATTTAAATAAAGTTACAGCGTTACCTTGATTCGCTTCTTCGTATGATTGCACCATGATTGTGATTTATTGCGCAATATTCTTTCCTAAACCAAATCAGGCCCAACAATCCAACAGTCAAAAGAGTGGCCCTAAACCCAAACGGCCCAGCTTGTGTGTACATATCAAAACCATTCCCAAATCCACACGTGGATCACCATGTGGCAACTCCCCATTACTGTGTTGGTTTGAAAAATCTAAACGGCTTAAATTTCATCTTCAAGATTGGACCCACAAAACGAGACACGTGTACGGACACTACGAGACGAATACAGAAGACAACAATATAGAGGTCCGCAGTGTATAGTACTCGTGTGGCTTAGTTGAGCTTCGAAACACACACAATGCTCGGACAGACACACTTCTGCTTGTTCCCTGTCTCAGTTCAGTTGTGTCGTGTTGTGTCCTGTGTTTCTGTTCTGTACTCTCCGGCCACCGCCAAATCATCTCAGGCGATGATTCCGGTGAATCCCGGCGCCCTCTAGTTCTGCCAACCACCGCACTATGTTTATACTTTCTTCTGCATGATCGAACTCGAAGCTCAATTGCTCTTTCTTTCATATTTTTCTAGGTTTTTATTTCTTTCTTTTTTCATCTTTTCTTTTCCAGATTAATTTGTTCAAGTTGGAACCTTGATTTTGCGGTTGTGATGGAGTAAAGGGCCTATTAGGTTTGAGAGTATCTGGGTGAAGACGAAAATTTGCATTGGTTTTTGGGAGGGATCGTTGAATAGTCGCTGTGGTGAATGAATCATTGAGTGACTTCAAATATCTACGGAAAATGGTAGTTTCGAAACTATAGCATCAATCAATGTTATTTGTACAAACAAGGAGATGGTGAATTTCTTATACTAATTTATGATGATATTGTGCCATGCATGAAATGTATGATGCTGCATGTACTTTCTATGATCATTCTATACCCTTTTTTGTTTCTGTTTCAGTGTTTTAAAATAAGAGGTATATTCAAAGAATTTAGTTAGGGAATATGTTGGTTGAAGATGTTGGGAAAACAAATTAACATGTTATTCAAACTCTCTGCATGGAATAGCATGGTTTATCATTTGTGTCAAATTCATGTGGCTCTTTAATGTCTGTTTCTTCTTCTTGATTCATCTAAAACAAACCCCTTTTCTACATCATCTTGCCAACTTTACCCAGAGAGCTTTGATCAATGTGTCCATTGAGGTTGCTGTGGTAGTTTGCTTTGTTCATCATTGATTTTGTGCTACATATTTAGTTCTATGGATGCATGTGCTCTCTTGAGCCTAAAGTGTTCTGTTTACTGAACTACTTTATATTAGTTGGGCTCTAAACTTATACTAGAGCTTGATATGTGGCTAAATCTCTTCCTGCATTTTAGTAAGCTAGATTCACTAAAACTTTCATTAGATCCTAGTGAACTATGTCTGTGCAAAATATTCACACAGCGTTAAAAAGGTGGAACTCTCATGCTTATATCCGCTTAGTTCTGCTTTGTATTAAGTTTGACGTACATTTACCATAATACATGACCAGTGACTACCCGATTGAGTTTTTGGGTTGCAAATACTTATTTTAATACAAGCTTCTCTTTTGTTTGAATACAATTGAATCTTTCATGGCAACGGTTTCTTATTTTCCTTCTGATTAATTGTTTTTTTTTCTCCCTTAAACACAACTAAGAAACTAATGCTGAAATCTTCTTTTATAATATTTTGGAGGAAAACTAAGAGCATTTTGTTAAGAGTCTATCTAAGTCTGAGGCAAAAAATTCTCAAGTATCAATTTGAAATATATGAACCATCGGTTGGTTAACTGCTGGTTTACAATATTCCATCTCCTGTTTCATGCCTGCAGATTGCAAAGAAACCATGTCAAAAACTCTGCTTTAAGGATAGTTACTTCGATGACAGAAATACCTGCTGTGTTATACCTTTGAGTTTTGTTTCTCAGTTTATCATTTCTTTGACACTCCATGTTCCATCTATAAGATAAGCATTCTAAGCTGTGTATTTTGGCAGTCTTTTCAGCATAAAAACTTCTGGATGCCACGGGATACTGGCTGCTTGGCTGAAGAAAATATGGGATGTGAGGATTCTTCTAGAATTGAACCAAAGCGTGGTCATCAGTGGTTTATGAATACTGGTGAAACGCAAAACAAGAAGCAAGCAGTTGAATCTGTCAGTGGCAACCCAATTTCAGGAGTTTCTCATGTAAATATTTCTCCGTGGGACACCAATTCAGGTTTTCAGTCAGTCACAGGTCAATTTTCTGACCGTCTCTTTGGATCTGAGCTACGGGTTGTCAATTTGGTTGATAAGAACATGCCATCAATTGGAAGTGGAAATCTGAACATAGGACAGAAGGATTTTGAGAATCAATATTGCAATGACCCATCAGTGGGTCTATCAATATCTCATACCATAGAGGACCCTTCATCATTTCTCAATTTTGGTGGCATAAGAAAGGTCAAAGTTAATCAAGTCAGAGATCCTGACAATTGCATGTCTTCATCCATGGCCCACTCTAATGGTAGGCCAGATAATGGTACCGGTACAATAGGTTCTGGCTACAGTAAGAATGATGGAAACATATCATTGGGCCCAACTTATAACAATGGAAATGATAACACAATCTCTGTGCAGACCACATTAAGTAAGACTGATGACAATCTTGTTTCAATAGGTCACGCCTTCTGTAAGGGGGGTGGGAGTTTTATATTGATGGGCCACACTTATGGGAAGGGGGATGAGAATATCTTATCAATGAGCCAGCCTTTTGACAGGGAAGATGGAAATTTCATATCAATGGGTCAGTCATACGAGAAGGAAGATAGCAATATGATATCTCTGGCTACTTCATATAACAAGGGGCATGAGAACTTTATATCAATGGGTCCATCCAACAGCAAATCCGTAGAAAATTTCATAGCTATTGCTGCTTCCTATGACAAGGGTACTGATCATATAGTATCAACGGGTGCAGCATATGATAAGGTGGATTCAAACATTGCATCAACAGTTCCTTCATATGACAAACGAGATTCCAGCTCTTTACTTGTGAAACAGAACCACAACAAGGGTGAGGCAAGTACCATATCTTTTGGAAGTTTACATGATGACCATGAATCTATTTCCACAAGAGGGATCATCGGTGGCTATGATCTGTTGATGGGCAACCAGGCCTCCGCTCAAGATTTGGATGTGCAGATGGCTCTGACAGAGTCAAACTCTGAACTACTTGTAAATAGCACTGCAAAATCTAATCCTAAAACTGACACTATCCTTAAGAATAAAGAGCCAAAGACAACCAAGAAGGCTTCTGCTAACAACTTCCCTTCGAATGTCAAAAGTTTGTTGTCAACTGGTATTTTTGATGGTGCTCCTGTGAAATATGTTTCTTGGTCACGAGAGGTAATTTGTTTACCTTTTATCTTGCTTTATTTCTGTAGTGTCATAGTTTTGTTATAATGAATAATTTCTTTCAGTGTGTTTGGTATTCTTCTTGATAGAGAAATCTCGGAGGCATCATAAAGGGCACTGGGTATCTGTGCTCGTGTGATGACTGCAAGCTGTCCAAGGTTAGCACCTCAAATTGCATGCTTTCTACACTATTTTACATGATTGAAGTGATTGTGCTCATATATTGAATTCTGCTATCATGAAGGCTCTCAATGCATATGAGTTTGAGCGTCATGCTGGTGCCAAGACCAAACACCCTAACAATCATATATACTTTGAGAATGGAAAAACCATCTATGCTGTTGTTCAAGAGCTGAAAAACACTCCTCAGGAGATGCTTTTTGATGCAATTCAAAATGTGACCGGCTCTACTATCAACCAGAAGAATTTTCGTATCTGGAAAGGTAAAATGGTACTTTTCAGTTGGTTTGATTGGTTGTGGCTAAGAAAACTAAAAAGTTAGATATTGACATGCTTAAATTGAATAAATATAAATATAGCACAAATAATCAATATTTTTTAAAATGTATTTTCCATCTTATCAGCCTCATACCAAGCTGCGACTCGGGAGCTTCAGCGTATCTACGGAAGGGATGAAGTGATCATACCTTCTTGACATTCGAGATTAATTTTTTGCTTTTTGGATGCTCGGAATATGTGGCATGTTCATAGTGCATAGCAGCAGCTTAATAGTAAGACTTTGAAATTGAAAAGTTTAAGCTGAAAGCATTCAATTTTTAAGTGCATTTTAAGTGAATACCCACTCATTGTTCATTAAGCTTTACGAATATAAAATTCTTTCTCTAGTTTCATGATTCTAAACATTAAGCATCAAATTAAAAAAAAAATTGTTAAAGTAAAAAAAAACTATTAAACACCATTGCCCTCATAAGAGAATTAAGAGAATCGCATTGGAGTCCAACACTGCCCTTGAGGCAATATCTAAGCAAAAAAATTGGTAGATGAATTTCTCCCTCCTTTTTAAGTCCCAAACCAAAGTATACGAGGTTAGTTTACCCCTCGCTCTTTCTCTTTTTTGTCTCAACAATACCACGCTTGGATTGTTTTGGTCTGTTTAAAATGCAACCCAACTAAATCCAACGTATTTATTTGTAATCCATTGGAAACTGGATTCATGAATACCTAAGGTTGACCCTTTTGACCAAAACAAAAAAGATAAAAAAGCACGTACACACACAGGACCCATTGTCCCCACCAGAAGATTTGTTTTTCTTTATTTTCTTCTCAGTTCTAGGGAGACAAAATTGGGAGCTACTAAATGACAAGGAAGAGACACCTTTATTATTTCGTGATGTCGTCACGTCACCACAAAATTATTGAACATACATTTAGGAATTTAATTGTATAGTATATTAAGTCGCTGTGAACTTTTGAGGCAGCGCACGCCTTTCTGTGTTCTACAACAAAAGCCTCTAGGCAACAAAGAAAAGATTTACTTGACCACAAGAATTCACCATGAAATTCAGCTCACTTGACATTTAATCAGGTGCATAACACACACTGGTGACAAGGTAGTATTTAGAATTATATAAAGTACTCTCCAATTATTGCTCCATAATAGGGGCCACAAATCAAGTGCATCATCACTATTTAAAGGACTAACGTATTATATGCAAAGCCTCGATCAGTAAGGGAAGTTGATTGGTTCAGGCTGAATAGCCTTCTCAACAAGCTCAGCCTGCTCCTTCTGGTGAACCTTGAGAAAACCAGTGGCTGTGGCTGCAGATGGAGCACGACCAACGTATTTGACATCTTCATATCCTCCTCTGCCAACAGCCTTCATTGAAGTTATAAGCCGGGGTAAAACGTAGTTGTATCCACCCATGTTCATTGGCTCTTCTTGACACCAAACAACCTCCGCATCTAGCACCAACATAACAGAGAAATGTGAATGTCATTTCTAAATCAATAATGCATTAATAAATTGGTCCTTTGGCTTTGAACCATATTTGTTATGACATAAACCAATTAACAGCCGCAGCAGCATTATTCAGAAAGGAATCAGGTTCACAACAGCGCAGCATTTTCCACCACAGAAAATACATACTTGGATATCGTTTAAGCTCTCGTTGGACAAGGTCATAAGGGAAAGGACAGAGCTGTTCCACCCGACAGATTGCTACATCATTTGCATCTACCTTTTTTCGTTGTTCATCAAGCTCATAGTAAACCTGCATGCGATATAGGATACTGATAGTTATGAAAACCATATTAAGCCCTAGACATGGGATGTATACCTAATCAAAGCACTAGTTTCAAGTTATAAAACATACATGGATAATAAATTTAAGAGTTTAATTTTGATACATTAATAGTGTAATTTTTTGTTTTATGTTTTGCTATCAATATATAGAAATTAAACTCTTAATTTAAAATGCCCCGAATAATAATGAAAAAACTATATACATGTAATACTTGGGGTATACGTGTCAGTAGATAAGTTGATGTTGTGCAGTGGTCCCTGAGACCCACCCATGTTCTGGGGTTAGGGTTACCAGCTAAGTTTGGAACCCTACACCTCAATGGAGGGCTATGTGTTTGAGCCACAATCTTGGGACCAAAAGTCCCGGTAATGGCTCTCCAAAGGGAAATGAATTGAAGAGTGATTTTTAACGAATTTTAGGAAACCTCTAGATGTCTCGTTTCTCAAGAAGTTTAGAAAATCGTCGGAATTTCAAAATTTGAACTACAACTCAAAAATGAGATTTTGATTGGTTGGAGTATTGATTTTTTTGATATTTTATTTGAATCCAAATGGGGGGTATTTTCTTATTTACATTTATGTTTTAAAGTTAACTTAGAATGAAGAAATGAAAATAAGTGAATGAGTATAGAAGTGACCACCCAGATATCATGACAATGAAGAAATTCCTGGCGATATGAGTTTCTTGTCACCGCTATAAGCGGTCACACCAAATAGGTGCAGGTTTTTGGCCTCTGGAGACCGCTATAGCGGTCATAAGTGCATAGTGTCAGGAGCAGAACGCGGCTTGACCGCTATAGCGGTCATATACCGCTATAGCGGTCCCCCAAGACCCCAAACGGTCTCAAAAAACGCCATCAGTTTCATTTTTGCCAAAGAGCATCAGTCTCCTTCCTCCCTCATTATTGACGAACCAGAAACCCTCCCCACCATTTTTCTCTCATTTTTCTCAATCCCATTCAAGCGTTGCTTCCCCAAATCATCAAGGTATGTTTATGTTGATAGATTTTGGTCTCTTTCCTTCCATTCCCTTCATGTTCTTAGTATAGGTTATTAATTTTTCCTCATTATTGTCAAGTGAGGGTTGCTCCCCCAATATTGTTAGAGCTAAATTAGGGTGATTAGAGGTTGATAGATTTTAATATTGAGTTTTATGATTGTTATAGTCGACGTGGGTGCCCTCCACAGCTCTCCTGAGCTCGATTGGTGTTGGCGTCAACTCTCCCCCCCTCCAGGTGAGTGGGTTTGACCTTATGACCTTATTTTGGTCATTCTATAATTAATTTCTAGCATTATAAAAATGTTTAAAGAAGGTCTATGCTTGAGTTGGTCATGGACCGATATATATAAAAATCTTCTTGCAAGTATTAGCATGAAAATTTGAATTTATAATGATGCATGGGACCATAATTGGTAAATAGTTATTATTGTTGATTTACGCCATGATTTATATATGATTTATGATGAGGAAATATTATTATTATTTTGCTTATGAGAAGCAAAAATTGCAAGGTTTGGAATGATTGGAATTTTCATTATATGATTTCTGATTAATTTTAGACTAGAAAATTTTTAAAGGGCAATTTGTGAGTTAATGGCGGTTATTAGTTAACCTTGGTATACCAAGACTTGAAGGCAAGTTATCCGTATTTTGATCGGTCAGCCAGGACGCTGTTCGCTAAGGACCGTTAAAATTTCATATAGTTAGGGGCTCTTGTTCGCGGGGTGAGCACCCAACATATAGTTGATGGATAGTCTGTTCCCACTCTTTTAGTTATCCACGAGAATCAATGTTTTTATTTTTATTTTATATTTATCCAGCAACCAGGACTTTTGTAACTAGTATGCAATTATAAATTGATGTGAATTATGCTTATTGTATTATTACTATTATGTATTTTCTTTCATGTCCCATGTATGGTTGTGAGTGAGGATCCACTTACTGAGTTTTGTCATGAAACTCACCCCTCTTTTCTTCCTTTCCTCACAGATTCAGGTGTAGCCTTGAGATCCTCCTCTTCCTCCCCCTATTCAGCAGCTTTAGTACCCTTCAGCTTGGGGTGAACTTCACATTGATGTGAAGTTTATTTATCTTGTATAGAGAGTGCTCAGTGGTCTTGAGCGGGTCCGGACCAAGCATTTAATTTATTTTGCTCACCATGATTCTTTTGTATTAAAAATGATTTAGCATCCATGGTATATTTTGTAAACGAGCAACTCGGTTATATTTATATTATAGTTATAGTTCCAGACTTTATTTATGAGAAAAAGGAATTTATTTAGGTTTATTACGAGTTCAAGATGAAATTTAAATTATGACTTGAAGTAGATTTTATGAATAAAATATGCATGTAGTTCGGCGCAACGATTATGAGGCTTACGTGGGGATGGGGATCCTCACGTGCCGGTCACGATCCAAATCGGGTCGTGACAATACATGTGGACAGCTAGTTTCATACGAGTATCACAAACCTTTCCAGAGCAGAGTACAAGACGTCTAATACCCTCCTCAAGATCAGAGTGGTCATTTTGGTCTTTTATGAGGCGCTTGAACCTGGTTCCCTGTTTGTCAAAACCTGGGTGTCCTTGGACATCATCAAACTCGGATAAATTGGACTTGCAAGCTTTACTACGAAGCAGATTCTTAGGGGACATTACAATCAGAGGTTTACGGAAGTCTCTGTGTATCTGAAAGAATACAAAAAAGCAACATAAAGTACATGACTTTTTAAGTGACAAGGATTAAATATACCAAATCATTAGAAACAACTACCAACCTGCCGGCGTAAAACATGGAAGAAATTTGCAGGAGTTGTAACATTTACAATCTGCCAATTGCACTCCTGAATTTGTTTCCGAAGAGTTGGCTCCATCTCAGGAATGACATAAGGATTGTCATCAGCCATCTATCAATAAATTGGCGAAGATGTTATTTCAATATTACCATGAATAACATTGAAAGATGACAGAGCACAGGCAAGAAGACTGAAAAGAATATGCTCCAAAGTAAGCAGCAAGAGAAATGATTTAAATAAATTTTTCATGCAGGAGTAAAAGATTAAAAGTTCTTTGAAGAGAATTGGGACATAGATCCATGATAGAGCACCTGAAGAAAACGTTCCAATCTTCCACTTGAATGCTCAGGGCCCTGGCCATCATAACCATGAGGAAGTAATACAACAAGCCCAGTCTGACGTAGCCACTTAGACTCACCAGAACTCAAGAAATTGTCAAATATCACTTGAGCACCATTAGCAAAATCACCAAATTGAGCCTCCCAGATCACCAGTGAATTAGGATTTTCCATTGAGTAACCCAATTCAAATCCAAGAACACCAAACTCAGAAAGTGAGCTGCATATTTTATCAAAGACTGCTTAGAAAAAGAGACTAAGAATAGAATCCAATCCATCATTAGCAGAAGTATCAAGTTGTTTAAGGATCAAATGGACTATGCAGCAATGTTTATTATATGAGAGATGAGATCTAGTAGCCATCCAGAGGAAAGCATACAACTTAGCAAGGTAGAAAGAGGAATCATTCAAAGGATAATCCCAATTATAGGATATTTTGAGAGATACAGGAAATGAGGTAAGTCATTAAAATTTAAAATGCACTAGATACCAGGAAAGCAGATTACCTATTGCTAACAGTAAACATCTCTTCATTTTGGTTCATTATAACATGGTCAAGGGGGCAATATATCTCGCCAGTTATCTGGTCATGAACTACAGCGTGCCGGTGACTGAATGTTCCTCTTTCAACGTCCTGACCACTTAACCGAACATGATTACCTTCAACCAGCAATGTAGCAAAAGCAAGTGCCTCTGCAAACCCCCAGTCAATATCTTCTCCTGATTCAATCATTTGGGCACGCTGTTCATAAACCCTCTTCACTGCTTTATGAGCAGTAAAATTTTCAGGTAAGACAGTGATTGCTTTCCCAACATTTTTCAAAATCTCTGGTTTCACGCTGCACAGAATAGATCATAGATTTCAGTGGTGTTAAACAAACAACAGAAGAGATACAAGCAATAATAACGTTAAATCATCATACCCTGTGTTCCGAATACGTGAAAGCTGTTCAGGTGACTTGAAACCAGACCAATATGCTGAAAGCCAGTCCCTTCTTTTTGGAACATAATCTTTGCTAGCCAAAAATTCTTCATTTAGAATTGACATGACCTTCTTGTGTATCTTATCAATGTCCGCTTGTGTCACCTCCCCGGATTCCAAAAGTTTCTTCTGATAGATTTCAAGCGCTGATGGATGGTTTTGAATTATCTATATATAGCCCAGAAAGTTGAAAATCTAATTAACTCCAAAAAGTAAAAGCAATAAGCATTGAAAAAAAGAAGAAAATTATAAATAAAAGGGCTAACCTTATACATTTTAGGCTGTGTAAAAGATGGTTCATCAATCTCATTGTGGCCAAATCGACGGTAACACACCAAGTCAACAACCACATCTGAATGGAAAGTCTGCCGCCATTCGGCTGCTAGCTCGCAGACGTGAACAACTGCTTCCACATCATCACCATTCACATGAAAGATGGGAGCATTTAAGGCCTTAGCAACATCAGTGCAATATTGTGAAGACCTTCCTGCCTCTGGATCAGTTGTAAATGCAACTTGGTTGTTGAACACAATGTGTATAGTCCCACCTGTAGTGTAATTTGGAAGTGCACTAAGATGAAGAGTTTCATAGACCACACCCTGTCCGGCAAAACTACCATCTCCATGAATCAAAACACCCATGTTTTTCATCCTGTCCACATCATCTGAGTAATACTGCTTTGCTCGAGTTTTTCCAACAACAACCGGATTGACCGCTTCCAGGTGACTAGGATTTGCCACCAACGACAAATGTAACTTCCTCCCACCCCTAGTTGGGCGATCATAAGATGTTCCCAAGTGATATTTAACATCACCGGTTCCTGTGTAAAGCCCATCTTCATCCTCAGGCTGTCCACCACTAAACTCGCAAAAAATCTGACGAAGTGGCTTCCGGACTACATTACCCAAAACATTCAATCTTCCCCTATGTGCCATTCCCATGACTATGCTCTCCACCCCAAGATCAGATGCCCGGTCAAACATTTCTTTCATGCCAGGAATAAGAGTCTCTCCCCCTTCAAGCCCAAACCTCTTTGCTGATTTCCACTTGGTAGCCAAGAAGTTCTCAAAAAGAGTACTCCAGGAAAGCCTATCAAAAATAACCTCGCGACGCTCCCGAGTAAATTGCGCAGGTGCAGGGGTCTCAATCTTATCCCTAAGCCAATTACACTTGTCACGATCTGGTATGTGCATGTATTCATACCCAAGGCTTCCACAGTAAGCTTGCTCAAGCCGTGTCAAAATGGATCTAAGGGTCTGCACTGGACGATTCTCAGACAAAAATCCTGACATTCTCCATACCCCCACAAAGAATTCCCTGTCAAGATCAGCCTCAGTGAACCCATAAAGGGCAGGGTCTAACTCATCAGGGACTTTTCGTTCTTTCAGTCCCAACGGATCTAACTTGGCTTTCATGTGACCATTAACCTGGTATGCTCTCACTAACAACAGCAACCGCATACTCTCCTGGATTGTCTGACCAGAAATTCCTGGGGAGGTGGAAGCCTGACCAACAAAGTTCCTGAAGAAATTGTCCCAAGACTCATCGACACTGTTTGGATCAGCTTCCCAAGCCCTTTGAAGCTCCTCAAGATAGACACTGCTTGTCCCATCTAAGAAGTTGTCAGTCAACCTAGAAAGGGGTACAGGGCGAGGTACAGGTGCAGTTTGTGCTTTGGATTTGAAAACTGTAGTGTGGAAGTTTCTGCTAGCTGCTGGAAAAGCTGTGGCCCTTGCTACATAATAAGGCGATCTACTCCGACAGATATTTCTTCTGATTGCATGTTTTGCTATGCTGGAAGCAACTCTTAACCATGCCATGGTTCTAACTCAGAAGAATCAAGAATATCACCAATTTCTCAATGAATGTATCTCCTCAAGCACTGCCTTTACACATCACTACACCAGTCATTCCTATTAATATCAAATCACGAAAAAATGGTCCAACATGACATCGTGACAACCAAAAATCTACGTGGAAAATAATCATGATGAAGAGTAATAAACAGTGTTGCAGAAGCTGGATGAAGATATGATAACTAAATAAACAGAGAGAAGAACCACCAACATTGAAAAATGCACATCCAAATAACAGAGTAAGTGAGTACCGAAGCCATGGACACAAACACACAGCCATAAAACCAAGAGCAAGAAATTTAGTTTAATCAAGAGAAGGGAATTCAACCGTGAAAGCTTGCCATCAAAATGCCATCAGCATACTGAATTTATACTTTTTTTAAGCCCGATACTAAGGTACAAGTGTAAAAGCTCCCTATAAATACTCAACCAGAATCGGACACAGGAAAAAAAAATGCACCAACGAACAATTTACTCAGACACTTGTTCCAAAAAACAATAAAACAAAGGGCAGTCAAAGGTGAAGTCAACTTCATCAAAGCAAAAACAAAAACACACACCGAAAAAAAGATCCCCAAATTCGTGGAACCAATCAAAATGTTAGCCTGACCACAATCACAAACCCAGCTCTTAATCACCTTACTAGCTATGAGAAAATTTTGTTTTTTAAACAAAAAATGGAAAAGAGCGAGGATGGTGTTAGTAAGAGGAACCTGGAAATGGGAGAGAAGTGTGTGAGAGTAAGAACCTTAAATGGCAGCGAAGATGATAATGAATGAATGGGAAGATTGTGCGTGCGTGTGTGTGTGTGTTGAAGAAGGCTGTTTTAATGCAAAGTGAAAACGTTTCCAGAGTATGTTTTGCCCATACATTCATCCATCTCTCCTTCCACTTTTCCGCACTTTGGTGGGTCCCATATCGGACCAAGACGAGCATTAGTAGTATTTTTTCGTCATTTCCTCTAGCCTTCTACTCTCTAGAGATCGCTTTGTGCTTCCGGTAAGTTCTTTTATGTTCATAGTATATCTACTCTATATATAAAGAAAATAATCTTTTTAGTATTTAAAATTTTTATTTCTTAAAATATCTTTGATGTATAGGTGGTGGAAGGAAATTAAAAAAATAAATAAAATAAGTTAAAAAATAAAAAAAGTTATCTATACTATATATAAAGAAAATTTTTTTGATATCCAAAATTTTTATTTTCTAAAATACCCTTAATATATAGGAAGTTGGAGAAAGTTATAAAAACAAATGAAATAAATTAAAAAATTATAAAAATAAAAAATATGAATTGATAGGCACATAAGTATCTATTAATTCACTAGTATATATATATAAAAAAAATCATTTGTAGAAATCGGAGAAAACTTCTCCACACTATGAAAAAAGAAAAAATATTTACATGGCAGTTATTATGGATTCAGCGCATATTGAACAAAAATATTGAAAGTGTTATTCTTATATTATCTCAATCAAAACATCGCGTAGAATGAGAAAGTAGTAGGATGAGAATTAAATTTATTTTATACTATAAAATGATTTACTTGAAATGTTAGAATTATTGATTACAGTAAATACTAACTGCAACCAATTTTTTTTTTTTTTATAACATGAACTACAACTATTCTTGATATAAGTGCAATTAGAGAACTGATATTTAGACCCCTATTTTTCGGATCAGACAGTTAACTTACCTTTTGGTAAATAAGTAGGAATGACAATGGCTATCCTATCTCACCCTACCTGTCCCCTACCTATCCCGCTTAGGTTTTAAAATATGCTCCACATCTTATATATATATTTTTAAAAATATAATTAGTAATGTATTATTTATATATTTTAAAAGAGAATTACCTAACCTTAATATAATAATGAGTATTAAAATATATTAAACTTATTTAAAATTTAATTATTTTATTAGTATTAATAATTATTACTTTAAAATTTAAATATTAATAATAATTTTATTTTATATATTTATATTTTATTTTTAAAATTTTAAGATAATTTTATAAACTTTTTTAAATATTACAGGACGGAGAGGGCGCAGGTTTAAATTTATAAAACCTGCCATCCTTTTACGTGTAGGAAGTTCAAAACACTTTTGTGGGCCGTGGCCCATATACAAAAATCTTTGTGGATCGGAGCGATAATGAAAACACAAATGAAAAACGATGACCATGAAACTGTTAAGGCATTTAATGAAAGCCCATATCGCTCGTAAACATTTAACTTGAATTGTAGGGCTTTACCCCGAAGGGAGCCCTTCCAGAAATTCTCAAAGGCCTGGGCCAAACCCAGGCCTAAGAGGGGGTTTGGAAATAGTTTTCAACCAGCAATAGACGCGCCTCGGTTAGAACCTCACTAGCTGCGTCATTGCCCCAAGCGCAAAGATGCTTCCCATCTTTCTAAGCCTTGCTTTTATAAGAGCAGCTACCAGTCTCTTCTATTTGTTATGGTCGATGTGGGACTTCTTCAACTCTGCTGAAAACATGCACAGCAGCTTATTCCTTCTCTTCTCTTCTAAAGTGTGAGAACATGACATGACGATTCAGACTTGAATCCATAGTGTATCGGATGAATTTGGTTGTCCTTTATAGTGCATAGAGCCCATAAAGAAGACATATTCCCAGGTAACTGCAGAAGTAAGTAGCATCATAAATTAATCTTCATCCTGATAGTCATATTCAGTCACTTTGAAGGACATGCCAACAGCTTTTAACCATTATTTGAATATATACGTTGTGCATTCAATGGCATGGTAGAATTAATCGGTTTTTCTGCGGATTTGATGGTTTTTGAAAATGTTTCGTTAAGGTACTTCGAGAATATCCATCAACGGCCTCTGCTCAAGATTCAAACTCGGCCGCACCTTCAATTCAGTGCGTTAACAAGATTAAAAATTGAGTGTTGCTATCATATCATAGTGTGTTAAGGATGGTTGGTTTAAGATTTAGAAAAGAAAAACAGTACATAAATAATTAGGTTTTTATCATATTAAATAACAAAGTCCAGTTTTATGAAATGTTTTGTAATTCATAACAAACAAATGCTCTAAAGACTTCCATTATCTCATAAAAGTTTCACTCACTCTGGACAATATTATTTACATCACTGTTAAGTGGTTGAAAGCTTGATACATATCATATAGCCCAGCGTCTTATACCAGGAAAGACAAAAAAACGCCCGAACAAAAATAGAAGCAGGGACATCTAGCCCTGGACAAACTAAAACAGAAGATTCAACCAAATAAATAAATAAATAAAACAGAAGTGGATAAAATAATTAGAAAAACCGTTTTGAGTCCAAGGATTCCAGCCAAAGTTCGCACTAACATAATTTACATGGCTAAAGCTGGCTTCAGGGGCCACATTCAATATGAACATGAAGTTTACGACAAGATAGCTGGACCAGTCAATAATTTAACATTTAAAAACATTTTAACTTTCTTTTTCAGGAAACTCAGTTTCAAAGTATGAATTAAACTCTCCCCCATTTAGTGAAAATTACTGCAACTTTATCATTGTCATTATCATTATTATATCGTGCAGTGTAATTGCTTGATTATGGTTGTCCACATTCCTAAGTCGATCAACAAAAGAACATTTCGAGTGACATACTTTGCAAGTGTCAACAAGTAGTATTTCTGATATTTCGAGTGACATACTTTGCAAGTGTCAACAAGTAGTATTTCTGATAATCTATCTGAATCTAAGTATGAGATCTTCTTAAAGAGTGTACAGGTGGTTCTGAAACAGGCAAGTGAAGCAAATAAACTAGTCACAACAAATTCCACCGACTAAACGAGCCAAATATTTAAAATACTAATTTTAAAACATGAAATCCGAAGTTGGGAAATACAGAGAGACAAATACATGCTCCCACTTTCAATGTCATCAATATAGCTTTCGCACCCCACCTGAGTGCAACTGTAGAATCTGCACCCTCTTGCTTCAGATACTGAATCTTATGAACCGCAGCAAGCTGACTTTGGCGCAGCTTGACCACCACTGGCCGCTGGGTCTGGTTGGTTAATCTTGATAGTCTGAGGCTGAACCATCAGAGAAGAGAATATCATCATTAAGCAGTAAGAAAGAAGCAAAGCAATAAAACTATGCACTTCCTATGCCTGTTAGCATTTAAATCCCAAATATTTCCTCAACGAGTTAAATAAAGAAAATACTTCATACATGATGGCAAATTTTAGTCTTTCAGAAAAGAAGAAAATACAGAGGAAACAAGGCTCCACTCTCGAATGAACTAACATTTTTCAAGGAAAAGTGAAAAAATAAAAAAGAAGGAAAACACATTAAGGACAAAGAGAGTCAGCAAAATACCTCAGCTCTAGAATCTGTATCTGCAAGCCTTTGCTTAATGTCTCTTGCTATTGAAAAGAAAACCTCCTCCACATTCATGTTTGTCTTAGCACTCTGCATGTGTTCTTGAATATAAGTACGATGAAATCACATATAACTCGATGAAAATGTGATTGTCAAGCATGTTGCTACTCACGGTTTCAAAGAACTTGATACCATACTCATCAGCAAGAGCTTGACCTTTGGAGGTAGGCACAGCCTAGGGGAGAAAAAAGATAACACCTTTTGCTTGTATCAATGAAGAATAGTAACAAAGACAGATTAAAGCAGACAGAAATTTCTTAATGTCAAATTGGCAAGCAACTGTGGCTTGAGCAGGGATTCAATCATGAAAATGCTGCTTGGTCAATTAATTTTAAACTCCAGCGAACTAAGATTTAATGTGTACACAGAAACAGACCCCCAATGTACATACCCTTTTACTTTCATCCATATCAGCCTTGTTTCCTACAAGTATCTTGTTTACATTGTCAGAAGCATGCTGTTCAATATTGCGTATCCAATTCCTAATATCTGAACAGGAAGAAGCTAGCTATGTTAAAAAATGAAAGGCAGGCAGGATGACCAAAGTAAGCTTAACCATCAATGTAAATAAGAGAGGAATACTCCAAGGGAACAATAAGAAATGAAGAAAAAGAAGAAGAAAATGCAATTTGATTGGTCAGCCAAAGCTGAAATGATGCCTAAAATACTAAACTATTAGTGCATAAACACATCAAAGGAATGCCATCCATGAAATATCTTTGAACTTCCAACAAGACCAGGGAAAAGAGAGTACTATTGAAGGATGCTTCATCAGTAACATCATAGACCAGCAAGATACCCATGGCTCCACGGTAATAAGCTGCAACAGTATGTAACATTTTAACAGGGGTTTTCTTTTGATCAAAGAATGAAGCATGCAATAAAAGTAGCAACATTTAAAATTACCATGAGAACTGAGCTTATTAGACATTTAGACTAAATTATTGTATCCTTCTACATGAGTATAAAATAGGCACATGCAAACTTTTTATTTGAGTCACAGTACAAAATTCAAAAATTGAAACTTCCACCTAAAATAACTATTTTCTATGAAAATTTGCAAGTCTTAGATGAGTTATTGATTATGCTTAAAAACCTTATTTCAACTAATCACAAGCTCACAACCACAATATTTATCCTTCAACTAAATTTGACAAGAATGCATGTTAACATATGAAATAAGCCTATAAACTATCCTTTTCCCAGTATATGAAACTAAGTAAAGAGCTGACAATTTTGAATTCATGAGCTGGGTAGCACAATACTACACATACCTGTGGTAATAGTTCGAAATCGCTCCTGACCAGCAGTGTCCCAGATTTGTAACTTAATGCGTTTGCCATCAAGTTCAATGGTTCTTATCTTAAAATCAATGCTGCCATATAGATTATTATAAGAAGGTTTTATTTTCACAACAAAAGATACACGTTTGCTTGTGTTCAATTATTTGTATTTACAGAGACTAAACATCAACAACAGCAGCAACAACGAAATCTTGTCCTACTAGGTGGGTGGAACAATTCGGCACCCCAACATTGACAAATTTTTCATGCTAAATATAACGTTTACTACTATTGTATACCAAATGAGCTCTAGATATTATTAAGTCGTCCCTAGCTATGGTTCCAAAGCATATTAAACGAGAAAAACAGGAAATGTATTCCATGCAGCCTTATTAATTACTTGGTAGTTGGTAGACTACAAAGTCACCCGTCAGTGAAATGAGGAGATATCTACAGTAACACAAGGTAATAACTGCAATAGCATTTTAGAGAGAAAAAAAAAAAGGTCTGCCGATACTAACCCAATAGTGGTGATAAAACTAGTTGTGAAGGAACCATCAGAAAATCGCAAAAGCAGACAACTTTTCCCCACACCTGAAATAGCTTTTAGTCAGTAAAAAAAGGAACAATACGTTTTTTAACTGTGATCCAATACACACACACACTAAAGGACAATACTCTGATGTTCAGCAGTTACACAATCCCCTTAAAATACTCATCGCAACTGAAACCAAGGAAAACTAATAATCAAACTCCTGTTTTAGCAATCTCGTATAAAATTCACACAAGGGCACACTACAGTTAAGAACCAAACTCCTAAAAACCCAAGTGTGTGGCTGCTCCCCTATCCCAGAAGATTGAACATGTCGGCATTCAAATTATGACGACAAAACTAACATTTAAGATAAAACCCCAACAGTTGAAACAAAACACATGAGCATCCAAAACAAAACAAAATTGATCACTTATCCTTTTCCCATTACAAACCGATTGTAAATAACACAAAACTAAAAACCACGTAAAAAGAGGGCTAAAAAAAACATATTGCACAATAAGAAAAACAACGAGGATCTGGGAAAATAAAAGTAACCCATTTACTTTCCTTGAATTCGGAAATAAGGGGTGTCGAAAAAAAGAGATTTTGGAGGGGGGGAAGGCGTAAGAATAACGAACCACTGTCGCCAATAAGAAGAAGCTTGATGAGATAATCGTAATCTGCACGTGCCCTCGCTGGTGGTGCTGCCATCGCTTTGATTATTACTAAACACAACAACTCTTCGAACCAAAAACAAAAAAGAAGGTTGTCTCTGACTGTGGCACTGTGGACAGAGAGAGAGAGAGAGAGAGAGGGAGGGAGGGAGAAACGTGAAAGTGTTGTTGGGCACCTTCGGAAGAGATCAGAAGGGAAGAGAGGAAAAGAGTACCATCCGAAATGGTTAGAAAGGAATCGGCGGCGACATAGGAAGAGATCGGAGACGAAATGGGTCTGAAGAGTTTGCTTTGCTCCCTCTTTCTCTCTTTCGCTCGCTAGGTCCTTTTTTTTTTAAAAAAAAAAAATTGCTAATCAAACTAGAAAAAAACGATATAAAAACTAAAAGGAGATCATATAATTTTCCTAATGGTTTGATTTTAATATACTTATAGTGTGAACATGTAATGTAATTATTTATTGTTAAATTAATATATATAATTAATTTTTTATATTCACTGCTTTAGAAATTTGATAGAATGGCAATGTTAGTCTATTAAAATCAATAAATATACTTTTACATGCTTTAAATAAAAAAATAAAAATCGATGTTCCTAAAAAATGGAAAGAGTAATCAAATGAGAAAGAACACGATTTAAAATTTTAAATAATTATATGATTATAATTTTAATATATTTATAATGTAAAATTTTTTATATTGTTAATTAGTTATGTATTGACATATTAATAAACATATTTAAATCTCTTACTTGTGAAAAGTCAAATACATATATATGAAAGAATTAGATAGCAAAATTATATATATATAAAAAAAAAACTATTAACACATCAAAATTAAATTCTAATTTACGTTTCATAAGCGGCTATCGTCATTCTGATGTAAACTAATATTTGACTGTTTGTTTCATTTTTTTAAATGTATCGACAACTCTTGAGTGTTATTCTTTTCTTTTGTTTTTTTTTTTTTTTAACTGTGTTTTATTAATTATAGTGACTATCTGCCTTTGTGTTTGTTAAATCCTTAACAAGAGCAGGCGAGACTCAACTATTCTCAAATAGAGCAACCAAGAAAACCAACATCTCAATATGAAGTAACATATCTACATGCCATTCTCCGGACTAATTTTCAGAAACAATTACAAAAGACATCCACATGAAGAGGTTTAAGTTCCCAAGTTTTCAATTTGATTTCTCATAAACACAAGCCCAGCAACCACACTCCCAGTTCTTCACAGGTACTCCATTAACTGACACAAGTTACACTAAAATGTTAACCAGCCAAATTGTAATCTCCCGCTTGCTGGTATAAATTGTAGCTCCCAGGTACTTCCATTTTTCCAGCTAGATAGTCATTCCCTGCAAAAGATAAATTTGGGGCAGCAATATCAGGTCTTGATGGTCCATTGCTATAACAGAATAGAGAGAGGCTCATCAGTGAAAATAAAATTCCAATTCTAAATTACCAAATTAGTAGTCCAAGGTTATTTTCACAATATCATAGGACCAAAATCAATCGAGTATTTCCTTTGAAAATGACACATCATGGACAACTGCAAACTTTCTTGGTACACTAGCTTGAGAACTTTCCAAAACACACAGACACACACACAATGATGGGCTTTACTAAGCACTATACATTAATATATGATGCTAATGAGGTGTTAAGGGGAGGAAGAAAACAGAAGACGTTACATACTTGAGTTTGATAGCACCTCATCGAAAACAGACATGCGACTAAAATTTCTTGTCGCTCCTAGGCTGCCATCTGATTGGAACATGGAATCTGGTTTGTTAGAATCTTGATTCAAGTACTGCAACTCTGAGCACCCTTCAGGGTTTTGGAAGCACAGCTTTTCCGACCCAGTACTAATTATGGCATGTTGTGAATGAAATTCCTCTGGCTTTGTCTTCTTATCCTTAGAATCAACCTCAGTCTCTACTTCTGATTCAGTGTTACCAGGTGCCACATTTTGCAGTTTCCTCTTTGATCTAGCACGCCTATTCTGGAACCAATTATAGACATTTGTTTCAGAAATTTGGCCATGTTGGCTCAGTTCAGCAGTAATCTCCTTAATCTTTTCTTTGCTTGGAGTTCCATTCCCTTGATCAAATATACGCTCAAGAATTTGAAGCTGCACAGGTGTAGGAGTCCACCTTTGTCTGGATGTCATTTTATGGCCAACAGATGTCATCAATGGGTCACAGTATATATTTCCAAGCCTAACCCCTGATGAAGAAAACACCAATCTTTTCTTTAGATCATGTTGGATATTAATACACACACGTCATTGTAATATGACAAGTGAAGGAAACAAATTTTTCCCTTTTTCACCAGTAAAAATCGCATACCATATTTGTTCTTGTTGATTTGAAAATAGAAGGCAAAGATATTGGTTGGAAATTTTATTGGACAACTTGAAAGGCTATGTTAGAAGTAGCACTTAGCACAACAGCAATAATGCAAGGAAAAATTCTACCGGATATGATTACTCTATGAAAGTCACCACCAGCTTGGCACTAATGATTGTTGGTTATAACTGCAAACAGGTACAACAATGAAATTTCAAGTCCCATGTGCCGTATTTGTGGGGAAAACGATTGTTTTTATGTTGCCTTGTCCTTTTCTGATATCAGGAATCTGGTTGGCTTAAATAGCTGAAAATATATAAGGCTTAAATCATGTAGACAAATCTAAAGAGATGGCAAAGAGAAACTCAATTGGATTCCCTCAAACCTTATCATTGAAGGCTTTGGGTAAGCAATCAACATGGGAAAAAGGATATTAATGGGAATTCATCAGCATTAGTATTATAGTATCTGTTTTCCAAATGAAAACATAGAGAAGTGCATGATACATCTTGATAGGTAGGGGTAGCCCAAAAGCGAGAGATTCAACAATGGATTAACTGAGAAAACCACACATGTAAACCAAACGTCACATCTTGACGCAAAACTCTAAGGCAACAAGTCTATAGGTCCTCTCATATTATATACTCTTCATTTAGTCTATTCTCAACTAACGTGAGACTTCATCTTTCACACTTGAAACTCTAGCATATTTTTCAAATTTGTTAGTTAATTCCTGAAATTGAAAATTAAAGAGCCTACTTGTGGAAGCCTTAAGGCTGAACTAAGTCTTGAACATTTTTTTTTGCTGAAGACAGACATAACAATTATCACAAAGGAAATTATTCCGGAGAGACAAAAATAATAACGCTATCCTAAAACAAGCATATTAGACATGCAGTATGATCAGCACATAGTAAAAAACAAATTTTGACATAATGGTACAAAATAAATAGATACGTAGTAAAATAAAAGTGAAAGACCTGCAAGATCCTGCTGAGCAGAGAGGGTCCTGTGCATCTCAATAAGCTGCTCACAGATGGTGGCATAAACTGCAATCTGTTTCCTCAGAGTTTCCAACTGCTCATCAGTCATCACCTTCACATACATCATCTCTCCTCCTCCGTTGTCACTACTCCCATTCTGCTGCTGCCACCTCTGCACCTGTTTCTGCCACTCCATCGTGTTCACCATCCCTTCTCTTCTGTTCTCGGATGAATGAATGAATATAAAGTGAATGGTGCTACTAAGTAATGGTCAAATCAGAGACAGAGAGATAGAGAGAGAGAGAGAGAGAGAAGTCAGAAAGGTTTGTCAGAACATAAAAAGTGGAAGTACGAGGAAACCGACAAAAGGCACAAACATCATACTGTTGTGGGAGAAACCCGATCCTGGGTTGTGTTTTGCTGTAGCACATGTGAGTATGACTTCATCCATTTTGAATATTCAAAAACATAAAATAGACAGCCATGTGCAGTGCCGACCGAAAATTCTGCAGAGCAATTGTTTTGCAATTATTTTTGCATTTATTGCGTCAACCTTTGAAATCAATGGATAATTGTCAAATTAATCTTGTGAGCCTCGCTTGGTTTGTCTGCATGCCGACATGGCCCTGTAAATCCTGACGGCCCAAAATTCATTAGGCTGACTTGGAATCGGGATTTCAAAAGTTTGATTTGGTATATTTTTCGGCTGATTCATGGCATATATATTTCCATTGAAATTGGACCGAATTTAAGTTGCTGCATAATTTATTGAAGAAATTCCACTTATCTCAGTCAAATATAACTCACATTTTCTCCATTTTCAAAATTTACATGTCAAGTTCCTAAGTTTTAAAAAATCTTACACTAATCTCTCCTATTAATATGTCATTTTTCCTGTATGGGTTTTTCTCACTTGATAAAAGGATAATTAGCTTATTTAATAGTTATATTAATCTTTAATACTTACAAAAATTCCATTAAAAAATATGTATTGTGCACATGTGTGTTGTTTCGTGAAAGTCACTAATGAACTAATGTTAGTAGAGGAGGTCAGTGTAGGATTTTTCAAAACTTAGAGATCTGATATGTGAAGTTTGAAAATAGGGGGGTGTGAGTTATATTTCACCAAATTTTAGGGGAATTGAGTGTAATTTTCTCTTTGTTTAATTGTATACAAGCCAATGATAAATTGTAATATTTTTTAAATTTTAATTTTTATATTTTACATGCATTAATATCCTTTTTATATTAATTTATTTTAATATAATTTAAATTTTAAGCATTTGACAATGTAAAAAAAATAAAAAAGATAATGTAAATAAATTTTATATAGGAAACCAATAAAAATTTAATAAAGTACCAAATTATAGTGAGTGGTTATTACAATAGGTTGTAACATAATATGATTTGACACTTTCTTAAAATTTTATTGATTAATAATGTAAAATAATTTTACAACTCATAATTATTATATATTATAAAATATATCTTTAAGTTTTCTCTTTTAATTCTAAAATTTGTTCACTTTATTATCTAATTTTATGTATATTATATAAATATCTTATTGTTCATATTTGATATGATTATTAGTTAGGAAAAATAAAATGAAATAAAATTTGCCATAGGTGGTGGCAGATTATTAGTTTATTGAAAGTTTTCTTTAAAAATAGGGAATTTGCCACTTATTATGCTAAATAGTCAAAATATATTGAAAAATGGTGATGGTTTCACATGTAAAAAGTCAAAAGAAAGGGAAAAAAAGATAAATATTTGATAAATATATGATTGTGGTGGAATTCTGTAATACTTCAAATATACGTGGCCTTAGAGAAGTTTGGTATGGTCTTAGGGTCTCCCAAGATCCACTCATGTTGATCGGGAAAGCCCCGATTATGCATAGGACCCTTATCACATACAGTAAATGTTTCTAACAATGCTATAATGGTCCAGGACTGCTATAGCGGTGGAAAAGAGGAAGGGGGTTTCAAAACCGTTGTAGCGGTTAGTGCAATGGACAAGGAGGGGGTTCCAGGAACTCTATCAACTGCTATAGCGATCCTGGACCACTATAGTAGTCATATGTTGGCAAGAAGGGGGTTCTTGACACCCCTGACCACTATAGATTGCTATAGTGGTGCCCTTGGGGAGCAATAATGTCAAAACGATATTGTTCTGCTTAATGAACCCCAACCCCCTTTAAATACCCTAAACTCGAGATTTCACCCCTCATTTCCGAAAACCTTCACATCTAAACTCATTTTCTCTCTTCCTCTCTCAATCCAACCACAAATTCTCCTCCTCCAATATTTAACGTAAGGGATTTTTGTTGGTTTCGTCATCTTCTTCTTCTCTATTTTATGTTATATGATTTTGGTTGTTGTTGTTCTCCATTGTTATCAAGTGGGGGTACTCCTCCAATGTTGTTAGAGTTGATATAGAACAAACTAGAGAGTATTAGAGTTTATTCTAGAGTTTTGTTTCTTCAATGGTAGATATTGGTGTTGTCCCTGCTCCATGGAGCCTAGTTGGTGTTGACACCACTCTTTCCTCCTTTCTAGGTAAGTGGGTTCGAATCCTGTGATCTTTGTGATCCTTAGAGTTATTTTCTTTAGAGTTTGTCATGAATGCATAAATTAGAGACTATTTCAAAGAAACTAGAGATTATTATTGATTTATCAGGTTTATGAAAATTATGATATTCAAATTTAAAGGAGCATGAAAGAGATGTTTTAATGCAAACTCATCAGACCATTGTTGCTAAAATGATTTTATGAAAAGCTAGAGCATGATTATAATTATTTAGATAATTCATGACTTTCATAATGATTCCCAGAGTATTATATTTTATATAATAGAGATTGAATTCAGAGTAGAACCTAGTACAAAAATTAGAGAAAATAATTAGTTTTATGATTTAGAGAAACAGATAGTGAGTTAATGGCTGAACCCGATCATTAACCTTGACACCAAATTATCCTTAGAGACAATCTCATAGAGGAGATATGGAACCTAATTAAGTGTCCAATTTAAATCTTTGAGAGAATACAGAGTAGATAAAATTGTTATTTCATGATTGACATGCATAACCACAATATATATATTGTTAAGAACTGTATAACCAAAGATTTCCTATTTCTCTTTTAAAGTAATGTTGTGTTGTTTATGTTTTTAGAGATTCTTGATTTTAGAGCTACTATGTATAAATATATTAAATGATTTTATAGATATTTTATTGGTCAAGCTTTACGACTATGTTTATCTGTGTATCCTGTTGTTGTCCCATAAGAGAGTTGAGAGTAAGGGCTTACTCACTGAGTTTTAAATGAAACTCACCCTTCTCCTTTTTTCCATTACATATACACTAGTTGATTCGGGTTATTCTTAATTACCTCCTCCCCAGCAGTAGAGATGTTCAGTTGGTGAGCTCCACCTCGAAATGAAGTGCCTTTTTGCGTTTTGTATAGAGATAGAGTGCTCAAGTGTCATTGAGGACATGGTCTCAGACCATAGAGATAGGTTTGCATTGACTGTCATGATTATTTTGTATTTACATGATTAAAGTTTTCATAGTTATTTTGTACAGAGAGCAACTCACATATTTTGTATTATAGAGACTAATTTAGAGTTTAATTATGAAATTGTTAATTATGATAGCTTGAATTTCAAAAAACTAGAGATTTATATCTGAGATGAAATTATGTTTTAAAGATGAATTTTACTATTATTATTATTATTATTATGTGTATATAGAGAGACTCAGAGGTCACAAGATCTACATAGGAATGAGATCCCTCACGTGCCAATCACGTTATCTAATCGGATCGTGACAAATTCTACATTAAATTCTATATTTTGATAAACGTAACGATGTAGTATGGGAAGAGGTTATATGAGGAATTAGAGAGCTCATGAAATAACCTTCTTTCCTTATCAATTTGCTTTCGTGCACACTGGATGTGAGGAAGGATACCTGTAAGCACTCCTATGAGAGTTTCAGTAGCAGTTTTGGATGTGATAGTACACGAATGCATGCATGTTTTCTTTCAAATACCCTTTAAATAGGATATACAAACGACTGTTACCACTACCATCATATCTCGGTACACGGTTTGTGGGATTGTGCATTGATTATGTTGTGAGATCGTGGGGCATGTGGCTTCATGCCAGGTCAGATTGGAAGATAGCCTTGTGCCACGTGAGGTCGGAAACCGTTGGGCATATGCGGCGCGTCAAGCTTTCCGCCATGTGGCTTTGGACTCTTGTGCGGATTCGTTATGCTTATTGTTACCTTGGGCTTTGATATTGGGTTCACAACATGGGCTTGCCCAATGGGGCTCAAAATGCTAGGTCGTAACAATAAATATACACAATTTTATATTATAATAAATGTACTATTAAAATCCCGTAAAATAAATCACCTCCCTGCTTTTGTTGATTTTCATGCTCTCTTTTCTTCTTTGGATCGTTTCACATGGATATTACATTTAAGTGATGCTCTTCATTCTTCCAAGATTCGTGTAAAACTATTTTAATCTATTTAATTTTACCCTTTTTGGTCTTCAACATATTCTCAATTTTCAAACAACCATATAGTGTGCTTGTATTTTTGTTTGTATATCCCCAAACCATAATTTTAGAACTTGAGAAAAAAATATATAAACATACTATTTTTTTTTTGGTAACGATATAAACACACTATTAAATATTAATCAAGAGATATTCTTTAAAAAAGTTACCATCAAAGTTGAGACGTCTATTTCACTCTCTAAGTGGCTGTTGTCATGTCTAACAACTGAGACCCACCACACCAACTCCCCATCTTATCATTCGTTTCTTATATTGGGGGGAAAAAGAAAGGGAAGGGTAGAATAAAAACAAACTGTCTAAAAGCACACATTGATGGTTTTTTCATTTGGCATTTGGCATTTGGCATTTGGCATTGTTTGATAGTCTAGGAATTGGATTCAGTCTTTTATTTGAAATGATTTTTGAATTAAAAGTGATAGCATCATTTTAGAGAAAAGGCACAAATGACTACAACACAATATGAAACTTTTAGAAAGTAAAAAAAATTAAGAAAAATTTGAAACTCTTACAATGAAACTTATGCATGTGTCTATAAATAAAAAAGCGGCGAGTCTTTCAAATGAATAATTTCGTGCTTTTAAGATAATGAACATTGAAAATGCATACTAATTAAATGATATTTATTTTTATAAAATAATTTCAAAAAACTTATATTTGTTGTGGGAATTTGTTAAATACATATATCACATAATATAAGCGAAAATTGTATCCAGAATTTTCATAAGATTAACTCATATTATTTTACATCCAAACTTTGAATATAAAATAATTCAGAGAGTAGTTTACGGCGCAAAAACCGGCAAGTCAACCTACTTTTTTAACATTCAAATTTAATCATGCAAATTTGTCAGATTCTAATTTGTTTTAAATATAAATTTAGTTTTAACAACTGTTGATAACAACTGGGTCCATAGCTCAGTGGAAGAGCATTTGACTGCAGATCAAGAGGTCACCGGTTCGAACCCGGTTGGGCCCTCTATTTTGTGTATTTTTTTCTTCGCTTTCTTCAATCGTAGCATTTCACTCCATATATCTTTATTTCAAGTGGATAATGCACAAGGGACACCAATAATGACACTTTTACCGGAAATATTGACACATTGTGACCGAATTTGAATTGAACTAACTACATGAAATATGGTAAGTTTTTTAGTTTTAAAATAAGAACCAATAATTTGTTTTAACTCATACATTCTTCAAAAATCTTGTAATCTACATATAAACAACGTAAAAGACCTTCATCTCCTCCGATTAAAGTGATTTCATAATTACAATAATTTTAGTATGAAAGCTTTGACAGGAATCAAAAATCTTAAATACAATTGTGTTGTATTGCATTGTCAGGAGATGAAACAAGCTACTCGATAATGATAACCATTTTTTGATATGTTGTATGAGATATGATAGTATATACTTATACTATATATTATACTTTTATATGTTATTTGATACAAATAATATATTGTATAAGATCCTTATACGTTAAAATATATAACTTAATACAGCATTAGTAGGTCATATTAGGCTTGATTAACTTTTAACATGTAAAGTTACTTTTATTTTTTAATATTTCATTAAAATAAAATAAAATAATTCTTAAATAAATAATAATAAGTAAAAATTTATGAATAAAATTATTTCATAATAAATAAATACTATTAACAAATAATATATTATATCAATCTAGCTATATACAATAAAAATAAAAAAATAAATTATAATTAATAAATATTACATAAAATAAAATAATGAAAATTAAATGAAAAGAAATATTTAAAACAAATAATATGTAATATATACAGATAAGGATCAATAATAAAAATATTTTGAGTTTATATTTATTTTAAAATTAAATTTAAATTATTATAATTAAAAATAAAAAATATTAAAACTATACAAAAGAGTTATTTAATATTTATATAATTTATTAAAATAATATATAATTATAAAATATTGAAATAAATAATAATATTTAAAATAAATTAAATTTTAATTAATAAATATTTACATAAATATGATATTTAAAAATTATATTTAAATTATTAATAAAAAATTTATTAGTTAAAATTTAATTAAAATATTAAAATTATTTATAAATAAATGATAATACTATAAAATATAAAATATAAAACATAATATCTTGTATAGTGTTACGCCAAATAATATATGGTATTAAAAGTTTATTAGGTATTATACTACCAAATCTTATCTTTTCAGTCAGCTCTTATCCGGTTCAGTATGCCAAACAGCCCCTTGGTCACAACCCTATTGTTTCTGTTAATGATTCAAATAGTCCGCCTCTCGGCCCGGCCACTAACCAACTTTCACTCATAACGTAGATGTCCAAGGCAGCACAATCAAGTAAGTTATACATTCATAATTCTGAATGGATTTAAGCCCTCCGGGAAAAATGCCAACATCATCCAAAATGCAGGCAGATACAGCCAATAATATAAGCTAGGATTCAGGATCTATATGCAAATTTCCTACACTCACTCGTAGGATATGAAAACTTTTATTCGCCAAGAGAAAGCCTCTGAATTGTGCATTTCGCTCCTTACTTTTCTTGTATATTGCTCCAAGGTTTGTGCATGCTCATTTATGGTATCATTAGACATTGCATCTTCGGCTAATCTGACTGCTGCCATCTGGGAGAGTTGAAAGTTCTCCCCCATTTGTTGTAGCTTCCTAGCTGTTTCACCCTCACCGAACATCATCAGGGAAACCAACAAAGATTTCAGCTCACATCTAGCTTCAACTGTCAGAGCCATGCCTTTCAAATGCTCCACCAAAGCCACCTCCTCATCAGGACTACAATAGTGAGTCGAACAATGTTACTTCTTATGTAAAACAACGATCAATGAAAAACAATGATAGTCATAGTGCATGAGGAGGGGTTGGGGTTCACAAAAAAATTCCATGTCAGAACTCAAAATACCTCCCAGGACGGATTTTTCCTCTTTTCCTCTGCCGCCTATTGTCTCTTGCTTTGCTAGTTGCAGTAGAGCTAATAGAAGCAGCAGAACTTCTCCTGGTCCTGTTGATGGAAACAGGAAAACAAATGAAGGCTCCATATAAATCAAATCACTAAAATGATTCAGAATATATGCACAAGTACATTGAACATTCACTCTACATCTCACGAAATATATAGACAGATATATGGGATCAAGAAAAAAAATATACCCTGCAGTGTATGCGCTCATTCCACTAAAATTACTGCTAGTTTCCGAAGCAGCATCATCATCAATATCACTAGCCGCTAGTTCCTCTGACCGAAGCTTTGCCGCCAGAAGTAATCTTCTTTGTCGAACAGCCAAGTAACGGGCCACGTATTTCCCCACTTTTTCTAAACCTTCTTCATATTCACCTACCAGTGTGCTTGAACATTCCACGGATGCATTTTTCACGGCTTTGATTAAGTCATCTCTTCTATGCATAAAAGCAACCCTCAATGCCTCCTCCCAGTCCCTTGCAGAGATCAACAAATTCACACCACTGTTAATATCTCCACAGTACTCCAGGGCAATTTTGGCAGCTTCCCCAGGTTTACCAAGGGCTTGAAGTTCTTCACAAAGCTCACTAGCAAGTTGCAGTACCTCATCCTTTCCCAGATTAAGGAACCCAGCAACGGTGAGCATCCCACTCCAGTTATTAATAGCACGATAAGACTTCAGAGCCTTATCCAGACTGAAACAGGACAAGTAAATTGTTGCAGCATCTTCAAAGCATTTTTCATCACTAAGATAATCCCCCCATGCCTCAAGGAACGGCATTCTCTTTGCAGGATCAGTAAAAAGTTGAAGAGCCAGTGGAAAAAGTTGAGGGTTTTTCTTCACGAGGGTCATACAATCATCATAATATGAGTCTCCAGCAGAAGCGATGTGTCTGAGAGCCTTTTCAAACCTTCGCAGCCTAAGGTCAATATTATATTGCATTAACAGAGTAGGCATACGCTGCAATTCTTGTAAGAAAGGAAGAAACTCTTTTGGATCTTTCTGAGCATTCAATGCCACAATAGCTGCAAGATTTAAATCATAAAGACCCAAAGCAGCTTCATAGACAGCATCAGAATCAGATAACCACAAAAGATGCTTCAAAGCTTCCTCGGCAGAAGGGCAAGACACTCTCCTTTGGTCATCAGCATGAGACAATTCCAATTCACGGATTACTTTTATTCTCTTAAGAGCATCTTCAAGCAACGGAGGATCACTCCGAGCTAGAGTGGTCAAAATGCAAAGCTCCCTTCCAGGACTTTCTATTAAGTGATCCTCAAGTGCTTTCCTTACAGCCATTAGAACGGAAGAAGCCTTGTTACCAGCATTACAGTGATCCAGATCTCCAACAAGCATAGCATTGGCAACCTCTGGACTGGGAACAGAGATATAATTTTTGTAGAGTTTCTCTATAATATTTTCATTCTTTACAGAACAAACAAACTCAGTTATGTAACTTAGATTGTTGACTTGCCTGACAAATTCAGAAGCAGATTGTGAAAATGCTTGCCAACCACAGTAATCAACAATGACATTAAAATCTATCCTATGCCGCCTAACCATAAGTAATGCATCTTTAAAGCGCTTTTGAACTAATGCATTAATGATAGAAACCAAAACAAGTTTCCTAGGGTATGTACATTCTAGGTTGCCCCGAGTTGTTTGAAGTATAATAGCAGCTTCATCTCCATGCATCACTCCAACAATTTTAGCACCTCTCTCCCATATATTTATGTAGTTTTCATTTTCTTCTCTTTTCCTGCTGTTAATATGGACAAAGTTCCCATACTTTGTGCCTAACTCCCCATTTAATATATCAACAATGTCAACAATAAAGAGCAAATCTTGTTTAGTTGCAAGAACTAAATGTGTGGTAACTTGGTCTGCCAAATTTGAGTAAAATGAGAAACTGCTACAGTTGCTGCAGACTATCCCCCCATTAGCATGCAATCTGCCAATCTCATCCAAACCAAAAAGCACTCGTTTTGATGGCCCACAACTGCCAACTATCACTACAGTCATCCACGGGCAAGCTGATGAAAAATCTTGATATTCATGTTCCAGAGTTCCTCTACTAATGCCAATTTTGGACACATATTCTTGGATCTTTCCTGCAGAAAACTGCAGATATGCGGAAGATTTACCAGCAGGATTTGGAGCAATGCTGATAACCAGCTCTTCCAGGTAACTTCGTTTTGAAACTGTTGCATGCCAGCCTGAGCACGTCAGTAATCCTGGAACAGAATCCTCAGAACATTTGAGTTCCATTTCCTGCAAATAGAAGCCTCGAAGTCCACACTCACTCAATGACGCTTGAAATAAGTCATTACTATGACGGAAACCATAATGAGAAACAGCTAACAGTGAACGGGAATCCAACCAAACAAGATGTAAAATAGATCCAAACACTGTCTCAGTATGAGCGGCTTCAACACTGAATTCTTTCCCCTCTAGTTCTTCCCAGGTTTCAATTGATGGAAGCTCTACAACACACAAGCAACCATCTGAAAGAAATGCAGCTAACTGGTTCTTGGAGTTTTTGCAATATGCAGCCATGCCCCGGACATGAGCAGAAAATTTCAGGCTAAATGAATACATAGGAGGTGGCATTAAGGATAAGGAAAGTGGGGTTACATGAATATTGGAGCCATCAATGACTAGTGCAATGGAGTTCTCCGTAACAGCTGTGACCCAGACAAAATTGTAAACTGTGACCTGACCACCAAGAGCCCAGCAAATTAACTGCAAAGGCCTTGCTGGATTCCACATGAAACTGACTTCATCTTGCTTCAAGTATCTAACTTCATGCTTCAGGTACCAGTGGTTGTTGCTTAAATACCATATCTTTATAGCATCATAATTTTCACATTCAACAACACCAGCAAGAAGATCAGAACTGCAATTCCACTTCAGAACTTTAACTTTTGCATCAATTTCCTCATTGATGCTAAATTTGCTTCTTTCTAATCCATTTCTCTCAAAGAAAACAATTGAGGGGCATTCATTATCAGCTTTCCTGTCATAAACAGCAGCAATTTTAGCACCACTGGGCATCCACTCCAAAACTGCCCCAGCAAAAGCTTTTGCCTCCGAAGAAGCAAGCAAAGCCCCTGAATCTCGTTTCCAAACCTTAAGTTTTTTAAGCAATGGATCGGAGCCCCTCACATCACTCATCATAGCAAAGTATTTCCCATCTCCTCGCCAAGAAATAGGATGCTCCTCAAACTGGTCCAACAGACCCTCTTCTTTACCTGAAAACACAGTATGGTCACAATTTTGAACCATCTCTACACTCAAAGCAAACAATTATGCCCAAATATGTACAACCAATATGATAGAAGGCAATGCATACTAATATCTGGTACCCCTTTTCACCTCCAAACACTAAACCATGAACCATACATGCAAGTTTATCTACATGCCAACCCTCAAAACCGCCTAGAAACAAGCTTAACATCACCTAAGCACATATATCATGAAACAAAAACCATTACCATACACAACGATCACTTTTCATTCAAATAATAATAATAATAATAATAATGTAGTGTGGACATGAATAATAACAACTAAAGATCGCAGAGAAGGGTGCTTGGGTCCTTACTTACGTCGAAGCCTTCATCATCGAGTGGCGTCTCGTACAACAAATCCCAATCATGAGTCATAACCAATATCTGCCCAAAACCAGTGAGTATCCCAATGAGTTCTCCATCAGGACTCGGCGAAATACACCTGACACCACCCTCCACCTTGCCAACAACTTCAATAGCGTTATCCTCCACGCCGTAGAGCAACAAGAGCCCGCTCGAAGTGCCAAGAATAAGCGCTTCTTTCTCCATAACATAATCGAACGAAGTAACCGAATCACCAGGTTCAAAATCAACGGTGCCAACATTATCTGCGGGTAACACGCTCTTATTACTCCAAGCTCCTTTTTCCTGCAACAATAATAACAACAACAACATTACGTAAAAATCAATAATCAGATTAACGATAGAAATTGTAAATTCTGCAATAGTTTTGAATTGAGGATTGAGAAGAAGGGGATGAGGAACGGACATGGAAGGAAGAGAGGTGAGAGGTGTAGATGAGGTTGTGGGAAGAGAGGAAGAAGAGGCGGTTGCGCTCGATGTCGAGGGTGGAGAAGCGCAGGGTTTCGGCGTCGGAGTGAAGTTGGAGGGACAGAGGGACCTCCAAGAACAACTTCAGGTTCTTCATTTCTCTAAACTGAGTGCGGCGGCAGTGGGGAAGTGGGTGGCGCCGCCGGTGAGGTGGAGGCCGGGAATGGCGGAGGGGAGGGAGGGCGTAGGGTTTAAGCACTTGAGTTGAGGGGCTGGGTTGTGTGGGCTTACGTTGTTTGGTTTTCAGTGTTGCACTAAACTGGCTAATTTGGGACTGACGATCAAAATAATAGTGTATTTGGATTGGATTTGGTTTACTAAGGTAAGTAAATATTTCGAGGGGGGGAAAAAAAAAAGAAAACTCTCTCCCTATGAATTTTGATAAAAATTATTTTAAAATATATAAAAGCTTGTTCGGATGTGATTCTAAAAAAAATTTTTTAATTGATCTTTTTAATGAAAATATTTAAAAAGATAAAGTAAATTTATATTTGAATATAATATTAAAAATATTTTTATTTATTATCAAATATTTTTTATGTTATATTTTTTTTTCAGAAGTTGAAAATTTAAACTTATAAAAAAAGATATTTTTTACTTTTTCCTAATTTTTTTTAGTGAAAAAATTATCCAAATATATCTAAAAATATAAAAAAATCTTTTTTTATTAAAAATGTTCTTTTTATATAATAAAAAAAGCACGTCTAAACTATCCCTAAATTACGAGAATTGATTTAGCATTTATATGCAGACATTTTGAATGAATCTTAGGAATCTATACTGCTAAAAACCTATTTCGAAGATAAATTTTAGTTGCAATTTGATTGCTTATTTTCCATTATGCATTTGGGATGATCTTATATTGGATTCTGGTATTTAAATATATTCATGTTTTACATAAAAAGATTACCTCAAAAATAGATATAATACTTTTTTTATGGATAAAAAGGAAAATAATAATAATAATAATAATAATAATAATTATTATTATTATTATTATTATTATTATTATTATATCATCAAATTTGAAAATAATAAACAACCCTTGTCTTTTTAATGAAATAAAATATATTTCTCACATTTTTTAGAAAATATCATTAATATCCAATTAAGTTTAAATGAGTATCATCATTAAAAAAGATACAATTCTAAAATATTTCCTTTTTTTTAATAATTTCCTATGCATCATTTAACATTCTATAATAAAATTTAGTTTTGATACAATGATAGTGTAAAATTTTGAAATAGTAGAGTAAAAATTAAACTTGTTTTACTAATATGATAATATAATATAGACTAAATATCCAATTAGTCCTTCAAGTTTATAGTGGGGAACAAATCAATCTCTTATATTTGAAAAATCTTATATTAATCCTTCAAATTTCACAAATAGGGACAAGTTAATCCCTCCATCAAATTGTTGTCTAATCTGTTAATAGAAATCTCCATATATTTTGTTATTTTACTTATGTATACTGTTCATTTTTTACGGTGGGTCATAATCTGTCTTTCTCTTCCACTCTGCACAGAATAAATAACAACTTAAAGTTAAAAAAAAATTTCTGAGCAGAGGCTATAATGAGAGAGACGATAAAAAAGAATGTCTAAATGATTTTGTTTAAAGAAGTGAGGTAAGTTAAGATCACCATAAAAATTAACAGTATACACAAACAAGTTAATAGTATATGTCAGTAAGTTAATAAAACACAACCCAGATAATAATTTAGCGAAAGAACTAACTTGTCCCCATTTATGAAATTTGATGGACTAATATAAGATTTTTCACATATGAGGGAATAATTTTATAAATCTAAGGGATTGAATTGAGTATTTAGTGTATAATATATAATTGAATAACAATATAAAAAAAATTATACAATTACCTGTGTATCAAAATTAAATTCTTCATAATATAATTAAAGTTTTTAAACAAAGTTTGTATGTAATACATGCTTCACTTGTTTTTAAATACTGATCATAACTAAAAGAAAAGAAAAATGCCAGGGATGTAAGCCCAAGTATTTATAAAAGCTTTTTAGCATTTTCCCTTTGTGATCTATACATTTTATTGTCACCTATCATAATTTTTTTTCCTTTATAAAAATAAAATAAGAAATGCAAAATGTTAGCGCAGCAACTTTTCTATTTTTCGTCTTGCAAAGTCTTCTCACCACCAACCCCAATATAGCACACAGTCTCACATCCTGCATATAGGACAATATCTAAATATGCATAAGTGCATTGATCATTATGGGTGTGTGTGGCACGTGGTTTATTTTTATATTCCCGAAAATGACATTAAAGAATCTTCTTCAGGAATAGCATTCAGGAATGACATTTTGAGATCGTTTGGTAAATGGATTAAAATCTCAGGAATGTTAAAAATATGCTCAGGAATTAGTATTTATATGTTTGGATATCATTTATAATCCCAGGAATCTTAAGTATTTTTCCCAAAATGCCCCTCAATCATTTGAGTGTCAAAATTAGTAATTTCAAATAAAATTTAATTATTTTAACTTGAAATTAACAATTTTAACTCTAAAATTAACTATTCTAATTATAAATTAATAATTTTAACTCAAAAATTTACTATTTAAACAAAAACAATCACTATTTTAATATAAAAATCAATAATTTTAACTTAGAAAACACATATTTTAACTAAAGATCAACAATTTAACTACAAAATAAACTTTTCAAATTAAAACTTAACAATTTTAACTCAAAAGCTTACTATTTAAATTAAAAAGTCAATTTGTTTTAGCACAAAAATTAACAATTTTAACTCAAAAAGAGGTATTTTAACTAAAAATTAACAATTTTAACTATAAAATTAACTATTTAAATTAAAACTTAACAATTTTAACTCAAAAACACCTATTTAAACTAGAGATCAACAATTTTAACTACAAAAATTAACTATTCAAATTATAATTTAATTATTTTAATTCAAAAACTTACTATTTAAATTAAAAACTCATCTATTTTAGCAAAAAAATTAACAATTTTAACTCAAAAAATAGCTATTTTAACTAAAAATCAATAATTTTAACTACAAAATTAACTATTTAAATTAAAACTAAACAATTTTAACAATGCTAAATGTATGAATACCAATTCAAACACATAATGCATATATATGTCAAATCTACTACTAAAGTCAAACCCACTATAAGAGCTACCATTTTATACAAAAAGTTTTTATTCAAGTCCCTTAATTGTTCTAAAATAAGAAACTATGACACATCAAGTACATCCAAAACCAAGTCTAGCCTATCTTCAGGTGCCAGTGTGTAAAAGTAGTCAATAAGATATTTGCCCTTCAAAATGATTCTGCCAACTCTAATCCTTTATTGATTTGACAAGTCATCAACCTCTTTCATTAGTGTAGTTATGTTCATTATTCTTTCAACTCCCTTCTTCTTGTGCTTGAAACAAGAAACAAGCTCCAGAATATTATCCAATGATTTCTCATAAACATTCGCTATCTTGCTAATGGTTTCATTCAATGCATCCATAGCATCAGAGCCTTTGTTTCCTCTCTTTCTTTTGTTCTTTTCTATGGAAGAAAAAAAACCCATAGCACCTGGAGCTATGGATTCACTTTCACTAGCCTAAAAGTTCAATTAACTCAAATTAGTCACCTATAAAAGTATGTTATGCATCTGTCAGAAACAGAACAATTATGATCATATCTACTCTCAGCCAATAAATTAAATCAAATGAAAAAAAGGACCTGGCTCCAAATTACAGCTTTGTCAATCCAATCCAATCCAATTGATACCAATTATTAATAAGCCTGAGACTTACTAATCATTTATCAACTTCAGATACTAGAGACGGGCATGAGTTATTAATAGCAGACAATATAAACATACTTTACAATGGAAGAATATGATCAATCAATAGAAAAGGTAAGTCTACCAAAATAGTGGTTTATCAGCATTTTCATAGAAACTTCATAATAGGGTTGAGACCTGCGGAAACATTAGAAAAATGAGAAAGGAGGGAAGCTATACTATTTACAGTAATAATTGGATTAAAATAACAGAAAAGAAGGTGAGGCACAAAGAAATGTTACAATAACTAGCGATCTAAAGTTGTTTATGCCAATGACGTGAACATAAAGAATTCCTTCAACAGTACAAACCCTTTTGTTTTTTCATGTCAGGTAAAAGGAAGAAACATAAATTTTCATTAGCTTGGGCTTAAAAAGGATAATCTACTGAGGCACACTTTTGAAAAGCATTCAACCAGAGGCTTCAAATTCATATCACTACATGTTAACTTGCTAACAGAGTAATGCTATAAGCATTCCAATTCCAATAAAACAAGTAAACAGCAAAACCAAATCTCACTAGATGAAGTGGCAGATTATAAGAGGAAAATCATAATCCACATGAAAAGGCCACAAACCAATAAATGTCTTGTTCTTTCAATCAGTTGATGAGGGACAAATGCACAGAATGGAATAAAATTACGGGTGTTAGTGAACGGGACATATCTGAAACATGGTTCCTCTCTGTCACATCATCAAAGTTAGATATATACACCCCAAGTTTGAGGAAAAGGCAAAAGAGGGAAATGCTAATAGATCATATCTTTGAGTTAAAAGAGCCTCGTAAGTTCAAATTAAACAAATTTGGTAGACATACCTTTACCCCATAATGAAATTAGAACCAAAGCAACCACAGGTAGCATCAGAAAACACACAACCCTATTCAAAGCTACACATTCCAGAGAACAAACAAATTCAAGAGACATCACTAAGCACATAAACTTCACAAAAATTGAGTTCACCATAATGTGTCAAGGCCTGAAATTATACTTGTTTAATAGATGAACCAAGATGAAGGACATTGACAATTAACACTGCCTATATTATTCTGTTCCAGATATAGCAATTCATTAACAAAATGGCAGAAAAAAAATTCAGCATACAACATGCATGATGTGTGCCAATATAAATATAGTAATGCAAAATGATTTATTAAACTACACTATATTAGAATTTGGATATAGAAAGAAATCATCTTTACCTCAAAGTTAGTCTCATGTTCTGCTTCTATTTCATCCATGTTAAAATATAGGCTTTCATTCACATTCATGCCATTCAATTGTGTTTCTAGTTCAGCCTCCAAAGCAGCAACAGCTTCAGCCGGATCTTCAGCATTGGCACCTTGAGCCCGATCTTTCCCAAAAACTATTCCCAAATCTTCAAAATGAGGAAAGGGCTTGTTGTAAAGACCAACAACATTGGGATATGACTAAAATTAAAATCAAAACAAGCAAACTATTAGTCATAAAAAAACAAAATCGACATACATATACTCATGAAAATTTAAATTATACCTTCACCCATTCCTTGTAAATTCCTTTCTCCACTACAATCATTTTTTCCTTATCGTTCCAACCAAAACCACTTGCAGCAGGGCCCATCATCTCAACAATGGCAAAGTAGTGCTTTTTCAACATCTTCACCCTAGACTCGATATGTGGAGTAGCTTTAAGACCACATCCAGGAAGCTTTTCATTAATCAATTTCTCCAAGTGCTTTGTATAACCAGGTTTGAATGTCCCATTTTCACACTTCCATGAAGTAGCAGCAAGCTCAACCAAACATTCAACTAACTTCGCATCTTCTTGAGGTGTCCACTGACGCTTAGTTTGTTTTGCATTTGGTTGGGAGCTCTCCTCCATCATGCTTTCAATTTAATTAAATAATGCATTATAAAGGAAGTCAAAAATAATATTGAAGCTAAGTAATTCTTGCTGCCAGACCATAAAATAATACTAAAGCATGCATAAAATAATAAAAGCAACATACAGCAGGTTATAGCATTACAGCAATTCAAATAAGTTGAAATTAAAAAAGTCATATAAGTTCAAATTACACCAAAATTAAAAAAAACATTAAATGAAGACAATCTTCAAGCACGACGTCCTCTCCTCCATCTATGCCACATATCTTGAGCAAGCTTATCTCTCCATCTACCCCAAGCATCACTTGTCTCAATATGGTGTATTATTTCACCATCCAATTCATTTGCCATATATTGACCTTGATCCCATAAATGCGGATCAATGGACATCACGCTTCGAATGTGGTTGTGCAGAAGACAACAAGCAGTTATGATTCTTCCTTGTGTCTTAACAGGATAAAAAGATCTCCCTCTCAAAATTGCCCATCTTGCTTTCAATAATCCAAACGTTCTTTCTACAACATTCCTAGCCTGTGAATGTTTCATATTAAAAAATTCTTGGGATGTAGTGGGTTGATTTCCGGGATTAAAAAGACTCAAATGATATCTTTGCCCTCTATAAGGTGCAAGAAATCCTTCACAATTCATGTATCCAGCATCACACAAGTAGTAGTAACCTAACAAATGTGACAAAAAAACTAGTGTCAATGAATGGAAAAACAATGGTTACTTTGATAACAAACCAAAGCTCTATTAAATACCTTGTGGAACTCTAAAGCCATTGTTACGGGATAATGCATCTCGTAATACCCTAGAAGTCGGTTTGAACCCTCCATCCCGCCATTACGTAGATAAATTGCATGTCAGAACAACAACTCCAAGCACATTGGTTGTTAAGTCACCTTTTCTATTTCGGTACCTAGGCTTGTCGGCCTCAACAACGTTCACTTTGATATGTGTACCATCTAAGGCTCCTAAGCAATTCTAAAACCCAAAGAAATATATATTAATTTACCAATTCCTTAACCATGTCATGCGCATCAAACGAAAAACATTAAAAACTAATTACCTTAAACCATTTCCACCTTTCATCTGTGTTATTCTCACTAATTGGTTGAGGGCGCTTCAACAAATGGCTATGACATCTCAAAACCGCTAGCAAAACTTCATTGAATCGCCTACTAACCGTTTCTTCTGATCTCATAAATTGTCTTTTCACTACTCTAACTTTAACATCATGTGCTATGATATGTAAAAACATAGCAACCATCTCCTCTACACCCATGTACTTACTTGGTTCTAATTTCCCAACTTGCATAAGCATGGCACACAACACATGAAATGCATGTCTATCCATTCTTGTATTCTCAATGCATGTTAAGTCACTAGAGAAAACAATTCTTTCAACATTTACCTCCCTCACTAATTGTCTACTATGATAATCCCACAACTTTCTTGTCTTATTTTTCTTCTTTAATTGCTCTAAAAGCAATGCTGAACAAACCAATAGTAAAATAATTGTAACATTATTCATCAACTCCAAATGCATAATCAAGATTGTAATAATTTTTCATCTTTCGGTCATGCTCATCACTTAGATCCATCTTTGTGTAAATAGAAAAAAAAAATATCTTAGAATTCATACATCTAAGACATCTTCAATATTTATCACGTAAGTATGAAATAAAGTAAACAATAACAAATAAATATGGAAAAATAATTTTGGCATCTGCTAATAATAACTATTGATGAACATTGCTGACTAACTCCGGCATCTTGTCCTATATAATATCTCATTTGGTCTCTTAAATTATTTATCTACATATGAAAATATAAGAATAAAAATAGATTTAAAAGTTTATAAATTATTAAATATATAATATCAATTTGTCCTATATTAATAAATGATTAAAGATACAGGGAATAAAGTATTATTTGAAAATAAAATATTTTCATACAGTTAGTCAGTCTCAATTCATTTTGCCAATAGAGGTTTTTATCAATCACTTGTCTGTCATGTAGTGTCACCTAGCTTTCACTCCATTATATGGTTTAAGGTTTGCCATAGAGGGATGGCTAGCTTTGCAAAATTCCTAGGCCTCCATGCAAAGCTTATTGATTTTGTCCTTTTATGAAAGAAACTGAAATCGGGAACTGGAATCCAACGAATACATTGTTAGCTCTGATTAGCCAAGTTGTTAACAGAGATAAGGTTAAATATGATGACTCGGCCGAATCATTTAGTAAAGCTTATATCGGGCGTATTACATTAATTTTCAATCAAATTTTAGAATTCTTCACTATCAACTTTCTTTTTTCATCTCTCTCGAGTCTCAATACTTTATCTTCAGCTACATTTTGTTCCGGGTTTTCTGATGCTTCTATAATTTGCAAAACATGTGCTCAATTTCTTTAAAAGCTGCAGCAACTTGCGGCCAAAGGAATTCACATTAAAAACACTATCCAAACATTGCTTCAAAGAAAAGGGAAAGCGTGTTTGAACATGAGCTCAAGAACTAGATAGTAATGATTTGAAAAGGAAAAGTGTAAGTCAAGACCCAGCTAAACCCATTTTCCCTATCAACACAATGGGGAACAAAAAATCAATCAATCTTTCATCCATCAAATGTATTCAGAAAAGAGCATTCCATCACATTCAGAATCAGACCAATTCCTAAATTAAGAAAACAAGTACCATACAAACATCGTCGTTAAATTCGAAGGAATATAATTCTTGAAAATACCGAACTAAAGTTCAAAAAACGATTTGGTTCTAGGTTTGAAAGGGAGATCAAATCGTAAAGTTGCAGTGATATGGAGAACCTGGCGAGAGATGCCAAATGCGGCGGTGGCACGTTAATGACAGAGCGGTGAAGAGAGATCGGAGACAGTGATGGGGGAGGGTTCAGGCGGCGAGGATGACTTCTCCGCCCCCTCCTCCTCATCCCACGAACTCAAACCCTCTGATTTGCTCAAGATCCTTCAACAACCATGAAACTAACCAACACCGAAGCATAGAAGGCGAAGAACAAGGCGATAAAAAAAAAGAAGAAAAATCAATTGGATCCCTAATCGGAAAGAGGAACAGAGAGACGGTGAAGCATACCTTGGATCCATCCTCGCCACGGCAGCAGCAAGTCTTCGCGGTGGTGGGAGCTGCTTGCGGTGGCGGGCCGAGCTGCTTGCGGTGGCGTCTGAGCTGCTCGTGGCGGAGGGAAGAACGCGATCACGAAGCTGGGTCAGAAAGCAGCTCTCAGAATCCACGCGTATGTTATGTTATAAGAGGGGTAGATTTGAGATTTTACCTTGTCAGGTGATAATTTTTGTCCTAGGAATAAAACATTCCCACATGAGAGATGGGATAGAAAATGAGATAAATTCCATTCCTGGGAATCAGATTTACCTGGGAATAATTTTTCAATCTATCTACCAAATATAGGAATGTTACATTCCCATGTTAAAATTCCTGGGAATTAAAAAAAATTCTGGCTGCCACACAGCCCCTATGGGACCAGTAACGATTAATGTTTTAACAGTATGAGTGCGACAACCTGCTAGAACAAATCTATACCAGGATATAAGTTGGCACGGACTTTTGGCTGTGGCACGGACTTTTGGCTGTGGCCTACAACCACCATCCAAATATTAACAGCAAAGAAACAAGAAACTGTATGGTCAAATAATACCGACCTACTCTCCGTAATAAAATTTTCATTATAAAACTCTTTATATATCTACATGGTAATTCCTCAATACATATTAACAATTCCACGATTACAGAGCTGAATAATTAAGAGATTAAAAAAAAAAAATGAAAGACCACACATTTAAAGAATATAAGAGGACAAAACCGATACTATACTGACAAAAACCGATACTATACTGACAACTTACAAAACTTTCCTTTTCCCATGGAAGTTCCCGTATGCCAAGTAAAAGAGGCAGCATATGGATTATAGAGCCACCTTCATGGATGATAAAACTGAAGAAGGCTCGACGTGCATGTGATTCCGTACAAAAGGACAATCTTGGGGAGTTCTGAACAGCTTCTTGGAATGTAAAGCACACTAGCCAGCAAATGGTATCTGCATTAACACAAAAAGATCAGAGAAAACCATGTCATGAAACGTTAGGGCATTTTCTTCATTATGTATGTGAAAGTGAAGAGAGACAGGTATTTGTGGGTCATAAGCCTGCAAGAGCCCCTTCAGATTTCATATGGAACCCCACCAACGCAAAGGAGAAACTGGGATGGAAAAAAAAAGCACCTGAGGACATGTTGAGGCCTAGATCAGCAACAATGCAACATCTCAGCAGCTGAATCAAAATCAAAGATGTTGTTCAGCATTTTTTCTGAGCAGAACACTGGCTTTCACTCCCCATGCAGCGCACACTATCATCTCAACAACTAATTTTAATAGATTTTTCAAAATGAACTGTTTCTCAGTGGTGGAGAGACATGCTGAAGATGACAGCATGATAACTTATCAACATCTCCCACAAAGAATAATGACACTGGAGAGATCGACAAGCATTTAGGGCATGTTATGTCAATTATTTCCCAGAATATCAAATTAAGAGCTCTCTGAAGCCCACTGGACTTTCTTTGGCCATCACCATATTCTCTTCCAACACTATCGAAGTAAATCACAATTTTGTTTCTGGAAGGAAGCTGAAAAAGTATGTCCTAGCAGTAGGTGCTTTAATCTCGGTCATTTGAATGAGGAAGGATCCTCAGAATCAGTGCCGATGATTCCTCAGACCGACACATATCTACGCCAGCCCAATATAGCACTCCAGAAAGCCATGCCTTGAAGATCACAAGTCAAATCCAAGATCATTTGCCAGTTGGAAGTATGCCACGCATTTGAAGGTAAGGATTCTCCAATAGTTTTTCATTGTTGCTCTGCGCAGTCCCCAAACAAAGCACAATCATGTAAGTGACAGGTGAATATTTAATCACCAAAAGTAATAAATTATTAAGCAAATAAATTATCTAGGACTATAAATGAGAATTGTTTTCATATAAAGACACAATGCAATGAACAGCATTTGGTAGAGTCCCTCAAAAACTGTGCTTTTAGGATAGAACTGCCTACAGATATTCACAAAAGGATTTTGCAGATGAAGATTGTTTAAATGTAAGATTAACAATGTTAATCTCATATTTATTACCTGCTGAGCTTTAACGACAAGATTCTGAAGCACAAGCTGATATTTCTCTGGCTTCTCGGTCATCATTTGCTGCAGTAATGAGAAACTGTTACAAAGGATGAATTTGAGGACCTAACGTAATCAACACAAAAAATAAAATCAAATTCATGCCTTCAGAAGAAAAGAAGAAGAATAATATGCCACCCTTGAATCTGGGTCTTCCAAAAGTCCCCTGCCAGATACAAGAAGATTCCTGCTTTATAAGTCAATGTGAAAAGGTGATAAATAGAGATGCCAACTAATTCACAAAGATAATAGAATTTTGGACTCACCAAAATACCCGTTCTCGACTAACTTCCTTGAAAGCAACATGATCTGCCATGCATTTACCAATAAGAAGTAAGAGAAGAGTGGCCCGAATATCAGATGTGGCACCAGGCAGGTTTCCTCTTCCTTTACTTCCAACAGCAACACCCAGTGCAATGTTGTCTGTTGCTGCTCCAGCTAATTGTATTAGTGGCCAATACAGCAAGACAGGAGGAATACGTGCAATTAATTCCATTGGGACAATGGCTAGTCCTTGGAGAAGAAGTGCTGCCATTGATGCAGTCTCATGATGTAGATGGTAGTTATTATGATAATTGGATCTTATCTCAGCTTCTTTGTCATTATTTTCATCCAAGTGAAAAGTACCTTGTTTGAGGAGACAATTACCACCAATAAAACTTTTGTCTGTACCCAAGCAATTTAAATTTCCGTCATGCTGCATATCATGTCCGCAGGGTAGAGACATAGCAGGGCGAACTCTAAGGCATAATTGGGAGAATAGTATGTCACATATCTGTTAAGAAAAAGGGAAGAGTAAGGTAAAACATGTGTTAGATATGCCAAATGATATTCAAACAGAAATCCATAAATGTTAACCAAAACAGAAAATTCTCCAAACCTTGTTCCATTGAGTCATATAGAAAAAAACTGAATTTAAAGTTTATTATTCAGAAAATAATATGAAACGCCTTTTGACTTGACATATAAACTCACTTCCAACATTACTACATAAATTATTGTAAAGAGACCATGTTCAATCAGCAGTTTATACTAATGACATAAGGACAATGTGAAGGTCCTATCAAAACATCCAATGGGAAAAACATGTTGAATGGTTCTTCTATTTCTGATATAGCATAAAGAACATGCAGATTTACTTCCAACAAAATTTTGAACTTCTTGTGGCTCACCGTCCCTTTAAAGTATTTGCTGCTATGACACATGTTCAGGAAAAAAAAATGCATGTTGAGTTCAGAAATAATTACTTTTAGAATATTGATGCGGTCTGTTTCACACTTATTGATGCATTCTGTTTCATTTACCGGAAATACCAAACACAAAGCACTGCTCATTATGTCAATCACTGCATGGGCTTTCTCAATATGCCAATCTTTCTGCTGCCCAAGATCAATGGTCCTTGATTGTTTCATTTCATACTCATCTACCAAAAATTTGCATCTCATAAGAAGCCTTTCAAGAACAAACAAAAATCCCCATCGAATATAGTTGTGTTGTGACTTTAAAAGGCCACAAAAAAGTGAAATGGGTAAAGGAGCATCTGACATCTCTGATAAATTCCGTTTTCCGGCCTGAGCAATTTTTTGCTGGAAGTATTTAATATTTGACCATATAGTTCCATCTCTTTCCCCACTAATTTCAGCAATAAGCACATCACCTAACCAGATGTACCCATTTTGGCGATAAGCAATCCTTTCAGAATGAAGAAGGGAATGTAAAGTGGCCCATGAGTGATTTACCGGCAGACCAATGTCATTTTTTAGAGCAAAACCTTCCATATTTTCAAGAGACTTGTGAGTTTTAGTTAACTGAATCATATGAGAGAACTCTGTGTCCAAATGAGTGAATGAACTTATCATTCCATCAAATTTCTCTGTTACAATTTCCAAGAGCTGCAGAGATTGAAAGAGAAACAAGCAAAACACAAATGAATATATATAGCTTAAAAAAGACTTATGTTTAGCCAAATACATGATAAAATAGATTCGCAAATCAAAGGTAAGTGACAACAACTTTAATCAATAAGTATGATGAAAAAGAAAATAAACATATATTTCCGCCAAACAACTGGAACATTCATCCTAATATTATTCAATGAATTAGAGCACACATCAGCGTCAAGGAAGATGCAGCCCAATTAAAGCACTTACTAATTTGGTCTGTCAGTTTTCTTCTAGACAATGACGTTTGTAACTAATTGTTCATGAAATGAAGAATCAACCCGCTGATAAAGTTTCTTGAATTGAAAAACAATGAACATTTTTTTATTCTCTTAAACACAGGTAAGAAAATTTTAATTTAAGGATGCCATACAACATAGAAAGTCTGCAAAGAAGATGCATAATAATAGAGCATATTTCTCAACAATCAACTGCCCTCATAAAACCTAATGCCTACAAACAGAAAAGATAAAGATGGAAATACCGTATTTAGACGCTCGCTGTTTGGATATCTGGACAGTGCAGATGCAATTGGTCTTCTCAAAAGCTCCCCAATTCCTTCTACCCCAAGTTTAACAGAAATATAAAATGCCTCAGCTGCATTTGTTTGAGCAAGCAGAGCAGCAAGTGGTTGGATTTCATCATCAGTATATTCATTGACACCTGTAGCTATACATGTTTCATTGATTTGATGCAGAACATAGTCAAAAAGGACCAAATACAGATTTTTCCTCTCTTCTCTTGAGTTTACAAGGGAATACTGCATCCAACACAGAAAACAAAATGGGAAAATCATACAAGGATTGTCAATTTGAAATTAACAGTACAAAAAGACCTTGGTTCAGGATTTCATTCTTTAATATATACTCTTGTAGAAAAACAAAAACAAGAATCATATAAATTAAACAATGTGGCAAAATGGGTGTGTTTGGGAAAGTTGTGAAATTAAAATTATTTCAATAATCAATTATAAGTATAATTTTTTGTTTATTTGATTGACTAGGCAAAAATCAATTTATATTTGGATGTATTAACTTAAAAGTGTTAACTAAAAAATCAACTTAAAAGTAATTTCAATGTTATTGATTTTAAAATAGTATGCTTTGCTTATAATAAAAAATTTCAAAAAGTCGCTTATGATTATAAGTTGTTTCTCAACTTAAAATTATAAGTTTTGCTTATAATGCATTTGTTTCTTCTTACCCGAAAACAACAATTAACAACTTATCCCAAAACAGCCTGTATTCCAAAGAAAAACTGATTTTAGATTAAAATCTTCTTACCTAAACGCACACTTATTGTGATCACAAGAAACAAGCATTCACACACCTTAAATCTCAACTTAAGGAAAAGTGTAATGCCTGTTGTACTCAAAATCAGATGATCAGACTTCATAAGCAATAATCTTGTTAATGATATAATTTATGTAGTATCTTCTCTACTTCAGAGTCATGTATCCTTAAAATAATCCATCATATCAGCCGATCTGTCCTATGATATATCTTGAAATACTGGAAGCAGCTTAACTGACTTATAACCACTAGTATTCAGCTTTCATTATTAACTAACTTAAAGATAAACCAGTATTGTAATAATAAGGTAGTGCGAAAAAATATGCATACCTCATGAAAAAGAAATTGAACTCCTCCAATCAGATCAAGCTGATTCACAAGAAACTTTGGTGTACTAGGTAAAGGCTCACCAATTTCGTCAGGAAATTCATAAAACATGTTAGCAAGCATGGAAATAAGCTTGCAATGAACTAAGTCTGCCCAAGAATTCTTCCTGCTGGTTTCTATAAGTGCCTTAATAACCTAAAGACAGGTAAATGAATTACACAGAGCCATCATAATTTTTAGAAATGATATCATGCAGTTAATGTAGAGTAAGAAATGATAACAGTTATTAATACAGCAATGAATCTTTGTGAGACCCTGCGCAATAGATAGCTGCATAAAGACAGAAGACAAAAACAGAGAAAGAGCAGCTAGTGTCTGGAACTTAAGGTAATGAAGTTTGTGTCTTTTCGTTTTAGAAAACTGTTTACTAAAACATAATTGAAGAGAGTAGAGTTGTAAAGAAGAAAAAAAAGTCAAATGATTTTTTGAAAGAAGGTTTTAAAAATAAGCAACAAAAATATTTCTTTGGTTAAAAAAAAAAAAAAAATGCAGTAACCCAATGAGAGTGAACACAGACCAACAGTGCCTCCGATACTCTCATCCTACAGTCTCTCATAATAAGTTGCAAGAAATTCTCCTGATTCCAGACAAATGAAACAGACATGAAAGCCAATGAATGACATTCAAGTTTTCAAGTCACTCTGGAACCCGTCAAAGGTAAAAGCCATGAGCAGCTATCACATAAAAGCAAAGGGGTGTGACTACTAGAGAGCTTAATATAGGGAGTAGTGTTAAATGTACAACGAAGTTGTACAACAATGTTACAACAACACTCACAATGTTGTTTTGTCTTTTGGAGAGAGTGAATATTATGCACTACAAGACAAAACAACATTGTGGGTGTTGTTGTAACATTATCATACAACTTTGTGTTAGGCCTACAAATATAAATACTGATGCTAACTAATAGTACCCCTACCCTTGTAATGTTACCCCAAGTGCTATTGTTTTACCTCTTGCTAAGTTTTACACTAGAAGGAGTAGGAGGAGTGAGAATGACACGGGCAAGGCATGTGGCCAAGATGGGATGGAGGGAACTTGTAACTAACTTTGCATAGCTGGCAAGGTAGTGGGAGGGGAGTGTGCATCACACTGATTCTATTATTGGAAGAGGTGATGTATATAAGGGTAGGGGGAGCTACCATGGGGGTATCTGGGAATTGGAATTGGGCTTTGGGAGAGTAGCTAGGTCTCTCTAATACCTAGCAACCATTATTTCTTTCATTTTATACAGATACATATTTTACGCTATGTTTCCATTTTCTTTATCCAATACTATGAACCTATCACTTTGTTGTACACCAAATATCATTCTAATATAGGAGATGGGTTTCAACAATAATCAAGAGAAGAGACTGGAGGAACGTTATTGATGGTCTTTCTCTTAAATGTGATAAGACAAAATTAATAGGGTAGGAGAAAAATGAAATAAATTGCCAAAGATGCAAGTAATGAGAGAAAATGGAGATAGAAAGAGAAAGGAAAATAGAAAATTTCTAGTGAGAAAACGAATGAGGATTCTAGGATAGCAGCTATGGTAGAGTAAAATAAGAGCAGGAACATAATTTCACACCCTTATGTCAAGAACTTGCAATCGGTTCCTCCGGATCTTTCCTCTATCACACACAAAATATAGCAGACAACTGAGTGCTGATGCCCAGACAGGTTCCTCCTTTTCTTCAGTCTGTATACAACAATTTATCAGCATAAAATTTTAAGTTGTGAGGACAGTTTGAATAAGAAACGAGAAGAGAGAAATTGAAATTTGAAAGGATATGAATTTGGAGACTAAAGCAAACTCACATGAAAAAGTACCATCTCAAAAAAGTAAAAAATGAAAAAGAAAAAATAGATTTAAGCATAACTAGCCCTAAACCCTAATTGTAAACTTATTTTATATCCTTACCTTCAATCCATGTCACATTTTACGATAGACAAACACCCCTTCCTCATTTTATTCCTCCAATAAGATTCGGGCAACCTTTCTATAATATTGTTCAACATCATATCATGTATTATAGAAGTCAATACAATTAAGTGGAATGACTAAATTGAAAAATTGACACCCGTCAGTCAGATGATCCTAGCCAAGAAAAACCATCAAGAAACATAACCAATGACCTACTTGAAAGAGTTATTTTTCACCCCAATAATGGTCAATTAGGAAAGGAGTATCAATAATACCTGCACAAGAAGAAGTAGTATCTCGTATAAAATATTTAAAATCCAAGACTCAAAATTATCAATTGGAGAAAAAGTGTCCCATTTGTTCTGAGAATTTCCTTTTCTGCTTCCTTGGGCCAAAAGTTGGGTGTCACTGTCATAAAAGGATTCTTGAGAGTATTCTTCTTTAATTGTGGAAGCATCATCAGCTATCATTGACTCTAGGAGATGAGCATGAACCCCAAGATTTAGAATTAAATCAAATGCTCGAACCCTGCAAGCTGTTTCAGAAGAACTAAGCATCTCCTGAAAGATGTGTTTGGAAATTAAATCAGTAACCCAAAAAAAAATATGGTCATAATATGACGGGGAAAAAAACATTTTGGTGCATCACCTCAAGCATAGACAGAGTGAGAGGAAAAGCTATCCGGGGATCTAAAACATACCTACAAAACAATATCATTTTGCTGTTATCATACAAATCAATTCAAAGAACAGCACACCAATCATTGAAAAGTAAAATAATAGGGCAAGTTCAATTCAGCAGAATTGAAAGAAAATGAATGCATGGCCATGGGATTGGCACTAACAATGATATGCTTACCCATGAAAAAGCTAACTCAATCCTGGAGCTTCAAAATACCATGTTACTATATCTGGGCAAAGATTTCATGTAATAATTTGTTGATGATATATTATCTAGTGACCTGAACTACAACACGCTAAGAAATGAAATGCTCCATGCAGAATATTATCAGTCAAATGCTTCTTGTTGTGGCCAGTTTTCGATGCTTGGAGGTCATCCTGCCCTTAATGTACTTTCTTCCTTTTACTCCCACGAAATTTTCTTTTTACTATAAAATATGTTATCAATGAAATCGTGAACATTAGCCCAAGTTACAGTGAACCACTAACACTGTAGCACATAAACACAAAAGCTACGGTCACAGTTATTAAAGGGAAAAGCATATTATATTAACAATGTAGCATTGTTAATCCATGCTGATATGAAGAAATCTGCTTCAAATGGAATCACTTTGTACTCTGTGCTCTGACAATAACTGAGAGCAAATTCTTTTTAAACAAAAATTACATGAGTGCAATCAAAGGAGCTAAATTCATGCCTCGTGTGCTAATGCAAGGTGGTTGAAAGTATGGTAACAAGAGAGACTTGCTGGATGAGGTTTTGCTTCTTCAGTTAGGTAATGACGATTGACTTCAGTGTCACCAATCTAAGTGAAGCAAATCACCATGATGACAGTGTCACTAATCTAAGACCAGCACTCAACTCCATGTGAAGACCCAAGACCCTAAACCCTACAATATAACAGCAGTTCTTGTGTACCATAATAAAAGGGTAAGGTTACTCGATAATTACTCCATGACAGGGTGTTTGGAAACTTTTAATGAGATGGAATTAAATTGAATTTCATTAGGAATTGAATTCTGTAAGTAATTGAATTGAATTCTTATGTTTGGAATGAGTCAGTAAATTAAAGAATTGAATTCAATTCCTTAGTTTAGAATGAGTTTAAAAATGAATTAATTTAATTGTTTTTACTATTTTATCCTTCATTAATAGGTTAGGAATAAAACATTATATTCAACTAAGGTTATTTTGGTATTTTTATTTGTTGGAATTCAATTCCCACACCAAATCGTACCCATTTGGGTCTGATTTCAATTCCTCAGTTTTGTTGGAATTCAATTTCTTCAGTTAAGTTGCTTCTAAACCATGGAATTCAATTCAATTTTTTAATAGAATTGAATTCCAGGGGTTTCCAAACGCCCTGTGAATGGATAAGGCTCCTTAACTAACTTCTTTTTTTATAGAAAAAGAAATTTTATTAGAAGAAAAGAGAAATATAAATTATTTTAGATATTTTATATAAAAACAAATCTAAAACACCATTATTAAAATATTTTTTAAACGTTATTTTTATTGATTGTATATTTAATTAAATTATTTTAGTTTAAAAATAAAGAATATAAATTAATATAATTTTTCGAAAATATTTATCATGTATAAACAAAATGCATTTTTATCTAACCGTATTACTTAAGAACTGAATTTTCATGTCCTCAATTGTAATTTTATAAGAAAAAGCACTTTTATATTTGTCATATCCAAACAAATTAACAACTTCTGATTATTATAAAAATTACTTTTACAATTACATCTAAACATAAAACAAATTTCTGCTTATACTTCTACTTCTACTTCTGAAATAAAATACTTCTTTTATAAGCTTAACCAAATGAACCTTAATCCGATTAAGAGTAGCTTCCCAAACAAAAGCTTTAACTAACTATGCTATCCCCTAATAGGAGCTATATTCATACCCAAACCACACCAAAGTAGCTGCTGCCACTCTTTATAAATACACAGCTAAGCCGCCTGACCTAAGTATGCATCTTATCATTCACATACAAGCAATCTAGATCACATATTGACTTGAGTGTCGAAGAGCCTTTGTCACATACAAAGCTTGTCACACTTTGCATTGTCATCTACCTTGGATCAACACTCATTCACTCCAAAACCAGGGACTCCTATATCACGAAAACCAGAAAACGAACACAACCCATATTCATCATTACTGAACAATGCAAGGAAAAGAAAATGGACACAAGACTCCGCCCCTTCTAACTCTAAGCATGGCCCTCTTTAATTCGGTGTCAAATGGCAAGAACTTGCTGACTCTTAAAATCTAGTATTTTCCTAGGGAAAGGGGGACAAACTCCCAATGTTCAGCATTAGTCCATTGTCTTTCCTATACTTTGAAAATTATTTTAACTCGGCCTTTCTTTTTATAGTCATGATGAAGCAGGACTCCAAATGTAATGTTTCAAAAAGTAAGCATATGCATGCAAGTCATTTTTCATGCATTCGTAGAGAGAGACATGGTTTCGGTTAAACAGATGGCCACCAAGAAAGGAATAAAATGTAAGAGACAAGAAGTGCATGGGAACATACATGTCAATAATTAGTTTAATAAGGACGTTCACAGCCACATTCATTGATGGTTTTCCATTGTTATAACTTAGCCTAGTTGACACTGTCTTGGCGTTGGTATTTGGTGAAGAAATATCTGAGCAAACTGCAGCTATAACTTCACATACCTCAGCAGGGTTCAATCGCAAAGGTTGTTGCTCACTGACCAGCACAAGATAACATTTTGTGAGCCGTATTGGGGAAAAAGAGAGAATCAAATATAAATAAGAATTTTATGATAAAGAACAATACATTTCTTCTATGAGACCAAAAGAAAAATGCAATTTTCTTTTCAAAAAAACTATAATTAATAATTAATACAATTTAAAAAATAATCAAAAAGTAAGAAAATGAATGAAACAGCCACTAAGAATTAAAAAGGAAGACAAGGGGAGGAATAGAAGGAAGAAAAAGATGACGATAAAGCAGAAAGGTTAATATGTCCACAACATATGCCTGTATGATTTCATCATCTGCACAGGTCATACGACTTCCTCTCCAAAAAGCATCTCACAATCATAAAGAACATAAGGAAACTTTAATTCTAAAGACTATAAAATGAAAAGTATATACCATGATGAAAAAGTCTGAGAAAATAACAGAGCATAATGGATAAGTATAAAACATTCCAGAGTGAAGTATAGCATTATTTGAGAGTCTCTTTGAGGGAACTTCAAAGCTTTAGGATCACATATTTCTTAAAAGAAATTCCCACCATTAAATGTATATTTAGATATCTCTTATTGCAACTTGCTCTAATCGAATGAAAAAGAAAATTCTGAATCTGAACAAGAAAGCAATTACAGCAATTTGACTGGTCCAAACAGATATTCAAGTGAAAATCTGTGCTACAATAATGCGACCCATTTTGGATGGTGGGATGGTGGGACTACATATGTACAATTACAATTTACAGCATTATTTTAAAGAAAATCTCTATCTGTACCTGTACTGATGATATTGGAAGAGCTGTCGAGCTCGAGGACGGAATGTACGCACAGGAGAATCCTCCCTGTAGAAACCACAATATTTAGAATAGCAAATCGCATCATCAAAAGAATCTAACATATCAAAAGTGGTGAAAAAAGAAACACATATTTTTGTTCAACTTGTGTAGTGAGTAAAAAAAAATATCATACTGAAGTCTGAACTACGCAATCCAATTCACAAAATATCATGTAAGCAGCTTTATAATTAATGGAATATAACATTGAAATCCTTATGCATATTGTGGTTAACAAAGGCATTGCCAAACAGAACTCGAAATCATTGCATAAATACTAGTTAATCTTTTATTTAAAGAATAAGATGAATTTATAATTATAGCAGAAAAAGGAACATGATTACAGGAACCAGAATAAGAGGGCCTCTAAAAGAAAGTGTTGAAATTGAGGGTTTTAGATAGTGAAGGAAGAAAAGAGAGAATAGAGATTTATTGTAATCTGAAAATATATTGATATTACGTGTTAACATGTTATACATTGAGGCAATCCTATTTATAAGCTAAAGGTAAAATCTAAACATAATAATAGAATCAATCTAAATAAATCTAAATCAATATAAGATATGATATGAAATATTCTAAGATATAATGGAGATATTATTAAATATTTCCTTATTTCTAACACTCCCCCTCAAGCTAAAACTTACTAAACTTTAAGCTTGTTACAATTAAAGCCTTAAATTATAAAAATGATCTCCATTGAAGACTAGCAAGGCATGTCAGGGACGCTGGATACACTCAAAAAACATAACACAACAAGGTAGCTGGAATGAACCTCAGCTTGAATAGCTTGTTGGATAATTGCACGACTAAGAAAAAAAGAGCACACAGCTATCAGCGCTGGAAGAAATGCATTGAAGGTGGTGGAAATTTCCTATACATGCAAAAATAGATCACAAGAATAGCATATGGAGGCCTTGAACAGTTGAAAGATTGGAGATCCAAAGCCAAAAGAACATATCACCGTCATGACTGAGTGAAGACAAATATCACCATTGATATAATTCACAATGGGAGGATGGTAGGAAGCACAACAAAATATTCATTACTCATAGCCATGGGCCACAAAAGCACAAGGGCAGAAGAGGCATTTTCAAAATACGAGGTCTGCAAAGTGCACGGATGGCAAAAAAAGCGGGCAAATCCATAAACGGTAGGGCGTCGTGAGTACCGTGGCAGTGGAAACGGCTGGAAAGGTCGCCGGACACGCCTGCACGTGCGGCGGAGACAGACGTGGGTGAACAGTGTCATGGAGAACAGCAGAGGCGCATAGCAGCACATCAACGGTCAGATCAGGACCTCACCACCACGGTTGGGCCGCGCATGGAAAGGCGGCGCTAGGGTGGGATCGAAGGGCGAAGTCATCGCCGGAAAAAGTCGCCGACTATGAAGAAGAGTGGCGAAAGGTGTTGGAGGCTGCTGGAAGTGTTGACACAGTAGGGGAAAAAGGAGTGATACATTGCCGAAAGGGTTGACACGGCAGGAAGGAGGCTAGAAAGGTTGCCAGAAAAGTGGCTAGAAGTTGAAACATTTTGGAAAGCAAGAACACTATCAAACCTAAAAAAGGAATTAAAGGGCTTGAGAGGTAGAGCAATGGTGGGACAAAAAGAAAAGTAAAGATAGTGGGGGACACAGTACAAGTGAGTTCCAAATTATTGGGATCTCTACAGCGGAACAATGGACATAGGTCATGGTAGATGGTACCGCTCTGATACCATGTTGAAATTGAGGGTTTTATATTGATATTGTGTGTTAACATGTAATACATTGAGGCAATCCTATTTATAAGCCAAAGGTAAAATCTAAACATAATGATAGGATCAACCTAAATAAATATAAATCAATATAAGATATGATATGAAATATTCTAAGATATAATGGAGATATTATTAAATATTTCCTTATTTCTAACAGAAAGCAACCAAAAAAAAACAGAAGAATAAAGCTGACAGAGAAACCCTAAATTTATAAAATCAATATAACAAAGCATTCAAATCTTCTATCAAAAAATAAATCACCCAAAACTGTCCATTGAAATTATAGGAATTAGATGAAAAAGGACAAAACAGGGTGTGTATTTTTCAGATAAGATTGAGATGCATTACAATACACAAATAAACCTAATACTCCTATATTCATACTAACATTCTAGGTCAAGTGCTGGTTTAGTACAACTAGTACAAGTGCAACCCAATAACACTCCTAACATGACGCCCAATGGGTAAGAAAATTTCTGGCATGCAGTAATACGCAGCAAGGCCAAAACCACTCCAAACTCATCCAAAAAAATAAAAACTCTTGGAAGCCTCAAACAACAACAATAACCTCAAATTCTGATGAATGTGGAGTAGAGTAACCAATTTCATTTTATCAGTGAATTTTAGTTTAAGCAGCTGTTGCTATTCCTTCAATATATTTCAAGTCGACCTCAAAATAGCAACAAATCACACAACACAATCTACCCTCGCAAGGATTTACTTACCCAAACACTCATCCGTCCAGTATCGTTAAGGGAACAGTAGAGTCTTATGAAATCATATCAAACCTGAGGTAATTGATTTCAGGATTGCGAGGTGAGCTATCACCTACTGATCAACCTTTTGCTTTAATATTTGGCTTAATATATAAATCTTATAAGCATTTCTATGGCATGCCTGTCAATGGAATTAATTGTGAGAATATTACTGCAGAACATTTGCCATTTGTTAGCAGAATATTTACTGGCAGAATGCTTTAAACCAGCAGATTCTGTGGGAATTGTACAGCTGTAATTTTTTAATTATGTTTGCCCAGCTGTAGAATAGCATTTATAGCATTTTAGCTAGTTTTTAGGGCTGAAAATCAGTTTGTATTGCACTATTTATATCAGAGATCTCCAGCAGGAGAACACACAATTCAAACCTACAGTTTCTCAGAGTTTGACAATGCCTTGGTTAGAAAGCAAAGGTGAGTCAGAAAATTTTGGATATATATATAGGGAATGTATCATATGAAAAAAGTGGTTCAGTGTGAAAATGAGATGAGTGAATCTTAACCGTTGAATGTTACATGAATAGTTAAGATTAAAACATAAAGTCACGTAACATTTTTAAATGAGTATGTGAGCATTAATTGCTATTAATTATCGTTAAATCCTTATCATCCATGTATGGTTATACAGTTGAGGTTTGCTCTTCTCACTTTCATAATAAACCACCTATTTTATGTGATATATGCCCTATATATACATATATCAGGAAGTTAGCTAGTAATAGAACATGGCAAACTTGACGAGTGTCGGCTTTTGTGCGTTTAGAAGCTGTTATTGTTCTCAGATGGTGACGAGCAGAAGCAGAATGAGTAATTGATGCTACTGGAGAAGACTGCAACAGTTGATGCAGGTAAGGCATATCATCAGTTCCAAGAAATTTCCATCGTTGCCCCTTCATCTTAGCTTCAATGTCTCCAACAAGCAGAGCAGCAGCACCTACTTCTAAGAAATTATGTGCTCTCATGTCCTGAGAGTTCACAGCATGATCACTGTAATGAACATGTTAAAATAACAAAGTCAATTTGTCAAGGCATATAAGATGGGACAAATTAACAGGAATAGCAGAAATATAAGCTACAATGACCCCTAACAGAATATCTAACCCAATACAAAGTACAAAATGTTATTTACTCTTCAGCTGAGATTGATGATGACTTCTGTTCCTTAACCCAACGCCATTGTAGAACATCATGAGCAATGAACCCAAGTTCATCTTTTCTATCAAAATTTTCAATTTTTGAGGACTTTGAAACCAATGAACTAATTGAATCCTTCTCTAGATTTTCTGGGACGCTTGCTGGACATAACTGGGAATTGAAGGATTTAGTCAACAAAGATGACAATGTTGGCAATGATTTTCCTGATGTAGAAGGTGGCCCAGCAAATGAAGCTGGCTGAAAAAGCCGTTTTGGAATGTGTTGCACCACTAGCGAACGCACATAACTCAGTGACTTCAAAATTGCCTCAGAAGCAAAGCTAGATACAAGCAAAGGAGATGTATTTGTGGACATTGTTGATGCTCCAGATTGTAGATTCAAATATTGCGACCATGGTTGATTTAGGATAATATCACATTCAGCAATAATGGTTGAACAAAAACGATCTATTTGAATTAATGTCTCCTCACTTGGTTTGTATCTGTATCAATAAACTAGATAAGTAGTTGAGAACAGTTCATGGCATAAGTAGCAACTAACAAAAGGAGGTCTCTTCTTTTTCATAATAAGTAAAGAATTTGTCAGGAGTAATAAGTTAACAAAATAGTAACATGCTGCTTTCAATAAATGATGATGCAGGGAGACAGATGATGTCTCACAGATACAATCTTATGGTACTACTGAATATCGAATCATTCAAGTTACATACCTTAGTAGATAACATTTCAAAAGTGCCACACACCTTTTTACCACTGCAGGACTGGTGAAAGCAGAGTCAGTGTTAGCACTTATCAGCAGAAAATGAAACTAAAAATGGTTCACATAATACTAAAAGGAAGAATTACCAAAGAAAAAGAAACAATTGACATTGTGAATCTAAATCAGAAGAAGTAATACAATTGCATGATAAGCCTCACGAATACAACACCATCCATGTGAACAATTTGTTGCAGTGGCTTTTAGCTAAGGAAAAACAAGCCCTTAGCTGTTATTACATTAATTAATATAGAACTCTAGGTTATGAGGATGCACTCCACAAGCTTCATCCAGAACAATTAGTTCGCTGAATACATTATTAAAATGCAGGATAGTATTAAAGCAATGGTTTCATGCAATCTGGACAGTATCAACAACTAACCCTTGTTAACAAACAAATGCAACCATTACCTGCGCTCCCTCTCTGCAACAGTATGTTCCAGAATTGCAGTATAAGCCAAATCTGTGGTTGCAGGCGCAGCCAGATATTCCTGCAATAATACATTTGAGTCATTAGATTGGTAAAATTAAGACCTGGTGCATTGAATATTAAATGGCACCATAAATTGCAACCAAGTGGGATTTTAGTTATAGCAGGCACGACACTGAACAAAATAATAGCAGCTAGTAAAGTTCATACATGTAGAGAATGAAATTGGTTTTACTCCCTGCCACACAAGGAACCCCAGTAAAAAGAAGCTAGTGGTTTCACATTCAGCTCATGTCTACAAATACTTGAAAAGACTTAATTGCTGATACCAACAGATTGGTCAGATATGATACGTGTCATCCTCCTCTTTATTGATGGTAAATTATCTTAAACATGATCAATCAATACAAAATGAGGTAAACAGCATTTAGATTAAAAGTTATGCGGTAAATTGAGAAGTAAAAAAGTTCCTAAGATTCATGACTGATTATGTCATGGGTAATTTGATGCAGTTCCTGTGTCATGAGTTAAAAACTATAGGCATTAGGCAAGCATAGGCATTAGGCAAGCATCAACACTAAATTAGAGAAAACATTTTTGGTGTCCGAAGCCTTCGTGATCGTATAAATAATTGACAAATAACTAACAAATTGAAGCAAAAATAAAATACCACACGCAATGAAGAGTCATTCATTACTTAAAACTAAGAAAACCACAATCCCTCACAGACTCATTAAACTTTGACCCACCCACCCCCCCCCCCAAAAAAAAAAAATTTAAGGATCAGAGAGTAACCGCTAATTAACTAACTTTGACTCTTTCAGAACTGAACGATTACATCAGACATGTTCAATCAAATCGCACATGACAATGACAGAGCCGTACTTGCCTATTTGTACACTGAATTTCTTATGTAGCTGAGCTAAGCAAAGCTTGACTCTACTTTCTTAATTTCTATTATTATTTCAATTTTAAGCTAAATAGTTCTACTCCACATTAAGGGAAAGAATTAAAGTAAGAAAAATAATAATAATAATAATAAGAAGAAGAAGAAGAAGAGATTATTCTGCAAAGATGATGCAAAATCGATATTGAAAATTGAAAAAGGAAAAAGGAAAAAGGAAGAAAGAAACTGACACGAAGAGTGCGGGAAGGTTCGATAGGGGAGGAGGAGGAGGAGAGGCAGTCAGCGACGGCACGGTGGACGGGCTCCGGAAGAGGGCGGCGGAGGGAGGAGGATCTCAGCCTGGACACGCCAATTGACAATTGTATCCTCCAACTTCCGGGTCCGGGGCTCCGACACGGACTGAAGCTCCGAGACATATATTATTTTGTTTTTTAGTGATTGTCTTCCCTTGCTTCTGATTCCTCTAATTCTGATTCTGAATTTAATTGAATTAATTGAAATGAATTGAGCTGAACTGAGCTTCACTCACTGTGACTGAACAATCTCATTGAACAAGTTTTTCTACATTTGAAATCAGTAAAGTCATCCACGGAGAGAGAGAGAGAGAGAGAGAGAGAGGTGCGTGCGAGCTATAGGTGTAGTGGCGCTAATTTGATCGAGACTTGGTTTGATTTGGAAATGGAATGGGAATGGTATTCGCGAGTGTCTCTGTCTGTGTCTGTGTGCCTGCGTATTCCTTTCTTTTATGAGCTGGCATGAGCTACCAACATTCTTTCCCAATGTGACTATGGCAAGGGGAATGCGGCGAGGGAGGGCCATTTCTGTAATATCGAAAGTTTTTCGACCCAGCGTATTGACTGGGACAAACCCGACAAAGGGACGGGCATTGAAGTTTGCAACCCCTCCTTTGCCCTGTTAGGGGGGATAGGGGGGAAACGACCTGTGCATGAAAAATATTCACTTTATTAAGCTATATAATTTATTGATTTATTCTTTTCTTTCTCACACGCTCATGCATGCCACGATGCGATTTGCTTCTATAGATTGTCTCCATAGCAATCTGGCCAAAATAATTTGATAGTAGGATACACCTCTTCAATGAGCGAAAATAACAATAATTGCTCCAAGTTCACTTAATTTAGCAATTATTAACTCCTTTGACTGTATGTAACAAGATATATTAATTTCTTAATTTATTAAAATTGTATAATTAACTATTAATATAGAACGAAGAGAATAGAGTAATAAAACATCAATATTTGGAAGAAAGGTGAAGCACAATAAAATTTAACCTAGTCTCCGACATCAGCATCGCATACACCGTATGGCACTGTAGCGAGGTGTATTGGTGGACCAAAAAAACAAGAAACACTATAGTGGACCTGAAAATGAAATTTTTCCATGGATGCACCGTTCCCTCCTAATCAACCCTTCTCCCTCACAAATCTCCCTCACAAATCACTCTGAAACTCACATTGTTGCTCCCAAACCCATCCATTCAATCCTGCACTTGCACTCCTCTCCTACAATCCCCTCCAAGCCCGTGCTGGAAGCTTTGCTCTCTGTGCTCTTTGTGTCCGTGCTCCAAGCCCGTGCTTTCTGCGCTGCTCTCTGCGCTCTCCATGTCGCTGCTCTCCCCTCCAAGCTCATGCTCTCTGCACTCGCACTCTTTTTGCTACGCTCTCTTCCCCTATCCGCCCCGCAAGGTGTTGGTTCCCCATTGTCACCGGTGGTGGTCCGTGGTTCCTGGAAGGACGCGAAGCTCTGTCGAAGAAGGTGTTGTTGTCGTCTCAGTCAAGCTCGCGAAAACGGGCGCAAGGTGTTGGTTTCGCTTCTGCTGCTGAAGCTGTTATCAGATGGGGTGACATTCTGAAATTCACACCTGCAAGATTACCAGCGAGTCTTAACAATTACCTGCGAATTTGTCACAGTTACCACTATCTGATTCAAATTACTAGCGTTTGCCAGTTAAATTAATGTGAAATTGAACTAATTTTGGGGCTACTATGCTTTTGCTAGTTGTTGTTATAGGTCCCAAATAAAGGAAAAAAGGCTAGAAAACCTTGAATAAACTTGAGTATCACTCATGAGATGGTGCGACAAATTCTTTGTCCAGCACTGCAAGATTATCGGCGTTTCCCAAATATTACCAACGAAGTTCATAAAAATTACCACAAACTGTGTTGGATTACCAGCTCTTTCCGGTCAAGTGAAAGTGAATTTCTAATTTGGGACTACTAGTCTGATTTTGTTACTTGATTTGATAGGTCACAAATAAAGGGCACTTCACTAGACAACCTTGAATAAACTTGAGAATAGCTTATAAGAGGGGTGCTTTTTTTCTTTGTCCACACCTAGAGGATTACCAGCAATTTACAAAAATTACCTGCTAAGTTCATTGGAATTACCAGAAACTGTTTCAAATTACCAGTGCTTGCCAGTCAAGTGGAAGTGAATTCCTAATTTGGGACTACTAGTGTGATTTTGTTACTTGTTTTAATAGGTCCCAAATAAAGGGCACTTCAATAGGCAACCTTGAATAAACCTGAGAATAGCTTATGAGGGGGGTGCTTTTTTTCTTTGTCCACACCTGGAGGATTACCAGCGTTTTACAAAAATTACCAACTAAGTTCATTGGAATTACCATTAACTGTTTTAAATTACCAGCGCTTGCCAGTCAAGTGAAAGTGAATTCCTAATTTGGGACAACTAGTGTGATTTTGTTACCTGTTTTGATAGGTCCCAAATAAAGGGCACTTCAATAGGCAACCTTGAATAAACCTGGGAATAGCTTATGAGGGGGGTGCTTTTTTTCTTTGTCCACACCTGGAGGATTACCAGCGATTTATAAAAATTACCAGCTAAGTTCATTGGAATTACCAGAAACTGTTTCAAATTACCAGCGCTTGCCAGTCAAGTGAAAGTGAATTCCTAATTTAGGACTACTAGTGTGATTTTGTTACTTGTTTTGATAGGTCCCAAATAAAGGGCATTTCAATAGGCAACCTTGAATAAACTTAAGAATAGTTTATGTGAGGGGATACAAAATTCTTTGTCCACACCTAGATGAGTACCAGCATTTCCCAATAATTACCAGCAACCTGATTATAATTACCAAAAACTGTTTCACATTACCAGCGGTTTTCACCCTAAAGTGAAGTGAACCTCATTGTATTTTGCACTTGTGTGATTTGGCAATTGTTGTTATAGGTCCCAAATAAAGGGAAGAGGGCTACAAAACCTTGAATAGACTTGAGAACCACTCATGACACTCCTCCAAAGACTTGTGAAGTAAGACCAAAGTAAAATTGCAGCAGCATATGACACATTGTATGTACATAGAAAAAAATGACAATGATATATTTGATTGCACAATTGACACTTTTACAATGGGTAAGTCAAGATTTTCTTGTGGTAATGTTCACTAAATCCTATACAAAATGACCAGCTATCAATATTGTGCCACCAAATAAACCATCTTCAATATGGTAACCAGAGGGCTAACAAAATCAAAAAATTACACATCTATCTTGCTATTCAAAATCATTTTGAAGTGTGCTTCAGCTTCAAGTGTTGGCCTATCTACTTCCCTTGAAAAAAGAGTGGAAATTCTTCAGACAGCATATGTTGGCCCAAAACTACACTGTGCATGGCCAATAGAAAAGCCCATGTGTATATACATATGTACATAGCAACCTGCATAGACACACATCCATGATTATTAGATTGGAAATATTTAACAAGTTGGTAGATTTTGAGCTGACTTCTACTTATCTTACCCATTCAAAAACAAAAGGAAACACAATCTAGCTATCATTAGCCCAACTTGTCTGCCATCATATATAAGTATATATATAAATATATATTTATGTCATTTAATTGTCCAAAAAGTTTGAAAATATATATAAATATATATTTATGTATTTTGACTATGTTGTTGAACAGTATCCTCTTTAGTGTTGTGGGATTTGGTTGTATGCATCCCCACCAATAGATCTGTGTAAGATAAATCCTATACAACCTAAATAACAGGACATCATCAATAATCAATTTATCAATAATTAAGAACAAAGCAGAAAAAGATTCATGTGCTTCACATGCCTGCACCCTTGGACAACTGTTCTGATCAATAGATTGAAGAAAAGAAACAAATCCGCTTGGGTGCGAGTTAGATGACTGTGACCCCAATACATTTTCTTCAAACACAGGAACTTAACACTTTCTTTGATGCAGACATCCCTCGACTGTATAGTAATAGAATATAAAAATTATATAAATATCTGACAATTGATACTTATAATTGTCCTTCAAACAAACAAACTTAGTATACACTAAATTTTCATTTTTCACATTGGTCCAATAAATTTTGGAATTACAATTTTATCTTATGCTCCAAAAGGAAACAAGTAAGGAGGTCACAATTGTTTTCATAGCCCACTATCATCTTTCATTGTCATTGATCTTGCATTCAATACAATATGGTCCGATATTATCCTGTGTTATGCAAAGAATGACACATAAATTACCAGACCACCCTCATCAATTTATCAACCTCTCCCCATTTGTTTATACGCTGCTAATGAAACAGTTCAAAGTTAAATAAATGAATAACCAAACAAAGAAGGACCCCATTTTGGATGAACATAACAATAGAAATAGTGCACTAACCACTATCTGATCTGATGACAAACAGAGGACATAAATTGTTATAATATGGCTCCTAAAGTTTCATTTGCCACATAAACCATTATAAACTTCGGGTAATCACTCCAATATATGGAGATATGATAATGGTGAATAATTCAAATATCCACCATAAGTACAACCCATTACAACCAAGACACAATGGTTGTTTAAAAAACAACACAACCTTTAAAGTCTAGAGATTGTATAATTTTCGGGGGTGCAAAATTCTTTGTTCACACCTGGAGAATTACCAGTGAAGTTCATTGGAATTACCAGTAACTGTTTCATATTACTAGCACTTGCCAGTCAACTGGATTGAAGAACTAATTTGGGACTACTAGTGTGATTTTGTTACTTGTTTTGATAGGTCCCAAATAAAGGGTACTTCAGTAGGAAACCTTGAGTAAACTTGAGAATAGCTTATGAGAGAGGGTACAAAATTCTTTGTCCACACCTGGAGAATTACTAGCATTTGTCAAAAATTACCAGCGTAGTTATTCTAATTACCACTAACTGTTTTGGATTACCAGCGCTTGGCAGTCAAGTAAAGCAGACATGTGTAACTAAATATGCATGTAAAATTTGCAGTGAGTTATTATTCCTTCTATGGGAAATCCCTACCAAAATGAACCACTTAATCTGAAAAAAAGAAGAAGCAAAGCTTGAACACAACTACTCACAATCAAAGGAACCCACATACAATCTCAGAAGAAAATGGTGGCTCGTGTCTCCGTAAACCTACAAACCCGGTGAAACTGGTGATGAGGGAAACGTTGGGGTGGAGGTGAGGTACTGCGCGCTACTACAGGGACTTGGGATTGAGGTCCTGTGCGCTGCTACAGGTCCTGTGGGCTGCTACCAATGCTGTGCACTGCTACTAGCTTTTCCGATGGAGGTGCTATGGGACTTGGGGTTGGAAGTGAAACAAAGGGTGTTGTGGGTGGAAGTAAGTGAACGAGAGTGGGTCAGTGGCGGGGCTTGAGCAAATCTTTGCTAACTATGGTGTGAGTTGTGAGAGGGGCATAAGTAAAGAGAGAAGGGAGCTTTGGGCTAGACTATGGTATGGCTTCATTTATTTGTCCATGGATACACCTATACGGTGTCCATGTAGAGACACCCATTTCGGGTGTTAAGTTAGCAGCGCTGCTTGCCATAATATGTCCAATTCACACCTATCTTTCTTTTCCTTATTGGTTTGGGACCCAATAAAAATACAAGGATTCTTTTCAATTCTAACGTACCACTTTTTTGTTTTCTGATAAAATCTAACCTACCACTGTACGACCAGAAAAAAGAGAACAATCACTCCTGACATGCTAACATTGTCATTTTATGACTAGAGCCTACGAATTAGGTTGTGCCGCAGGAATTACTAAACTGATGAAAGTTTAGAACTTTTATTGATCGGTAGAGCCAAAGAAAATAAACACAAGATGATCCATAAATGCTGAGTATGGGTTGATACTAAGGAAGAGAAAATCACACCGAGCATTGAACCGGTCAAGGTATTAGTTTAAAGGTTAGAGATCTAACCGGTTTAATCAGGGTTTAACCGGAATATAATAAAATATATTAAATCATTAATATAATTAATTAGAATATAAAAAATATATTAAATCATTAACATTAACATAATCAATACAAAAAATATATATTTTAAGTTTATGAAAATAAACATAATCCATATAACATATCTCTAATCTCAGCCTCACAATATGATTACAAAATTTTTGAAAATAATATTTTGTTTATGACCAGTGAGATTTATGGTGAGCAACCTATGAATAATAAAGAGAGAAGAAGAATAATCTAACAATCGTTGTTAGTGCCTTTTTTAGTTCTTTTTTTTTTTCATTTTTGCTCTATTATTACCTCAAGATATCAGTATTTAAGTTTTGAGACAAAAAAAAATAAAAATAAAAGCTCCAAACTGGTCCAACTGGTTCGATTCACCAGTTTTCCTGGTTTTCCCCTATTTTGATTAGTTTTGACCAGTTCTTGACCGGTTTTGACTTCCCCCAATTTTTTGAGGTTAATCGGACCGACTAGGTGACCAATTTCTTGTCGAACTAGTCGGACTTGTCGATCCGGTCCGATTTTCTTAACAATGGTTGATATAATTGTGGCCATTGAGATAATATCATCACAACTATAGCTGAAGATAAATAAATTTTATAGAAAATCAATCAATCAAATAAATATCAACAAAATTGTTCAAAGTTTGAGAAGTTTGTATTGAACATCAAAATTTCTCACTTTGATTTGTTGTGAATTTTACATCCATTATTTACTTAGATGTATTTTTATAAAACAAAGTTTAGATTGAGAGAAAAATTTGGCCTAATCTAAAACAAGGATATGCCTACCTATCATGAAACAATTTCTCTTGAAAATTTAAGCTTTAACGAGATGGTTATATGATAGAGATAATTGAACTTTTGTTAACTTCATGACATGCCTAGTAGTCCTCTAATTATTGTTAACTTAAAGGGCATGTATGGGATTCTATATGGAACGGTCTCAAGTCTCAACAATCTTTTTCCCATATTTCTGCTGCACCAATAAGTCATTTTTCCAAAGCGTTTATGCAGTTGAAGAGAATCCACCATGGTATAGGGAACTTGAATGAGAAAGGGAGAACGACCGTAAATCACCAAAGTAATTACAAAGAAAATTTCAAGGTAAATTTTATGAAATTTGATGAAAATTGTTCCAGGCAGAGTCCAAAGTGGTCGACCGACTGTATGAAGATCTCATAATTAGAAACTTTGACTCTGCTTTTTGGTAGGAAAGTATTGAAGCTAAATTGGAAAATTGCCCTCCTTAACAATCCTTTGATATTTTATAAATGCTGATTGAGCGTTATGGAATTGAATGGTCATAAATACTATAAAGTGTGTTAAATGTGCTACTAGACAATTAAAGCATCATTCAAATAATTATAGAGTTGAGTGGACAAATAAAGAAGCAATTGTCATTTTAAAGAGAAGGTAATTACAATTAGAAATAAATTATTGTGTCTTTTGACCAATTGGATCAAAATAACATGTATGGTTCAAAAATCATATTTGCTTCTTTTTATTTACAAAATTAGTTCAATGACATACTTGAGTCTGTGAAGATATTACACCATCCTCTCTTAAGTTTATGAAAGCATCACACCACCTCCATATCCATTACACATTATATTGTGTGTTTTTATTATGTATCAAAGGAGATTAGAGTGATCCGAGCAAATATACAACGAAAAATTGGAGTCAATTTCAATCATTTTTTAAAGTCAACCTAACTTTTCCGAAATTTAATGTACCGATCCACACTAAAAGCAGTTTACAGAATTAAGATATTATCAAAAAAAAAAGAATTAAGATAGTAATGATTTAGGATAATAAAATGAATATATAATAACTAGAGGCTAGGAGAAATTGCTTAGAGAATAATGTTGAACAAAATTCACACATGCCTTAATATTTGAGTCCTTAGAATCGGTTAATATTGGAGTCCATGGAAATCCTCATAGCTAGTATGTATGAAGATGTCATTGTTGTTCACTACAAATATACGTTAAATATAATTTACTTTTAATCTCAGTAGCATTACAAAAGCTACTGTATAATCTTTGTAGAAAAAATTAATTAATTCATCATCTAATTAATTTATTTTTTTCAAATTCATTCTTTAAGTAATGAACATTTCTAATTCGTCCTTTAATTAATAAATGTTTCAAATTTCTCCTTCAGCTTTTAAAAATTGAACATATTATCTTCTTTGTGAATATCATTTATTTAATTAAAAGGTAGATTCGAAAATGAAACATGTCACTAAAGAAATCATATATAATATTTGTGCCAACTCCCAGGTGCTATATATAAGTTTTTTAGTCAATAAGTATTATTTATAAAGAAGATAAACATATTTGATTTTTGAATGTTAGAGAACCAATTTGAAACATGTATTAATTAAAGGAAAAATTTAAAAACAAAAAAAAGGGTTAGAGAATGGATCCGGATTAGTTAATCTTATTGCCAAAAAGAAATTGAAAACCTCAGTTTCAACTATTTGGTTTCATGCCAATGTGTCCAACTCTAAGCATCTTCTCGAAAATAATTAATTTATGAATACCAAATATTTAAGAATTTATTTTTGGCATACCAACAGAGTAAAAAGTTTTTTATATAATTATCCAATCATCTCACATACATAAACATGATTGACATTTTAATACATGAATTAAAAGGTCATATAAATAAATAAGAAATCAAGTAGATGATTGTATAGAATTCTTTACTCTATGATGTATCAAAATTAATCTTAATATGTAATCTGCGATCAAATAATGGTAATTAAGACTGGTTAAAAACGAGAATAAAGTTTAAGTCACTAACAACACCATACACTTTTACATGTCTAAATTACTTAGCACTAGTTAGAAAAGAAAAAGGAAAATAAAAAAGAACCATGCGAATTTATGCAAAATTGACAAAATAAATTATATCATTTAAAAATTTAATATCACTTGATCATAAGTAAATTTTCATCATTTATCATGAAGGAGTCCTATTTTCATATGAAAATTTAGTTAATAAAAAACATTTACACATAATAAACTTATATAAATTTTTTTTATACGAGGATTTATTAAATTTCATCATTAACACAACAAAAATTTGCTAAAGCACTAATTTGAACCATAATCAACTCACAAACATATGTAAAAAAGAAAAGAAAAGAAAACTTACTAAAGCACTAATTTGAACCATAATCAACTCAAAAACATATGAAGAGTGAAGGCGCAAAGGACACGTAATCTACTGCAGAGGGATGGCATCCTCCGCAGCAACAAGGCAGTAGACGCCACTCAGTGAGCAGCACAAACCACAGAAGAGTGAAGGCGCAGTTCAAGGTTAGAGAATCGATGGCAGTGAGAATAAACTGCTCCATACAGAACACCCTCTGCCTCCTCAACCCTTCTTCTCTTCACTCCCTCCGTTCCAGAGCCTCTCGCCTCATCCTCAAGAACCCCCATTTCCACTCTCCTCGAACTCAAAACCCCACTCGGGGGGCTTTGTTCTGCACCTGCGCCATCACCAACAACAGCACTCCCTCAAATGATGAACCCTTTGTCCTCACAACCCCTCTCTACTACGTCAATGCCCCTCCCCATATGGGCAGCGCTTACACCACCATCGCCGCCGATGCCATTGCTCGCTTTCAGGTGAATGTTCTCTTCTGTTCTGCACCTCTATGCTCCCTACCCTTTTGAGTTTTCTTTCAAATTTTGTAACTTTTGTGGAATTAGAGAAATGGGTCGAGTTTGAAAATTGGAATTTACTTGTAGAAATGATTAGCGAGAGATATCTGCATGACTGTAAAATTCTTCGGTTAAAGAAGTTGGTGTTTTTTTTTGTTTCTCTTCTTTGTGTTTCATTTGAGGTTTAGTACGTCTTCGTGATTTCATTTTTTTTTTGGCAGCGACTGTTGGGAAAGAAAGTTATATTTATTACTGGCACGGATGAGCATGGGGAGAAAATTGCAACTGCTGCAATGGCCCAGGGTTCCACCCCACATGACCATTGCAATCTCATATCACAAGCTTACAAGACGCTGTGGAAAGATGTAATGTCGTCCTTGATTTTTAGTGGAACCTAGTCATGCTTTATTTCAGCTAAACCGTTGAACATTTGTATTGATTTCTTTTTTGGTGATATTCATTTTCTAATTGTTTCTGATTGCAGTTAGATATTTCTTATGACAAATTCATTAGAACAACTGATAGCAAGCATGAAGCAATTGTGAAGGAATTTTATTCGAGAGTGCTTGCCAATGGTGACATTTACCGAGCTGATTATGAGGGGCTTTATTGTGTCAACTGTGAGGAATACAAGGTGATAGTTTGGACTTCATATGAGCTTTTTATTTTTGAAAGATCTGATTACATCATCTGAAAGGAATTTTTCTGGTTACTATCCTTTAGTTGATAATTTGATATTGTTGCCTTTGTTTAGATGTACCATTTTATTTCAATGTTTCACTCAACCGAATTGTGATTTGATGTAGGATGAGAAGGAACTGCTTGATAATAATTGTTGTCCAGTGCACCTGAAGCCATGTGTTTCAAGGAAGGAGGACAATTACTTCTTTGCACTATCGAAATATCAAAAGTCGTTGGAGGAAACTTTGATTAAAAATCCGAATTTCGTGCAACCATCTTTCCGCTCAAACGAGGTAAGTCAATGAGGCAGTCCTTCTTCTCTTTTAGTTGTTATAAGTACATCCTGTCTGTCTGTCTGTTCCATTTTTAGTGTACCTCACCTTTTGTTGGCTGTATAAAATTTTATTTTCAGAACTTATTTGATTGCATCTGCTGTTAGAAAAGATTCAGAATGGAAACTTGTCTAGTTCTAGGATTGATGTGGGTAGATTAGAATAGTCATGATCTGTACCAATAACACTCATAACACAACAAACTCCTGAAACAATAAGTATCCTACTATTATAACTGCAATGACTAATTTTATGTAATTTTCAACACTCAGACATGACTTTTATTGTTATACCTTGTAAATGTTTGGAGTTTAGGATTTCTGACTGTAGAGTTTTCACTAATCTTATTGGTTGTAGAAGCTTATTACTTGTTGAGTGAAGTACCAATTGTTTTTCCTTTAACACCCCCTCTATTCTCTCTCTGCATGCATGTGTTTCATATTGGAAGAAAGCCACAATTATAAATAGGTGCCCGAAGGTGGTTTAAATAAATACAACCCAACCCCCTCCCTCGTGCTGCCTCAAAAATAGTGGAACATTGCTTTGGCATAGCAGTTTAGGCTGGAAGGTATAGGTAGTAAGGTATCTAATGAACTGCATATTATCTCTTTTGGGAAATTTAAAATTGCATCATCTCTTTTGGGAAATTTAAAATTGCATTTTCTTTAATAATTTATTCTGCTTTGAAATTAATTTCTTTGATAACCTTCAAGGTTCAAAGCTGGATCAAAAGTGGCCTGAGGGACTTCTCCATTTCCCGAGCATCAGTTGATTGGGGCATCCCTATTCCTAATGACAAAAGTCAGACTATATATGTATGGTTTGATGCGTTACTAGGGTATGCTTTTTATTTTTTTGATAGTATTTCTCTGATTCCAGGTTTAAATGTTAATGGTTTAAACATAAGTATGATATGTGATAGAGCATTATGGCGTCGTTGGATCCATGTAGCCTACTCCACCTAGTAGGACAAGGCTTAGTTGATGATGATGATAGTATTACTTTGATTTCGTTGGCTCTATTCTATAAACTGTCAATCCCTGTCTATCATAACTAATGACTGCCATTTTCTTTATCATTGCAAATATATTGCTGAAATGCACAAATGTTGAAATCATGTGCAGCTATTATATGGAAAAAGTGATGAAGAAAAACTCGGAATTTCTATATATCTTAAAATCTTTAATTGATAGAATACTTGAATTGCAAATTACCTTACTAAATTTCTGCTGTATATATTCTTTTATATTGTTGATATGTGCAGCTATATATCAGCTCTATCTGATGACCAGAAGCAGCCTGATTTACTAAATGCTGTTTCTTCAGGTTGGCCAGCTGCATTGCACTTGATTGGTAAGGTATGTTTCCTCTTTTCCATCCTTTTTTATCTTCTGTTACACATATTTCCACTTTCTTCTGGTGAGAGATTTGCATTTGCTTTCAGTGCTGTTAAGTGTTAACCTGTACAGATTGAGGGATGTCATGATTCCTTTTTTGTTTTATTTTGATTGGCGATCTACCCTTTTTATCTACAAGATCATTATATTACAATCCCTGTCTGTGTGGATGCTTTTCAGAAGTCCCAATGTTTCATTATTTCACCCTCCTTTGTTAATTTCTGTACAATTTTGTTACTTTGTAGGATATTCTACGCTTCCATGCTGTTTATTGGCCAGCTATGCTAATGTCTGCTGGACTAAGCCTTCCTAAAATGGTATTTGGTCATGGATTTCTAACAAAGGTATTTCTAGCTGATCTTTTTCACTATATCTTGTGTTTCTTCTTGAGGCAATTGTAGTAGTTACTTGCTTCTATTCTGTACCTTATTTGCAAGACGACAATTGCAAAAGCTGAGCTGAGCTATGGCCAAAAATTATGTTTTTCTCCTTTTTGGTCTTTTAATAGCTAGGCGACTTTTGTCATTATTATTGTTAATAATAAATAATGATAATAACAATAATAATAAAGTTGACCTTGTCTTACTGTTCTTAAGAAGGTGCTATACTTCCACTGTGTGAGGCACTTTTTGAGGACAATAACGTGATGCCCAAGTAGCCTGGCCAATGTGTACAATACCTTGTGAGAACATAGCCCAAGACTGGCATCGAATCAATTTTTCAAATTGGAAACTAATTGGGCAGTTGTGGCAGCGAAGTTTTATGAATCTGTTTCTTAAATTTAATTTTATTTCATGCAGCAATGCTTTTTATTTTGAAAATGTTAGGATGGCATGAAAATGGGCAAGTCACTAGGGAATACTCTTGAGCCAAATGATTTGGTTCATAAATTTGGGACAGATGCAGTTAGATACTTCTTCCTCAGAGAGGTGGAATTTGGCAGTGATGGGGACTACTCAGAGGAACGCTTCATCAATACTGTGAATGCACATCTTGCCAATACCATTGGTACTTTCAACCTTGCTTTCTTTGCTTGTAACATTCAGAAACAGCATATAGCTTTTAGTTATTTATATTTTTAAAATTTTATTAACACTCGAATGCTAAGTGTGGTACGCATTTCCTTCATTATTTTGGCAGGAAATCTTCTTAATCGTACACTAGGACTTCTGAAAAAGAACTGCCAATCTACTCTAGTGGTTGATTCCACTACAGCTGCAGAAGGAAATGAATTCAAAGACAAGGTGGAGAGGCTGGTAAAGTCTCTAGGAACTCTAGTTTTTTTCTTTTTTATAATCTCTATTAAATTGAAAGTGATTAATTTTGCAGCAGCTTGAGATTAAGCCATTTTTTCTGCCCTTGTTCGTAAGTTGTGGGAGCTTCTTTGTGACCCAAAGTTTTACTGGTGTTTTCATGTGTAGGTTGATAAAGCTCGTATTCAGTATGAGAATCTCTCCTTGTCATCAGCTTGTGAAGCTGTTCTGGAGATTGGTAATGTTGGTAATTCCTATATGGATGAACGTGCGCCTTGGTCCCTCTTTAAGCAAGGTGGCACTGCTTCCGAAGCAGCAGCAAAGGTAATTCACTCAAACCTTTTGCAGGAAGTCATACATCTTGAATAACTCTATACACTGTTGTGAATTCTATTCCTATCAGTTAATAAAAAAGTTACATAATTAGAATTACCATGGTATTCCACTTGCAATAAATATTTTTAACATTTTTTTAAATAGTGGCATCATATGGTTCATGGGCACTCTAAAACTCTTCTTCTTACATTGGATCAAATTAAATAAAAATACTAAGCTGTTTCTATTCTTTCATCTTGAGTTAAATTAATCAATATGCTTATCATCAATTGGCATAAGCAATTGTGCTTCATTTTTCTGTCTTAACCAAGAATAATAACCTTAATCATCATGTCACTTAGCTTTGTTTCTGTTGAAGATGAGTGATGCCTAATCAAGTTTTTTTGCTGTTGATGTTGGAGCAGGACCTTGTAATTTTATTGGAGACAGTGAGAATTATTGCAGTTGCACTATTTCCTGTTACGCCGTGCTTGAGTTGGAGAATATATGAACAACTTGGCTATTCCCGGGACCAATTTGATGCAGCAACTTGGGTTTCTCTCTTCTCTCATTCTCTCACTTTCAACACGTGCGCGCGTGCGCACACATACGCACGCTCTCAAACACACACAGAAACTTCTACCAGCCATAACCAATTCATGGTTTTCTACTATGCTGTTGTGATGCCTGATTTAAGTTTTATATTTTTGGTGGTGTTGTAGAGAGACACCAAGTGGGGTGGGCTCAAAGGTGGCCAAGTCATGGCGCAACCAAAACCAATCTTTGCAAGGATTGAAAACCAAACTGAAGTGGACGACAAGGGGGTTGCAGTGGGAAAGACAGTGAAAAATAAAGGCAAGATGAAACAACCTCAACAAGTAGCTGGAGCATAGATATATACCCATCTTAGATGCTTTTCCTTTTTCTTTATTCTTTTTCCCCACTCATCAACAAAAGCCTCTTGCAAAAACTAATTCTTTTTGCTAATTTATGCACTCAAATATTTAGATACATACATATGCAAGAACGGGTATAAATGCAAAATGCATGTGTACTTATGTAAATTTTGAATGAAAATTTTCAATTTCTTATCTTGGAAATAAAGTTTACTGGTTTAATTTCTTGTGCTTAAAAACTGCCCGCAAGTTTACCTTGCGCGTTACTACATTGGCACAAAAGCAGAGATATCAACGACTATGAAGCACAGACATAGACACGGACACAGACATGAAGACACACCAAACTCAAAAATTACAGGACACGGACACGGCATATATATATAATTTTTTTTATTTTTTATGTGATTTTTTTGTCATTTTGTGATCAACTGAAGAATTTTCAAAATAAAATGGCCCAACAGAATAGGTTCAACCAAATAACTCGGGTTGATTTTAGGCTTATGTTGAATTAAAGTAGTATCTAACTATGTTTGATATGTTTCCGAACTCAAAAAAATTATTTTTTAATTGGATGCATACTGACGCGTGTCGTGTGGGAGTCGGACACCGACACATGTCCGACACACAGACACGCCACTAAGTCGGTGTATCCATGCTTCTTAGATCAGCTATGGATGTCTACTACTGCACTGAATAAGAACTGTGCTGGAAGCCTGGAATATGTAAATCATGAGTCATGAGTCATGACAGCCAATTTGCAAAGAAGTTAACAAATTGTTGTGTCATTTTTCCTAAAATATAAGGCTATGTTATTGTGCAAAATTACATGGAAGTTTGTTAAAATTTTATTGGATAATTGTTATATGAAATTATTTTTCTGAAGGCTTAGGTTCCATCATAGTTTATTAAAGATAATGACATTTACATGTTATTTTTTAATTCCATTTTACTGTACATAAAAATTTATGTATACTAATACAAAGGGATTTTCCTCATTGATTATCTTATAGTCTTTACTTTTTAACTTCTCAACGAGGTTAATATTATGTTTTACACAAATTATATTCCTTGTCAATTACCTATTCATTTCTTGGTAACTTTGAAGCTGAACACTTCCTTTTTTATTTATTTTTCTAAGTTCTAATTTAAAAAACTAAGACTAGAGAAATAACTGTTATGAAAAGGCAAGTAAATAAGTTAGTTATAAAATTCAATACCTGTCTATTTGAATTAGTTTTATTTTTTATTCTAGTTTACTTTAAAAAAATAAATAATTCTTTTAATTTATACTAGATAGCTTACTACTTTGTATAATGATCAATCTGCACCTATGCAAGAAAAATCATGGTAGACGAAAGAGGGCAAATACTCCCTCTTGTTCTTCAAAATAAAATCCAACAAAGAAAATAAAAACCTGTTATGAATGGCACGTGTGTTGGGCCCACGAAGCATTTAGTAGGTGAGTGGCGCTAAACTGTATTATGATATATTAGGCTCACGCGCCCAGTCACAAAAAAAAAAAAAAATACTTGGAAGCTCGGAACGGAGGCGACAAAGAAAAAAAAGAAAAGAAAAGAAAGGCCTCCGTCCCCCCCGATTCATTCCACAGCCAGACAGACACGGCAAGCACTTCACTTCATCGGTCGGAGATCAGAAAACTGAAAACACAAAACCATAACGAGGTAACCTCTCTCTCTCTCTCTCCCACGCTAGCAGTGTTTTATTTTATTTTTTGATTAGATCAATTTATATAGTTACATTTATGTATCTATGGCCATATCTTGATATTCATTTTTCTTTAATCTTGGTCACTGTGCTAGCATCCTTCAAATTCCATCCTCCTCATTGAGGAAAGAACCACAGGCCACAGCTACTAGGGAGGTAGGGGACCCAATCACTGTGACCGAACTGAGCGAGATGGTCTGGTCTGCCACACGAACAGCCCAGCCCAAGCACGAGTGTCGCACCCCGAGACAAGACAGACAAGCTGAGTTGCCGCCGCAGCATTACCCTGCTGTTTTCTTCGTGGTCCGTCAGTGAGTGAGAGCACTCGAGGCAGAGGCAGAGCCAGAGACGGCAAAGCCAATCCAACAACAAAACAACACAAGTAATGGAATGGAGTTCTCAAACGACTGGAAATCCTTCTTCCCAATAGGAACACCTTCTTCGTCCACCTTCTGCCCTCTCCTCGTCTCTCACTCTCACTCTTCTTCCCAATTGGCATTGGAATTGGGTCCCCTCATCTTCGAGCCTATCCCCCACTCCCTCATCCCTCTCTTCTCTTCCCCCTCCCTCCTCCTCCCCCCTCTCCACCTCCCTCCGCTTCTCCTCCCCTCCCGCTTCCTCCTCACCTCCCACCCCTCCTCCATTCTCCCCTCTACCGCCTCCTCCCTCGCCTCCCTCTCCCTCTCCTCATCCCTAAACGACGCCGCTTCCTCCTATTTCCTCTGCAACCGCATCCACCTCCTCCCCTGCCCCAGCTCCCCAAACGCCCTCCTTTTCTTCCCAACTGGCCCCAATGACGACAAGCTCGGCTATTTCATCCTCTCCCCCAACCACTCCAGCCTCCACGCTAACGGCGCCGTTTTCACCGCCTTGATTGGATCCTCTGCTCACCGTATCCTGAGCATTTCGGTGAACCCGGTTAATGATTCAGGTAATCATGATTCTCCTGTTATTGGGTATGTGTTGGCTTCTACTCTCTACGCTGTTCATTGGTTTGTTGTGAAGGATAACTCCGTTTTGGCGAGGCCTAGTGTGTTTTATGTGGGTGGTAAGGTCTTTAGGACTTGCCCCGTTGTTCATGCTTGTTGGAGCCCTCATATATTGGAAGACAGTGTGGTTTTGCTTGAAAGTGGTCAACTGTACTTGTTTGATTTGGAGTCTCGTTGTTCCAGTGTTAATTTCAAAGGGACTAGGTTGAAAGTGCCCTGGAATGATTCTGAGAACAAGGTTTGGCTCAGCTGTGAATTTAGTTGGCACCCTAGGATTTTGGTTGTTGCACGTTCTGATGCTGTTTTCTTAGTTGATTTGAGGTCTAAGGAGTGTATTGTGACTTGCCTGATAAAGATTGAGATCTTGCGAATGTATGCTCCGGGTGGAAATGAGCAGTTTCGTGCCTTGTCAAGGGCTGGTCCTGACCACTTTTACTTTGCTGTGGCTTCTAGCAGTCTTTTGCTTCTGTGTGATGTGAGGAAGCCTATGATGCCAGTGTTACAATGGATGCATGATATTGAGGGACCGAGCTATATGACTGTGTTAAGCTTGTCTGTGCTGAGGTCCCACTCGAGGGAAGATACTTTTAGGTTGGCTTCTGAATCTGGATTTTGTGTCATATTGGGATCCTTTTGGAATTGCGAGTTCAATCTCTTCTGCTATGGATCTGAATTGCCATTTCGAAAAGGATCTGTTGCTTCGAAGATTTCAAAGATTAACTCCACCTTATGTGCTTGGGAGCTTCCATCTGAGATCAATTTATCTGGCCGTGAGTGTCATTGTGGAAGTTGTCTCTTAACGGAAGAGTTGTCGAAGGATGCTCTTCCTGAATGGGTTGACTGGCAGCTAAAGAAAGAGATAGTCATGGGCTTCGGAATTTTGAGCAATGACCTTGCTGCCTCACTTTGTGAACCATATGAACATGGTGGTTTTACACTGATAAGGCTAATGTCATCGGGAAGGTTTGAGTTGCAGAGATATCATGCAGGTTGGGCTCCAGCTAGGAGCTTAGACCATTGCCATGAACAAGAATTATGTTTGGACACACACCTACTGTATCCCACAAGTGAAGAGAAATACAAATTCCCAAAAAAATTTCATTATCTAAAATTGGATTGTCTTTATGCATATGCAAGTGGCATTCTTACTCAATTCCTAATGAAGAAGCTAGAGAAGTGCAGCACTGATGCTCCGGAGAAAGAATCTTTTTCTGCAGAAGTGCATGAGTTCTTGTGTGAGAAATTAAAAGCTTGTGGATTTGGTCGATTAAGATCATCCCCTGCAGCTACTGCTGTTTTTGAAGATGTAAAGCTACCAGCAAGCTTCCATGAAGTTGCTTTGAGGAGATTGTGGGCTGACTTGCCTTTAGGGCTTTTACAGTTTGCATATTTTAATCATTCTGAATGTCAAGAAATAGTAGATCAAAATAAGGTAGCTTTGGACTTTTTAGCTGTTCCAGGCCTTCCTCAGTTGCCTCCATTCTTTTTAAGGAAATCTTCACCCCACAGTGATGATGACATTGTTGGTCCAGTTGTTCCATTCCCAGTTCTACTTATGCTTAATGAATTTCATAATGGGTGCTCAGATTGGGAAGGAGGTGAATTTTCAGTAGAAGCAGAGCTTGGCCGCAAGTACAATGAAGTTATGCAGGTGGCTGGTGATATTGCTGGTTCAACTCATGACTCTATGCACCTTGATGATCATGCAGTCTCTCTTGCTGATGATGGAGAGGAAACTTGGAATGGTTCTTTGAAACCGAAATCTTTTTTGTCATACAGTCCAGTCGCATTCAATTGCTCTACCACAGCTGCTTCTAGTGATAGAATGCATGATACATTTATATTTCATGTTCTGGAGAAGTCTAATGAGCAACAGACAGAATCTGTTGGACAAGAGATATTTGACAATCTTTGCCCTGTTGAGTTGAGGTTTGATGCTCCAGTGAAGAAGTTTGAACCTCAGGGTTTAAAGGCATACAATCTATTGAAGAAACAGATGTCAAAATGGCAACACAGTTTTGATCCTTATAAGGAATTTTGTATTCAATCTAGATTTGAGGAGGCAGATAACTGGTGATACCACCTTTAGGCTAACTCTTGGGAGGCAAAACCGTGCATTGTAATTATTATTATTTCTTTTCATGGAAGCAATTTGAGTCAGGAAATTGAGCACCAATTGCAATTGCTCAATCCATATTACCAAAGGAATGTGTTATAAACTTATAATTAATGTTTTCATCTCTTTTCAATATTTGTGAATCTCTGAAGGCTACATTTGGGGAAAGACTAGAATTGCCTCTTTCTCCCCATGGTTACCTTATTTTAATTCCATAACTCAATCCAGTATTGTGGGTTTTCTGGCTCTTCTTTATTCCACATCTTAAAAGTGGGTCTTGTGAGCACACCTACATACATGAAAAATGAAACTTCTTCATTTGAAAATTCCATCAGCAAAGACCTGGCCACATGTCTCAGTTGCTCGCCCACACTCTTACACTGACCCTCTCTCTGATTCTCTCATCCATGTGATACTAATGCCCAAACCAATGACAATCCTATTGACAATCCTTAATTGGGCTCTACACAACAACATAGCATGAGTGTGATCAACATCCTCACGAGGGTCGATTCCATTTGCAAGAAGTACGACAAATAAAACCTTGACAAGCAGAAGGACTCCAACATCTTTGGCGATGATGCCTTTGCCAGGCACTCTGCGGTCATCAACCAAGACATTGAAGCCTTGATTCAGGTGATGTTCCGATCTTCCCTGCCCTCTCTCTACTTCCCCTTCAATTCTATCGATTCTAGCAGAAATTAATGTGAAATTGAAATAGGTTTTAGGATTTTGGGTGATCTAGGTAAAAAGCATAAGTGAAGAGCTATTAGGGGGAATTTGTGCCCTAATTTGTGGAAAGTTTTGTAAATTGTTTATTTCAAAAAAAAAATATTGTGCAATAATAGTGTGTGGAGTCAAATTTGTGCAGAAAGCAGAAACAGCTTCGAAGGAGGAAGGGAAGGCATCTGATGCAGTGATCAATGTGGAGATTCGTCATACAAAGGCTGGTTGCTGGAGGAGGTCCCCAAGTAGCAGAGTTTAGCTGTAAGGAAGGTTTGTTCTTTGCTTCCTCTGCTACTTCCGCTATCCTTTGAAATTGTGTTTTTCCTGCTTTCAAATTCTGATGTGCCCCTCCCCTTTTTATTATTTACTGTTTTAAGTTGAATTCGTGAAGTGTTTTAAATAAGCATTGTCTATGGTTTTGTCATTGGTGCTTTCAGCTGTAGTGAAGAAGACCAACATGCAGTGTTAGCTAGGGTGAGAACAAAGTCCAATCACCACCACCAAGCTAACCCTAACCATAATTCTAAATCTTCCTCAAATGAAAGCTCAACATTAATTTAGGTTAGGTGTTTATGATAGCATTACCTGTGCTTGCAGTGCTACTTTTGAGATTCCTTTTATAATTACTGTAACCCTTTCATTTGGAATGGTGAAAGAAACAAGGACTAATGGAAGTGTCCATTTTATTAAAAAATAAAATAAAATAAAATAATCTGCAATTGCTACTTTTCTAGGACGGTTGTTTACTTGGCTGTTTATGGTGTTCAGCTAATGACCTTTTATTGTGAGCGTATTTGTGTTAATGTGCATGGTGTTGACTTGAATTTGTGTAGAGATGAGGTTTTATTTTTTCCTCCCTATGAATTTTCTGTTTGATATATGAGGAATGGAGTTAGACCATATTTATTGAGGAATAGGAATTGTTATTCATGTATTTATATGTGGTGATTATAATGTGTTTCCTTGGTTTCTCCTTCTAAGTATTTGTATTATTTTGACAAAGTTTTAGGCTTTTGCCTCTTTTTAATCTTAATATGTGGGTGTGAATTTTACACTCATTTGTTAGTTATGAGTTTAGGGATAATTTATCTTCTTTTTTTAGTCGAGAGTGATTCATTGGTCCTATAACTTTATTAGCTATTTTTTTTTTTAAGTAGTTTTGTAACCGTTGTAGCTTTTTGGGCTTTGTAATTTTGTCATTCATAACATTAGCTGTACGAGAAGTGATGGTTAAAATTACTTTTGTGACTTAGGGGGTTGTTTGACAAAAATCGATTTGCTAAATGCAAGGAGCTAAGTTGATTTTTAACAATGGATGATAGGATGTATGTCATATTGGTGAAATAAGTATCTAGCTTTTTGAAATATGTATATAGTCTGGAGCTGTTATATTTTGTCTGAATTTGAAATGATGAAGTGGAGTGTTCAAAATGGGAAGTCTGGAAACAAAAACAATATTGGGGAACAATTGGTTTAAGCAGAAGAATTGTCTTATACATCCATGATTTGTATGTAGGATGTGGATATATTTTATTCGAGTGGTATTTATTGAAACTCTTGATGTTTGGGTCTCCTTCTTTGTATATGCTTCTATTAAGGAATTTTTTTTGTTTTCCTTGAATGGGTGTCATTTTCTTTTTCAGACCCGCACTTCTAATTTCTTATTTTTACTACAAGTGCTGAAGTTACTTGTTGTAAAGTTAAGATGATTTAATGTTGTTTCAATGATATTCTATTAAACCTATGTTGAGTTAGGCAAGCACATTTCCAGGGAATATTAAACAAAGAATAATTGATTTTTGGTCATAAGTTGTAATCATAATCTTTGGTCATAAGTTATAATATGCCTTTGGTATTGCATTGTCACCGGCAAGAAGTCGCTTGAGAGTACCGACCTCAGTGGCGATAGCCTCTCCAAGGTTGGGTTTGGTTTTGTGGCATTTGATTTGTTGATTGTTTGATTTGGTTGTTTAGATGTTTTTTGACGCATATTGGATCTGTGGATTAGTTTGTTTTTGTTCATGGTTGTCAAGTGGCGGACATGCCCCCCCCCCCCCCAAAAAAAAAAAAACCAAAAAAAAAAAATTGAGAAAATTTGTTCATTATGGTGGCCATGGCAGACTTAAATGGCAGATTTTTGGTCTACTGCCATCCGCCATTGACAACTTTGTTTTTGCTAATTGGGATCAATGGTTTTTGCGTTTGGTCACTGATGGATTAGCTTGGTTTTCAGCAAAAACTCTTTTTCTTTGGAAGTTTGAATAGAACATATAGCAATCATTTGTTTAGAGGTTGATTCTTTGCCTTCAAGAGTGTATTTGTTAAAAAAAAAATGAAAATCCTTTCATTGGTGCTTGGTTTCATTCATGTCTAATGAGTTTTTTGATTAGATAATGATTGATCTCATGGTTTTATATTGCAGTTTTTTAGGCTGCCAAGACTATCATATCTATCTTTGTAGCCATTGCTTCCATTGAATATTAGGATGGTTATCAGGTTTCCCTTTTTGAGAGAGGACTAATTCCAGAGCCTTTATTGAAGATTGATCCAAATGGCCCTTAAATGAATGTTGTGTTTCTACTCTTCATTCATTGATGGTTCATAGGTGGAATTTTTTTTTTTCCGTAATAGACATGGCTAAATAATGTAAATTGGGAATAATCAATGTAGTAGTTTGTGCATAGAGGTTCCCAACTCATATGGAAATGCTGCTTGCAATTCAACTTGAGTTTATATTTAAGCTTTACTAATCTCTTAAATTTAATTTTGAAAAAATGTTCTTTGTTAGGAAAATCAGTGTTATTATTTATCTGGAGAAATGGTTTAGATGCTATAGTATAAAGTGTATAGATCAGGTATCTTAGTTAACATAGAACATTGAACTAATACCTTATTTTGCTGACAACTTGAGCATTATTTGCTATTCAGTTGGATGTCTATGATGGATGAAGTTTTCTTAATTTTTGGTGGTTAGTTACTTCCTCCTTCTCTCAATCTCATCCACTAAAAGCAACTGCTTTATGTCTCTTTGTTTGTGTTGTTGTATGTGCTTTTGGAATTGAACCAGTTGATAGAGATATGTCCCGCATTCAAAGCCAAGGTAGTAAATATTGAAAAAGATTAAAGGCTACTTTTTGAAATGGTTATCTTTACTTTTAGCTTTGATTTAGTTATGCCTAATCCTTGCGTTCTATTTTCTTTTACATGCCGTTACAAGCTAAGAATGGCAACATCATACACCTTTTCCCATATTTTCTACTTGATGCTTTACAATAATATGTTATTTTATTTTACTATATCTGAGCCATATTTTGAATGTGCTTTATGTTATATGGTTCCTTGATCTTTGAGTTGTTCACTTTTTTAAAATTAGTATTTTACTCAAATAAGCTATTCTTCCTTGTCTTTTATTTACCTCCCATTTTTGTATTCCTTCTACTTCATGTCAATATATATTCACGGGGTGATGAATTCCTGAAGTGGGTGATGAATTTCATGATATACTAAAATTTATCACTATACATTCTCTTTGGGTTTCATTAGATTTTTGCTTTTTATCTGTTTGTTTGCTGAGAATTCTGATTGTTTTATAATGGTAATCCACCCTATAAAAATCGTAGCATAAAAAAATATTGCAATATAAGAAAAATTGGTACAAATTTATATGGGTTTTTTATTCTTTGATTTTTGCTTTTTATTTGTTTGTTATATTTCATTTTGTTTTCTAAGCATCTCCTCTGTAATTCCCAGTGTGGCGAACAACGATTTTCAATTGGGCTTTGGACTTAGTTTGTTTTTGTATGGGTCTGTTTTGGTTTTTGGTTGAGGTGTTGGAGCGCGGCAAGGGCTGGTGCATGGCCTATCACGGAAACAAGATGGCAACTGAGGCACCAGAAGCTGAAACCTGGCAACGAAGCTGGAAATGGAGATGACGATGCTACGGTAGCACAGTTTGAGCAGGTTTTCTTCTTCTTCTATATATATATATTCGAATCTTTTATTTCTTGCGAGATTTAAGACAATTTGAAATGGTTATTGGAGATTCTCATTTGCATCTTGATAGCGACATTAGATCATTTGGTTTATATTTCTTATTTTTTATTAGTTGATGATGATGATAGTATCTCTTTGATTTTCTTGGCTCTATATAAACTGTCAATCCCTGTCTATCATTACTAATGACTGTCATCTTCTTTATCATTGTAAATAGATTGCTGCAATGCACAAATATCAAATCATGTGCAGCTATTATATGGAAAAAGTGACAAAGAAAAACTCGGAATTTCTATATATCTTAAAATCTTTCATTGATAGAATACTTGAATTGCAAATTCCCTTACTAAATTTCTTCTGTATATATTTCTTTTATATTGCTGATATGTGCAGCTACATATCAGCTCTATCTGATGACCAGAAGCAGCCTGATTTAGTAAATGTTGTTTCTTAAGGTTAGCCAGCTGCATTGCACTTGATTGGTAAGGTATGTTTCCTTTTTTCCTTCCTTTTTAATCTTATGTTACATATATTTCCACTTTCTTCTGGTGAGAGATTTGCATTCGCTTCCAGTGCTGTTAAGTGTTAAACTTGTAAAGATTGAGGGATGCCATGATTCCTTTTTTGTTTTATTTTGGCTTTTGATCTACCCTTTTTATCTACAAGATCATTATATTACAATCTCTGTCTGTGTGGATGCTTTTCAGAAGTCCCGATGTTTCTTTATTTCACCCTCCTTTGTTAATTTCTGTATGATTTTGTTACTTTGTAGGATATTCTATGCTTCCATGCGGTGACAGCTATGCTAATGTCTGCTGGACTAAGCCTTCCTAAAATGGTATTTGGTCATGGATTTCTAACAAAGGCATTTCTAGCTGATCTTTTTCACTATATCTTGTGTTTCTTCTTCAGGCAATTGTAGTAGTTACTTCCTTTCCTTCTGTCCCGCACCTTCTTTGCAAGACAAGACAATTGCAAAAGCTGAGCTGAGCTATGGCCAAAAATTATGATTTTCTCCTTTTTGTCTTTTAATAGCTAGGTGACTATTGTCATTATTATTGTTAATAATAAATAATGATAATTACAATAATAATAAAGTTGACCTTGTCTTACTGTTTTTAAGAAGGTGCTATACTTCCACCGTGTGAGGCACCTTTTGAGGACAATAACGTGAATATGTGATGCCCAAGTAGCCTGGCGAATGTGTACAATACCTTGTGAGAACATAGCCCAAGACTGGAATTGAATCAATTTTTCAATAAATAATGGGTCTCAGAAAAATGATTGGGAACTAATTGGCCAGTTTGTGGCAGCGAAGTTTTATGAATCTGTTTCTTATATTTAATTTTATTTCATGCAGCAATGGTTTTTATTTTGAAAATGTTAGGATGGCATGAAAATGGGCAAGTCACTAGGGAATACTCTTGAGCCAAATGATTTTGTTCATAAATTTGGGACAGATGCAGTTAGATACTTCTTCCTCAGAGAGGTGGAATTTGGCAGTGATGGGGACTACTCAGAGGAACGCTTCATCAATACTGTGAATGAACATCTTGCCAATGCCATTGGTAGACTTTCAACCTTGCTTTCTTGGCTTGTAACATTCAGAAACAGAATATATCTTTTGTTTATTTATTTATTTTTCAAATTTTGTTCACACTCGAATGCTAAGTGTGGTCGGCATTTCCTTCATTATTCTGGCAGGAAATCTTCTTAATCGTACACTAGGACTTCTGAAAAAGAACTGCCCATCTACTTGTGGTTGATTCCACTACAGCTGCAGAAGGAAATGAATTCAAAGACAATGTGGAGAGGCTGGTAAAGTCTCTAGGAACTGTAGTTTTTTTTTTTCAATAATCTCTATATTAAATTTAAAGTGATTAAGTTTGCAGCAGTTTGAGATTAAGTCATTTTTTCTGCCCTTGTTCATAAGTTGTGGGGGTTTCCTGTGACCCAAAGGTTTACTGATGTTTTCAGGTATAGGTTGATAAAGCTCGTATTCACTATCCTTCTCATCAGCTTGTGAAGCTGTTCTGAAGATTGGTAATGTTGGTAATTCCTATATGGATGAGCGTGCGCCTTGGTCTCTCTTTAAGCAAGGTGGCACTGCTTCTGAAGCAGCAGCAGAGGTAATTCACTCAAACCTTTTGTGGGAAGTCATACATCTTGAATAACGTATGGAGAAAATAGAAAGAGTTTAAACTCTATACACTGTTGTGAATTCTATTTCCTGTCAGTTAACAAAAGAAGTTACATCATTACCATGGTGTTCCACTTGCAATAAATATTTTTAACGTTTGTTTAAATAGTGGCATCATATGGTTCATGGGCACTCTACAACTCTTCTTACATTGGGTCAAATTGATACTAAGCTGTTTCTTTTCTTTCATCTTGAATGAAATTAATCAATGTGCTTATCATCAATTGTCATAAGCAATTGTACTCCGTTTTTCTGTCTTAACTAAATATAATAACCTTAATCATCATGTCACCTAGCTTTGTTTCTATTGAAGATGAGCGATGCCTAAGCAAGATTTTTTGCCATTGATGTTGGTGCAGGACCTTGTAATTATATTGGAGACAGCGAGAATTATGCAGTTCCACTATCTCCTGTTAAACGGTTGGAGAATACATGAACAACATGGCTATTCCCGGGACCAATTTGATGCGGCGATTTGGGTTTCTCTCTCCTCTTATTCTCTCACTCTCAACACATGCACGCACACACGCACTCTCGAACAGAGTCAGAAACTTCTACCAGCCATAACCAATTCATGGTTTTCTACCATTCTGTTGTGATGCCTGATTTAAGCTTTATATTTTTGGTGGTGTTGTAGAGAGACACCAGGTGGGGTGGGCTCAAAGGTGGCCAAGTCATGGCAAAACCAAAACCAGTCTTTGCAAGGATTGAAAACCAAACTGAAGTGGACGACAAGGGGGTTGCAGTGGGAACGACAGTGAAAAACAAAGGCAAGATGAAACGACCTCAACAAGTAGCTGGAGCTTAGATATATACCCATCTTATATGCTTTTCCTTTTTCTTTATTCTTTTTCCCCACTCATCAACTGAAGCCTCTTGCAGCAACTAATTCTTTTTGCTAATTTATGTACACAAATATTTAGATACATACATATGCAAGAACGGGTATAAATGCAAAATGCATGTGTATGCATATAAATTTTGAATGGAAATTTTCAATTCTTATCTTGGAAATAAAGTTTACTGGTTTAATTTCTCTTTATGCTTAAAAACTGCCCGCAAGTTTACCTTGCCCGTTACTACATTGGCACAAAAGCAGAAATGTCAGCAATGGATGTCTACTACTGCACTGAATAAGAACTGTGCTGGAAGCCTGGAATATATAAATCATGAATCATGACAGCCAATTTGCAAAGAAGTTAAAACATGGGTGTGTCATTTTTCCTAAAAAATAAGGTTATCTAATTGTGCAAAATGACATGGAAGTCTGTTAAATTTTTATTGGATAACTGTTATATGAAATTATTTTTTCTGAAGGCTTAGGTTCCGTCATAGTTTATTAAAGATAATGACATTTACGTGTTATTTTTTAATTCCATTTTCGTGTTTATTTAGATAACATTACTGTACGTAAAAATTTATCTATACTAATATAACGGGATTTTCCTCATTGATTATCTTATAGTCTTTAATTTTTAACTTATCAACGAGGTTAAAATTATGTTTTACACAAATTATATTCTTTGTCAATTACCTATTCATTTCTTGGTATCTTTGAAGCTGAACACTTCCTTTTTTATTTATTTTTGTAAGTCCTAATTTAAAAAGTAAAACTAGAGAAATAACTGTTATAGAAAGGCAAGTAAATAAGTTAGTTATAAAATTCATCACCTGTCTATTTGAATTAGTTTTATTTTTAATTCAAGTTTCCTTTCAATAGATAAATAATTTTTAATTTATAGCCTACTACTTTGTGTAAAGATCAATCTGCACCTATGCAAGTAAAATCATGGTAGACAAATGAGGGCAAATGCTGCCCCTTGTTCTTCAAAATAAAATCCAAGAAAGAAAATAAAAACCTGCTGTGAATGGCACGTGTGTTGGGCCCACGAAGCATTTAGTAGCAGCTGAGTGGCATTGAACTGTATAGTATTAGGCCCACACACCCCAATCACAAAAAAGAAAAAAAATTTGAAGCACAGAGGCGACAAAGAAAAGCCCCCGATCCCCGATTCATTCCACAACCAGACAGACAGGGCATCAAGCAGTTTCACTTCATCGGTCGGAGATCAGAAAACTGACAACGCAAAACCATAACGAGGTAACCTCGCCCTCTCGACACGCCCACACTAGCAGTGTTTTATTTTATTCTTTGATTAGATCAATTTATGTAGTTACATTTATGTATCTATGGCCATATCTTGATATTCATTTTTCTTTGATCTTGGCCGCTGTGCTTGCATCCTTCAAATTCCATTCAGCATTTTTTTTCAAAGACAAACGGAAGTATGTGAGGAGCTTCCTTTCGTTTTCAGTTCTCAGATCTACATCGCCACGTGAATGCGCGTAAATTGAATGCTGCCTCGGTTCGAACCTCTTCAACTGATTTTCATTAGATGATCCTCGTGTAACGATCGCATAGCGGAGTGGATATCGCGTTAGACTCCGGATCTAAAGGTCGTGGGTTCGAATCCCACTGCGATCGCATCGTTTTTTTTTTTGGTTCTCATTTGTTTTGTGAATATACCAGTTTCCCCTAGTTTGAATTGTATATGAGTAGTCATGATGTACTTGGCTTTGATGTTAAGTCAAATGATCAATAATCTGATTGGGGCCAATCAGACTTCTTGAAATTGAGCAATGAATCAATGACTTGTTTGTGTTTTCACTCTTTTAAAATGTAGGCCGATTAATTACTTAGCTGGTTCAGGAACTACCAATCTTTGTCTCTGTGCGGAGTTCTAAAATGATTCAACCAGAAACAATTAACCTAAAAATACTATCTGTAATTGTATATGAACACTAGGGTCTCTGAATGGTGATAGAGAACAGTATTTAGAATTTCATCTTGTGTGTTTTGTGCTTCACTAAGCTGATCTAGCCGTAAAATTTATAGATCACTAATGTAATGATTCGAGGTTGGGACTCCAGATCTGCAAAAGAAACTCCTCACCGTAAATGTGTAGTTCATACTTTACAGCCTGTGTCAGAATAAGTTGAAAACTTTCAGTGATTCCTTAGATTGGAACATCATTGAAAACTTCAAGCTTCCAGCCATGAGTTATTCTGTTTAATTTCAACCATTTTGGATTTAATTTTTGTCTTTTCATATGTGATGGGGTGTAGTTAATTATCGGCGATTGATGGGTTTGGTTCTGTTTTGTGTAAAAGGGTGTAGATCTTTAGCCATGTTCTCTTTCTTCTATGTTAAGTTGTTCAATTTTATGCTTGATTCATGTTCTTATGGGTTTGGTTTGAAGCTTTTCATGGGTACACATGAATTGGTGCTGTCCCCAACTACTGAAACACATTTGTCTATGTGTGTGAAATAGATCTTGTTTGAGGAGAAAAAAAGAAGGAAGAAGAAAGATGTCGGGCCAAACACAGCGTCTAAATGTGGTACCCACAGTGACGATGCTGGGAGTGGTGAAGGCTCGTTTGGTTGGAGCCACCCGCGGGCATGCACTCCTAAAGAAGAAGAGTGACGCCCTCACTGTGCAATTCAGGCAGATCCTGAAGAAGATTGTCACCACCAAGGAATCAATGGGGGACATCATGAAGACCTCTTCTTTTGCACTAACTGAAGCCAAGTATGTGGCTGGTGACAACATCAAGCATGTTGTACTTGAGAATGTTCGGGAAGCTTCCCTTTGGGTCCGTTCCCGCCAAGAGAATGTGGCCGGAGTGAAGCTTCCCAAGTTTGAGTACACCAACAATAGCGAGGTCAATAAGAATGACCTCACCGGATTGGCCAGGGGAGGCCAACAGGTGCAGCAATGTCGCGCTGCATACATCAAGGCAATTGAGCCCCTTGTGGAGCTTGCTTCCCTGCAGACATCCTTCCTCACACTTGATGAGGCTATAAAGACCACAAACCGGAGGGTCAATGCTTTGGAGAATGTTGTGAAGCCTAGGTTGGAAAATACCGTTAGTTACATTAAGGGAGAGTTGGATGAGCTAGAAAGAGAGGATTTCTTTAGGCTGAAGAAGATTCAAGGGTATAAGAAGAGGGAAATTGAGAGGCAGATGCAGTTTGCCAAGAATTTTGCTGAGGAGCAAGCAGTTGAGAAGATCGCTTTGCGTAAAGGGTTTTCGGTGAATTCGGCTCATGACTTCTTGTCTGCGGCAACTGAGAAAGATGATGATATCATTTTCTGAATGTGGAGAGCTGTGCTTTTTGGTTTGTTTTGGAGGATCATTGTTCTGAATATAAAAGATGGCCACGTCGTGGAGTGCTGATGCTTCATCTGTAGGGTAAGAAACTTCTTAATTATTGTTTAGATGACAGTGTTCTGTACCATTAATAAAGGGGCTTATTACTTTGCCAATTGAGTTAATTGTTGTTCATTATCACCTCATTTTAATATTTTTTTATTAGCTTTGGTCTTAGACTCAATCGCTGTACAGGAGTCAATTCTTATAAATAATGTGTAACAATTTTTTTGGCTTCCCCGGAAATGATAGCCATTTCTTTTCATCTACAAATAAAATTCCAGTAGAATTTTGAGTGGCCTGTGCTCATGGAAACAATCAGGTTCTTCCACTAGCCACCAATATTTATGGAAAATGTTATTTGTATTTACAATGTATAAGATATCATATTGACTCACATCTTATCAATTATTGAATGAAACTTAGACTCTATTTGTGTGAACAAAATATAAATTGGTACGGTGTATTGAGATTACAAATAATGTTATATATACTTAGCACTAATCAGTGAGTTTGAGAATGTGATGCAATGAAGTCAATTATGTTTCTTGCGCAGTGATTGCAACTATGCGACGTTGACAATGAATAGTGATTACGAGACTATGTCTTCAGCAACCGCAAAAATAAGATCCGATATGTCTTTTTCAATTTTATTGGTGAAATGATGCGATGCAATGCATCTTTGCTCTTCACCATTAGTTTTAGTTTAGTCCAAAATTTTATTCGCCCTGTCATATTGCATCAGCAGTTGTCATGCTGACTGGAGAAAGGACGACTGAGGTCATCTGTAAATCATGGAAACGGAGAAAAAGCTCCATTTATACGAATAACTTTGGTTTCAAAATAATAAAAAATACATGTTTATTATTAAAATGAAAACTAACTTTGTTTTACAGAAACACATCATACATGTTTTGGTTGGAAAATCAAGATTTAATTCGAATAGAATGCGTGGTACAATTGAGTAATTGCAGCTAGCTCAAAAATCAAGATCATCCGCACACTCTCAAATCGGACCCGTTCCTTCCATCCTGTCGGTCCAAATCGGCCTTAAAAAAAAAAAAACAGGAGAGGGAAGCCCCACCTGAACACCTGACCCCACACAAATATTCCGTCCTCTCTACCTCCCTGCAAACACTGCGACTTCCAGGCAAAACGACGTCGTTCGCACGCAACGTCCCCCATGGCATTTTGTACTCTACTCACTCAGTCGGCGTCACAGATGAAAACGGGAACCGTTGATGATGAAACAGACGACGCGGAATCCCGTAAGCAGTGAGGTGAACCCTAAGAACAGGAACGCAGCGTATCCCAGCGATATCGCAATGTCCGATTGCACGCAGAACGCGTTGCTCGCCGTACACGTGTCCCCATCCCTCAGCGTCCTCACCATCGACGTCCCCGCCGCGCTCGCCGACAGAATCAGGTAGGCGAATACCTACACCACCACAACACACGATCACTCCCACGTTCACCGTATCATTACACACAGAAGAGAGAGAAATTCGAACAACGAAGAGAGAGAGAGAATCGGAATATTGTCTGACCTGGTCATGGCCGAAGTCGAACCAGACTTGAAGCACCTCCGGGAAGAGCGTGGCGGCTCTGGAGATCTCCCACACCGACGCAACCATCTCGAACAGTGAGTACACCGCCACTATCGCATTCGCAGCTACAACGAATCTGAAAAAGTGAAAACCATTAGAGTAATTTGTAATTATTATTATTCTTCTTAATTTGAAAGATGAATTTGAATATTGTGTGGTTTGGATTGGTTCGAAGTGAGAAGAGAAAGGTTGTAGTACCTGAAGGTGTCGTAGTTGTACCAGTGAGGAGAATCGGAGCCATGATTGTTGGTGAGCATGAAGACGGAGGAAGCGAGGGAGAACGAGAACGAGGTGAGACGGAACACGAGGATGAGGGAGTTGAAACGACGCAGCTTGTGCTCCGCCACGGTGGAGTGGAACCTCGGCGGTGTATGATGATGCTGCTGCTGCTGAGCCGCCACCGCCTCCGTTGGTGGGCGGTTACCGCCGCCGTTGCGGAGGTTCTGAGGGGACCGCATGACCGCTACCGTCGAAACTGACGCTGTCGAAATCTGCAAGATGACGATTATGTTGAGGAGCAGAAATCATGTGGAATAACACAGCGTTTGGGTTGTTTTGGTGAAAAAGAAAATGGATTTTATGGTAACGGAGTCACAGTCACGGAAGAGAGCGCAAGAGTTCCATGACTCAGCACAGTAAAAAGAAGAAGGAAGGAAGCAAAAGCGCAGAGAGAGAGAGAGAGAGAGAGTTTTAAATTTGATTGGTGAGGAGAGTAGTGAGGGATGAGAAGCTGCATGGAATGTGTTTGATAAAAGTCGTTCGACACAGGAAGCGTGCAGCAGGCAGAGGCATGGTCGCTTTGAGGTGTGGTCTCTCCTCATCTCATCTCTCTTTATTTTCATCTCTTTTTCTTAATTGGTTTAATTTGCATGTTTCAGGGGACAACTTTTTAGGGCATATAGATAATTTTGACAATGCGTTAAAATTATTCTAATTCTTATGCAAAAGTATTGGTGTGATTTTTTTAATATATGATTAACAAAATATGACCCTTCTAACTTTTTATTGATTTAAAGTTGTATCACTCAGATTGTGAAATCCCATGACCTTCCCCGTTGGCATTCTTATCCTCTGTTAAAAAGAGTCATGATTGTGTCTACGCAAATTTGTTCACACATATGACCACAACGGGGTGGGGAGCCTTATGGGAATAACAAATAAGTAACTCAACACGTGATGGTGTGTTGTATTGGGTGAGTTCCTCCTCGAATAGTTTGACAAGAAAGAATAGTTGTCAAAGTCATACTATGTGCATTCATACTATTAGGAAGGCTGTGTAATCAACTGATTCGAGTTTTCTTCTATCATTGAAGAGGAGACAGCATGTCCTACTGATTAACTTTATTTTTTCTAATTTTAATTTTCTAATGTTGATTAGGTTGACCTCGTTTCTAAACTTTGACACTAATTCCTATCATGGCATCACTTTCCATCTGAACAGAACAAACTTCTTTGACTCCTGTTGGCATGTCAACATAGACAATAGAAATATTCATGTGTATCTTGCGTCCAACTGCTACCATTATTTAAATGTTCCTTTCATATGTTACACCCCTCATCACCCCTGTATTAGCTGTAGCTTATTTGCGTGCCGTGTCTAATATTGTTTACTAGCCAACTTTACAGTACCACTGCAAATAAATAACCTATAATAGAAGAGGTCTAACTTTTAGAATGTTATAAGCTTAACTCCAATTGTTGCTATTAAGCAATTGGTTTTAAATCGCATCTACTCTACCTTAATTACCTGTGACAAGAAAGAAATGGGAAGAGAAATGACATGTAAAAGGGAAATGGAAAGTTTTTTCTTTTTTCTTCCAGAAAATGGAAAGTGTTTTGGAAAATACGTATGGTTATGGACTCGTGGAAGACTTTTCCAAAGAAATAGGGCCCCAAAATCAGGCCTGCGTTTCCGAGACAAACAATGCTGTGTGTAAATAATAATAATAATAAAAGAAGACGACGAAGAAGAGGAATTGCAGTGGAATATTGAAGCCAAAGGAAAAAAAATGCGGAGGACAAGATTCAGCTCGATCCACCAAAGACAAAACTATCAAGCCACAGATAATCTTATTAATAAATTTGTAGATTATGAATGGGCATATAAAAAGCATATTCGAGCCACCACCAATCTTACACGAGTTTAATAATTGAAACGTACATAGACAAGTTAATTACTGTACAGGATTTAAAGGCCATTTTCTAATCGGTGTAGCGGAACCTCCCTGCCCCTGACCTCTCTATCTCTCTCTCGATAAATACGAACTTAGATACTGTAATTAAATAAGGGTATTATTATTAAGGAGTCCACAACATTTCTTGAGACATTCTCATACAGCGACTAACTTTCCTCTTGAACCTCGCTTCTTTCTCTCCATTCTTTCTGCGAAGTCCACGGTAACGAGATGAAAAGATATCACGAAGCCAACTGGAAACGGACACTTAGTGCTCTTGATATAATAATATGCTCACCACGAAAGGAACATCTTACATTTCAGTAATATCAGCCTATCCCCAAATTAAAGGCACAAAGCTCCTTTTTGAAGCGATCATCTGCTTAAAGTAAGAAAATAAAAGTATATCCAATTTAAAATTATTAATATAATTATAATTATAATTATAATGTACTCTGTTGATAGAAGATTCTTACGTTGTCACTTTAAAAATAATTATTTCAGAAGAGATTTATCCAAATTAAGGCACTAAGTAGCTAGCTATTTGGTATTCAGGTAATACGAAAAAATTATTGCCAAGGCAACATTTCTCGCTGCGTGCATATAATATATATATTAACACATACAGCAGCTTGTATGTTTTTGGCAGTAGAGTCACTGGGCTTGAAAGCATTGATATGATACTCGAAACTATGCTCTCAACCTGCGCATCAGGATTGACTTGCTACCCACATAGTCACGTTATTGACAATGGAAAGTCATGAAAATAAAGAGGGAATGATGACAAAGTAAATACGTAATCAAATTTAACTGAACATATGAAAATGCATAAAGTTAACAAAGATTCAAAAATAAGAAACCCCAAACAACTGACATTAACAATCAGCATGATGAACAGTATACTTGAGGAACAAGTCTATAAAGCAGATAAATTTAAACAATTCCTCAGAAGTTGTGTCCTTCTTCATGCACTTAGTCAAGCAATAAAAACATATAACATATAAAAAATGGTAAATTGCCAAGAACTTTGTCAAGAGTGATTTTTTCACCTTTGAAAGAGTACGTCAATCATATCAAACAATTATGAAACACGTGATTTCTGTCAAATTTTCTAGTCAAATAGCTGTGTGCATTACTCTAACGTAAAATATCGACGAGAGAGTAGTATATGGTGGATTTGCATCCTCTAAAATGAGGGCATTGATAAAGTATAAAATTAAAGAGTAAACCACACTTAGATTATATAATAAGATCCACACATGATATATATATGATGAAAGTTATTGATTCAAGGGTTATTAACTTTTTCACTTTTATACTTTATCAATTTTCTCAAGGAATTATATCCAGTTGTAGGCCTAGTCCAATTCCAGGATCTTTTTGTTTGGTCGTGGGTAATAAAATCCACACAGAAACAAAGCTAGAAACACACCAGAAGACTCAACGACACAATATTATGGGCATTTTCTTTTTTTTTTTGGGCTGGACATTACGGCCATTTCTCAAGTATCCAAAACTAGCAAAATAATTGGGCTTTCCCTTGATCCATATCTATTTAAACAAGATGGCCCTTCCTGGCCTTTCCACCGAATGCTGCGCTTGTTGTGCACACGACACGCGGTCAGTTATTGTTGAACAAGGAAGCTGAAGCAAAGCACCACACCGACTACACCACACCGGCTATTATAGTTTATACCACTAATATAGTTTAATTAAGATAAACCCCACGTTACGAAAGAGAGTAAGAGGATAACTCTCCATCATTTAATGCCTATCAGCACGGTTCCTACGATACTTCTCTCATTTTGGTCGGCAATAATAATATTCTTATCCGCTTTCTGCCACTCTCCTTCAGATCTTCTGCATATACAAAGGGGCAATTTTTTGGCTGATTTTATAATTATAACACATTGATGTATCTGCCAATCCAAAAATTAGGCAACGGTATGCTGTAAACATTTTGTGACTATAGTTATGCATTAGTGGTATATTGTGCTAAAATTAGAGAAACAGAAACGGTGCAATTCACACACTGTAATTTTTATCACCAATTAATACAGTATCTAATAACTATCAAGGCTACATTCTTTCAACCAAATCGTTTCTCTAACATGAAATTAGTAAATTGTGGCTAAGGTTATAGTTTGTCAGCATCCTTTTTCATCAATAACTTTCACTAACATTCACATTAAAATAACAGAAATGCTATTTGAAATTTCTTATGTTTTATGATTGGTTAGCGGCGTTATTTGCATTGTTTAGACGAAAAAAGAATAGTATCAAATAGCAATTCTCTTAAAAAAAAAAAATCTCATTATCATATACAATTGACTCCACCCCCTCCTCCTCTTTATTAATCCTCCCCGCAATTGAAGCTAAAATAAAAAGGACCTTGCCCCTAACATTTTAGAAAACAAAAGTGAAGTCAATATAACATATGCAATATAAAAGTCAACATTCATATAGTGCTGTCAATACAGCTGAAAATTGAAATTATCCAATTTAGAATAGTCATTGAAAGCAATAAGTGCTATAGTGAAGGGTATGTAATTGTTCTTTTCCTTTTCCAGATGAAGGGCATGTATTTGAATATAATTTGATAAACCAAGAAAATGTGGGATCGGCGCCGGCCCTGCAACCCACTGCACATATATCCTAACAGATCCTGCAACGACTTAACTGCTAATAGAATATAAGCACCACAAAGCTTATTACATTATAATCATCAAAAGCTTGAATATATAATTTAGTATACGCAGCTGACCAATACATTAAAATAATACAATATACTTTGGGACCCTCCAAAGTCAGAATCAATACAAGTTATTATTCTTATAAACCAAGGAAATAGAATCTAGGATGTGAATTATTTTATGCACAGGGCCGGTGTCAACACAAAGAGAGAGTCATCCATCCTCCTAGAGTCCTAGTCCATGAAAATGCCTATATATACAGAGAGACCAACAACTCCTGTTATACATCATTGTCATTCACAGCAACAGAGTAGTCACTTATTATACCTTCACAACAAAATTTAGAAAAGCATCATATTTGTAGGGAGATACCCAATTGAAATATGAATTGTCTCCTGGTTTGTCAGTCTCGCTTGTGGGTAGTGACCATCCTGTTCTACACATGCGTTTTGATCCCACTGATGCAACTCAAAAGGGCACTTGCAAGCATGTTTGGTCTCATGGCTATGTTCTCTTATGACAGCAAAGGTATAGCCAAGGAGATGGAGTTCGCAGAAGTTCCTTCCTTACCGGTGGCCAGGTTCCAAGATTTGCAGGGCCATCATTATTCTGCAGGAGGAGATGGAAACACACAGGAGATTTGCTCCATTTGCTTGGTGGAGTTTGAAGGGGAAGATGCTGTGAGCAAGCTGAGTAGATGTGGGCATGTGTTCCATGTCAGATGCATTGAGCAATGGCTAGACCGCAACCAATTCTCTTGCCCACTTTGTAGGTCATGTTTATTTTCTGATCAACATCATATTCATACCGACGAACAGATCTTATTCTTGTAATTTAGTTTTGCTATTGGAAACCAAGTTTCACCCTCATGTAGATGATAGCCATTCGAGGTTGTTTTTGTTGGCTAGTATCAATCAATCAATATCTAGTTTTGGGATGTATCACACAAAAATGGAGCCCATTTTGCAATAATAGAGTCTTTTGGTGGTTGTCTTTTGCACAATAAGAGTATTAAAGTCAAAGAGCCCAAATACTTACCCAAATTTAGTTATTTATTCGAATAATGCGATATAAACATAAATTATTGAATAAATAAATAAGATATATATTCTATTTCATCAAATAAGTAACCCCCCCCCTATTATTTGAGGGTGATGCAAGACTTGTATTTGCATAATTTGAAAGAAGCATTAGGGACCTATCATAGAATGTTGTATTAACTATTAATCCTTGAGGCTAGTATTATTGGCACGAGCTTTGATCATTTTAAGGCCTAGTATGTGACTAAGAACTTATAATGCATTTGCTGATTTTCTAGCCCCATTTAGTTAGATTGTGCACATCTAAGGTAGGGTCAGATGAGGAA